>CVRI01000004.1:72933-435374 GCA_900005825.1 Clunio marinus
CCCACACAACAAAAAGAAAAAAATTGAGGAAGCTTGAAAGGTTAAGTAAGAGAGCTCGAGAGAAAACTAAGTGGTGAACTTTGTGTGTTTAATTTTTTAATATAAAACATATACATATATTTATGTAACAGTGTACATATTTGCAGAGCCTTCTCATAATTATGGGATCGAGCATTAAAAAAGTTGTGGAGCGATAAAATCCTGTTAAACCTCGAACATGTTGCCTCGAAAATTGAGTTTGTTGAAATTAAGGTCGAGGGGCTCATACACATTTCCTGCCTCTCTCCTAAGTTTTCTTTTATTTCTGAATAAAATTGGAAATTAAATATCAAGCTTTTAAGGCTTTAAAACATTATTTCATACTTTCGTAAAACGGAAAGACCAAACTTAAAACTTTTCTATAAAGGGAATCATTTTGTCCCCTTCGAGTAATTTTCCATTTTTATGTAAATAGGAGCGAAAGGAAAAAGTTTTATAACCGAATAACGAGTTTTTATCTAAAAGGATTGACTTTTACTTTAGTGTGGCTGTAAGTACAAAATTATTAAAATTTTGAAGCAACCGAGCACAACTGTGACTTTGTTGAGAAGAAAGAATTGAAACAACTTTAATGCGTAAGTTGACAATACAATGGCAGTGTCTTCAGCGTTTAATTGCTATCTTGAAATAACAAAAAACTTTTTCTCAGATTATAATTAGAATCGAAATGAAAATTGTAAAGTAAAAGTCTGTTAGGGTGTTAAGCGAACTTTTGTACCATCGCTTTTAATTTGTTTCACCTAATTAGATTGTGTACCCGCGCCTCCCGTCTTAATTACATTGACGGCCGTAAAAATAATTAAAATGTTTCTATGTAGATATTTTCCTATTATCAATGTTTTAATCTTCATACTATTAAAGTAAATTTATAATGATATAAAGACATTTGATAAATTGAAGAGAAAAAGCGAAAACAAATCAAACGTCAGTTGAATTTTTGCTGAAACTTGTTTAGAGAAGGATCAACAATGTCCAATTAAGAATAACTAATGACAATTTGATGTTTGCTGTGAATGAACATGAAACTTATAAAAAATTCATAACGTATCGGTATACTTACCACCAGATCGGAAAGCTGTTGCCATTTTAAGCTCTAATGATTCCTGAAATGACAAATGATAGACAAAATTAGAATTGATTTGATAAATGAAAGGTTTGCCTCAGTCGAATTTCTACTTAGTGAATTTTCATTTATTTCAAAACTTTTAATGCTTCATGTGCTTTAAGCTCGGATATATTTGAATTTAAAAGAGAAAATGAAATTTATGTTTTGATAATGTGAGAAGAAAGACATTCTCAGACATATTGTTTATTTGCAATAAGAACCACGACATTCAAATAACAGAAACTTTCCAATGTACATATCTGTTTAGTCAGTTTGTTGACTTCAATTTTGACTGTTTTCGTAACATTGTTTAAGTTGAAAATGTTCATCAACATTTCAACTTCGTAACGAACGCTGTCTACAAAAAGCTTTCTTCAGACATTCTCTCATCCAATAAAATCTCTCGCTAACAAAATAATGTTTTCTAAGCTTAAATATATTCGCTGGAAGGCAATTCACACAAGCTTAAATGGAAGCTAAAATAACTTTTTTTCTGTTATGTTTTCGTTCGTTTTCAGAGAGTTAAAGTCTTTCTCACATTTGCAGCGTACTTTGCTGTGGCAAAGAACCAATAAATAAGGTTATTGAAGGTTCCGTTATAAATTTTTGATTCTCTGAGTGCGAAACGCGTGTAAAGAAATGTGTCAGAAAAGCAAAAGAAAGAAACTGAGAGAATATCATATGGTTTTGAAGTATAAGGCATTCTTTGATATCTTTTTCTTCTACGTATAAAGCTGACCCATATCACATTGCATCATTGTAGTCTTTAAGAGAGAGTTGAAGAAGCAAGTTAGCAAGTTGGAGACAGTGTAATTCAAGTGAAAAATGATGAAGATTTTTGTAAAGATCCTTTTAGTTTCTCTTATCAGTAACGGTGAAACAAAATCTATTCCAATTAAAAATTCTGATATATCATGCATAGCAAGATATCTCATTGAAAATAATGTGTTAAGTGAGACGGAAATTAAAGAAAAGATTGTGGATTCAGCAGATAACTGCAGCGACAAGATTCAGTTAGCAAACAAGGAGTTTTACAGACAATTGAGTAGGAAAACGAGTGGCGACAAACAAATTGATTCTTGTGCGATTGCGACGTTGAAACAGCATAATGCGACGAACTTCATATTCAAAGAAATCTTGACATTCCATCTAGATGAGTCGAAAGAACTGCGCGTGTTGAAAGACTTAAAGACTTTGAAGGAAAGGCTGTTCAACACAGCAGAAGTTATTTGCCGTCATCAAGATATCTTCGCGCCAAACATCAACGAGAAATTTGACAACCTCGCTGAGAACAATGTTGACATAAACGATATTTACGAGTTCAACGAAATTAAGTTCTGCGTAAGAAAGCAGATCGTTGAGAATGGTGTCATTGATATCAATGAAAATAAAGTCGACATCAGCCCCAGGAACATTGAGAAAGAAGATTTGGAGGAACTTGATTGTAAGGAGGTTGTCGACGATCTCTACAATACAATGAACCGAGATATTAAAGAAATCATTGAAGGTTCTCCAGTTGAACGATATGTAAAGACGTCATGTGTGGTCAGAAAAGCAGAAAACTTTAATTTCCTTGAGAAAATGTTTTCTTTTGTCTTCTTAATCCATTCAGATCTATCAAATCAGAATAAAAATCTGCTTAGAAATAGAGCAGATCAAATGGAGCCGAGTGTTGCTCGGTACATGCTTGAATGTGTAAATTTATATTGAAAGTGAATAAATGTTAAGTTTTTAATAAATATATCAGTGAATAAAATTCTAAACATGAAATGATTACCGTTTTGATTAGCACCACCCAACAATATTTGACTTGACGCTTGTTTGAAGTTGGCAAATTTTACGCTTATTTGATATTAATTAATTGCTAATCTACTTCATACTGTCAAAGAGAATGTAAAGAGACAAATGAATCACTAACGTTTGCTTCCATGTCTTACTTGCTTTGAGTTACATTGCAAAATTAAATGTAGGTAACTTTCTTTCAAAGCTAGAATAATTATATTTAATTATCTACTATTTCAAATCTTGCGAAATATTAGTTAATATAAATATATATAGAAATATTAATTTCAATGTTCGATTGAAAACTTTGCATGTCCACTAAGAAATGTTTAAAATTCTTTTCCAATCACCGAAAGCACCTAAATAAGCTTTTCCTGTCTCAAGAGATCTGAAATTCTTTAAATCGGCTTCAGATTTCTCTCCAATTTTTGTCTCAGTTACAGACGCTTTGATAATATCCCTATAACAATACTAAGTTCAAGGATAATAAAAGCAATTTTTTAGATCCTATTTCTAGCTCGTTCCATCAAATTATTCGGGCTTCCAATTACGGCTTAGGATCACAGCGTAAACATTTTCCCCTCTTATTAGATAAATTTTTAAATTATATAACAACATTGTTTTGACATCTTACTTTAATCGCTAGAAGACGTAACAATATTGCTGTTGTTATATTTTAAAAATTGGATTTTTGAGGTTACCCGGAAGCAAATCAAGTCCACATCGAATGTATCAAAGATGTTTGTTGTCTTTGCTTACTATTTCAAGAAAAACCTTTTCGTCTTTTCAATGATTTAACTCTTTTACAATTTATACTTAACCCTCTCCCATTCTTTCCACTTAAGGGGTTGTTTTCTCGTTTCGTGTCTAACATAACGAATAACAATAACATTTTATGTTTGTTTGGAATTAAGGCGAGAGAAGAAACTCAAAGTATCGATTTCGCAACCCTCGGTAAACAAATTCAAATCGTAATTCGTAAATTTTTTTTCTCAAGCATCTTTCTTCCATGACAACATTCACCTGATAACGACTGATGTTGCCTAAATATCATAAATAAATAAATGTTTTATTGTTTCGTTTATTTTTTTAGATACGCTTGAACGAGAATGTTCGCAATTTATTTATTCTTTGAAAGTTTTTCAGAAATTAATGTCGAATAGAAGAATGCAAAAAGAATTCTTCTTTTTTTAAAGAAGCAATTATTGTAAGAGAACTGAGGCAACAAGAATTATGATTAATTGAATACCTACTCAGTATAAATTAAGAAAAAAAATTCCACATTAAGGCATGATTGATAAAGAATTTCACTTTTTTGAATTAAGCTTTTCGCTTCTGAAGGAAATCTTAAAGTTTCATTGTTAAAGTTTATCTCTTTTCCTCTTCATTTCTTTTTATTGATTCACATTCCATAAAAGAAATATTTACTCTTCTCACTTATTAACGAAGCACCTGCTGATGACTTTTATGATGATTATGATTCGCTCCATAATCGCTCTCATAAGTATTTATCCCTCACATTTCTTTCTTCCATTTGTCGTGAATTTATATTACCATCACGCTGAGAACACTCGACTTTTTCAAAGAAGAATACTTTACTTTCTTCTTGCTGATGTTTATTTTGGATTCTAAATAGGGAGCATTACACTACACCCAAACAAAAAAGCAAGAAAATGTCGAGGAAAGGTTAGGGAATCGAAGGTCGTGGCAAACTTAACAGTCAAGTATCAGACATTTTCAATTTTAATTCGACTAAATTGGTTAAGGGGAGGCATAAATTTATTCCTAAGAGGAAAGCATTGTCAACGAGCTTTCATTTGAAGCGAAAGCTTTTTAAGCTTTTGTGATATTTTTGTTGCCTACCTTTAAGGGGACCACAATTCAAATCTATCCAAAGAAAATCATAAAATTAAAAAGAAAAATAATAAATATATTTTTAAGTGAATGCTTTCAATGGAAGTTAAGGTTGTTTTTATCGCTTTTTATTTTTTGTTTTCCATTCTGGATTCGTTTCTATTACGAAATAGATATAGAAGATAAAAGCTTTACCTTTCATCTGAAAAAAACTAAAGTATTAAAAATAAATCATTGTGGGGCAAATGAAAATGACTTTTTACTGACTTCGTATCCCGAGAGTGGTAAAATGGAAAAAGTTTTTTTTTCATCTCATTTTGTAAAATTAATGTTGCGTGGCATTATATCCGAATTCTTTAGGTTTTTGGTCATTTTTTCCTTCTTTTAAATTTTTAATTTATATAAATGACGTGAAGCTTACCTAAGTGTGTAAGTGAACGATGTAAAAAAGCAGTCAAATACTTAGATATAAGCGTTTTCTCAACGAAATGAGATTTTTATTATGACGATACTCTCGTTTTGATATCAAAAATATATCCAAATATTTGACATTTTATTTTATGCTGCAGTAATCCATCAGTTTCAAGGTTTTTATTTGAAGCTAACACTCAACATTACAATCATGAACCATAAATTTTCATTTTTCACGGTTGTTTAATTGAAATTTTATTCTGATTAACACTTTTTATTTATCCATTAAAAAACTCCAATTTTTCCTCTTTTTTATTCTCGGTTTTTATTCTCGGTTAAGATTTAATGACGCTTTTTCAAAACCAATCATTTTTTTATAATTTTCAATTTTTTTTTCTCTAAAAACTTGTTTTCTGTACCAATTAAAGTGAAACAAATTTTTAATTGAACTTTATTTTTCTGAAATTTAAGAGAATTTATTTAAGAGTAGCGATGAAAAATGCTTTAATTGTTCACAATTTGACTTCACTACTGTAGTAGACACCCAAATTCATAATTCCGACACCCAAATTTTCGCTGGAATAAATCCAACTTATGTACAAAAACCTTAAATTCAAAATTATGTAACAATATTCACACTTCTGCACGATGTTCATTTATTCACCGATTGTAATCCTCGATCTGCCATTGATTTTCACATTTGATTTTCTTCGTAACAAATCACGATCATCTGACTTTGAATTTTTAAAATCCTTTTTCCTTCGTTCTCACATTTTCCTTTACATTTAAATTGCTTGAGATTCCATTCTCATTCCCTTAGATTACAATAACAATAATTTTAAAAATCATACTTGCTGAATTTAAAGCACTATGAGTCATTCTTTGGCAAGCAATGAAAGCTTTTCAGATAAAACTTTGAAGATAAAGTAAATCAAAAAACGGAACGTTTTCGTTTCACTAAGCAAACTTGCAGCAAACTTTTTTTGCAAAGGAATGTGAGAAGAAGAACTGAATTTGAATGGCGAGACGAGAAAATTGGGGCAGTGTGGTTTCCCTCAAACCCAACTTACGACTAAAACGACGTTTGCAACTGGGGCTCGCATCAGATGATTGAGGAAAATTCCAATAAAAATCTCTACAAAATCTTATCACTCGATGCAAGGATCTTTTCTTACAAATGACTCTCACAAACTTGATTTAACCGAATAAGAAGACAATCATGTTTTTGTACTATCACTTAATCATCGTATGATGAGATTTTTAACCCTTTCACTTCAGCGAGATGTCCACAAGTGATTTACAAATGTTTCACTCCCATCACCGCGACAACTTTTCAATGAATAAACAGTTTCGAAGCTTAAGAATTTTATGTAGAGTTGGGAAGTATTGGAACAATTTTTCGTCTTGCGCATTGAGATGCTGGATGAAAATGTATCCAAAATCTCCATGACAACACAATGTGCTTTGATGAATGCTTGGAATCATCTTACTACCATATGATATTGGAAGCTTTTCACCGAAACATAAGAGAAAGGAAAATAAAAAAAGGAAACCTTCGTTATCAAGTAAATATTGTTTTTCATTTGCATAAAATTATGTTCCTATGTTAAGCAAGCTTTCCACATGTTCAAAAACTCTCAAGAATAAGATTACATGTTTAGCTTGGTGCTTTCTTGTTGATGCTTCTATTTATCGTCCAAGCATGTGTTTCATCATCAATATTTGTTTTTGGCAAGGTTTTTGGAGTGTTTATGTTTGCACAAAACATTGCGGAGCATGAAAATGAAGCCATAATTGTTCATTGAAATTGTTTAACGATTATTTAAAGAGCATTATTAATGGGAGTGGAAATCTTCTTTTCTTTTTGTCCTTCACCTAAACATCGTCACACAGGCAAGCACTTCAAACAGCTGGTATTTATAGCAAATGTGTGCAATTATAAATCGATTTATAAATTTAATATGCATAACAGCACACGGTTTTTATAGAAGATTTCCTAACATTGATAAATATTAATTTGTCTCATATTTGATACATGCGAATGATATCTGTCATGTCGCTTGGATTGACTTGAAATTGTTTGTATGATTGAGTCTCAGCTCACGACACTATCAATGAATATAAATGGATGAAATTTGAAGAAGATTTTCTCCAAGGTTCTTTTAAATATGAAATAAAATATTGTTAAATATGACAAGCATCTTTCTAGAAAAGTTTAAGATTATCTCATCCGAGACATTTCATCATCGAATGACTTGGTAAAATTTTTTTTTCCTCTACTTTCATCACTCAATTATGGAGAGAAAAGTTTAATATCATTATCTATGTACAAGAAGGAAAGAAAGTTTAGCAATGTTTGTCATCATCTATAAAGTGAATCTTGTGCTCGGATATATTTCTAAGAGTTTATTCAAACTATGCAAGAGGATTAAAATTCTGAATGTCTCAGTAGTTTCTACTAATTATGATTAATGTGAGAAATAATTAACATGTATAAGTCAATAGAAG
This sequence comes from Clunio marinus, assembly GCA_900005825.1. Lineage (NCBI taxonomy): Eukaryota > Metazoa > Arthropoda > Insecta > Diptera > Chironomidae > Clunio > Clunio marinus. The sequence goes on from CVRI01000004.1 coordinate 80,633, forward strand.
ATTTAAGTATCTAACGTGAATATCTAAGTTTTTCTTGAATCTTTATTCTTTTTTCTTTTTAAATGAGAAAACATTGTTTCATATTCAACAGAGGCTTAAAAATGGACGAAAAGAACCTAAAAATCCATCTTCGTATCATTCACTGTTTTATAAAATTTATTTATTTATGGTTTTAAGCTACAGAAACAAACCGCAGCCCTTCAGAACATGAAAAGAGAATTAGATTGTTTTTAAGTAAATAGATTAGAACATTTTAAAAAGATTCCGCGAAATTTTCAAAGCATGAAACTTCGTCAAAAAAAGAAATATTTGGAATTTTTGTCTAAGGCTTCCATCTAAAAATAGATACAAAACTGAGAAAGTAATTTTATGGAAACCATAAATTGAGAAGAATATTTAGGAACTTTCAACATGTTCACTTGCACGCTTGAAAGATGGAAGAAGAAACAAAGCAACATGAAAAATGAATTGAACGGCATCAGTATCATCTGAAGAAGCAGAAGCACATAATTTACTTAGGAGCGCTATGAACAATTTCTTTTCTCTTCATATTTCTTTCTTCCGATCTTTTATTGTATAGATCGCAACATTCTCAACCTTTTCAGATGTTGTTTCTACGCCTTTGCTTTCATTCTGATCTTGAGATGCTCAATCGTGTTATTTATCTTTTCAAAAGCTCGAAAAACTCGTTTTACTCTATCTCACTCCAAACTAATGAAAGTTTTAAACTGTTTATGTGTTAACTTGACTTTGCGATCATTCCAACACTTTGTTGTTCGTCGTCTTACGGTATAAAAAAATGTATGACTTACAATAAGTGAAATGAAAGAGACTTCGATGTATGCGAAGAAAACAAGTTTTTTTCTTTACATGTGTGACGGTTTGCCATCTTAAAATTTTAGTTTGGATCGGGACAATTCATTCGGGTTTCATAAGTCAATGTGAATTGCGCATTCTCTATTCGGCTCCCTGAACTGTATTCTACTTTTTTTTTTGATGAAGTGTCTAATAGAAAGTTTAAACTTAAAGCAACCATTTAACGAGAAGAGAGGAATTTTTTTTCGTATCGTTAATTGAAAAATAAACAAAGGTGAAGCAAAATACTTCAGTGTGTCGTTACATTACGAACGGCAAATAATAATTGGATAACATGAGAAATGAGAAAAGAAATATTACCTGACCTTTTAGCATTTTAGCATTAAAAGAAAAGGTTTTCTCAGATAAGTGCAGTGAATGAAATGTAAGCCAAAAAGGCAGAAATAAAGTGTAAAACATATTAACTGTGCACTTTGTGTTGAAAAAAAGCATATAATAGGATTTAAAAAGGATTAAAAAATCAGAAAAAATACAATTGTTTACTTTATTACTTATGTAAAGTGAAGTAAGGAATGCAAACTTTGAGTGAGAACAGAGGTAATAATTTCAAGAAGTAAAGAGAAAACTGCAAAGTTTCATCAATGGATTACTAAGGATATTTATGTTAAACATCGTAGATATTCAATACATTTATTTCCTTTACGACCAACAATAGACTAAGTGGATTATTGGATTATTTTGAAAGCACACTCAGCAGAGTTAAATTTGAAGGTGAGTTTAAGAAGTCAGAGTGGATAAATTTATGGCAGTCATAAGCGTCAATATATCATGAGATAATCTTCGAAACTATTCGACGGTAAAGTCTGTTGTTTGTGAGAAACTTTATAAGTCACTGACGCCTTAAGCTTACATACATATTGCAACTTTTTATCGAAACTTGAGTAGAAATACCATAAAAACACACACGCCATAAAAAAACAGAAGCAAAAATCATCTTGAATAATTTTCATAAATTCAAATTGCCAATTTGCTTTATTTATGCATAAATAATCTTTGTCTTCTCGCCTTTAACTCACAAATCGAGAGTTTTGCTTTGCATGATTTTCACTTTTTTATTTCTCTTGCTTTACCTGCTTAAAAGCAAAGGAATGAAAAGATAAAGAAATTTATTTTTGCACCCACGCACAGTCAACTTCCATAACCGTACAGTAAGCAATCTTCGTGCCATAAAAAATTTCATGATTTAATAAAATAAATGGCTTCAATCAAATAGAGAAAAATAGATAGATAGAAGGTAGCTAGACTGCAATTAAGCGTTTTCCTTTAATCTCGTCAACCATGCACAACGTAAATTCTCTACAGTGCTAAATTTTAATTTGATAAAGCTTCTTGACGTCGCAATACTTAAAAAACCACATTGAATGGCAACGACAATTTCTTTAAAGTTTACTGGCAAGTCGTTAAAAAAATTAAGTTTCTTTTATAAGCAGGGTTACCAGTTAAAACCAAATCAAGTAAGAAATTAATTTTTTAATGTGTCAGAAAGCATCAATAAACAAAAATCAGAGACAATTCTACTCATTCATTCTCTGAATTAGCGGGCATTGTATGAATGTCATCGTCTTTGTCATCTTCAGTAGCATTTCAGCTCCTACTCAAGTGCGAATAATAAATATTCATCCGATGAATCCAGATTGTTTTAATTTTTATGATGCCACTAAATGCTACTATTTTTGTTGGCGATATATTTATGAGATTTTAGAGTGTAATTCATGACGATGTTAATGGTCATTTGGAATTGATAAAGCCAGTAATTTACACCTGTTAAAGCTATTAATTATAATAATGCTACTTTATTCGACTCTCTTCCGTCACAATAGTATACTTGAATTGTATTTTAATTTTCGTTTTTTTTTGTGATTTCTGACAAGTAGCAGTGTTGAGTGAGCACAAAGACAATGGAATGTCTTGAGAAAATTAATCGCAGATAATTTGTGTACTGCTGATGTTTCATCTTCGACTTTACATTTTACAGTGGCTCTGAATAAAATGAATAATTAATTCGAAAAGGTTTTTTCCTTCCATTCGTTCAGGTGTTTTCCTACCGTTTTATAATTTTTTAAGGGAGCACCTCAATTAAACACTGGTTTTTTTTCTACCTCTCTTTACACGATGCTCTACTACCGAAAAAATGTTCTTCTTTCATCATTTTTGAATAGTTTTACAACATTCTTCCTTTTTCTTTTATTCTCAAATGGTTTTGTTCGTTTGGGATGCATTGAGAATGAGTTGGATATTTATGACATCTTTGAACCCTTAGTTGAGTTGGTTGGTGATAATTGATTTGTTACAAAAAGCGTTGTCAGGCCAATCTCTTGTCAGTTTTAATGTTGAAGAAATTAGGAAAATTAAGAAAATTAGTTTCCATTAGAAAGAAAATTTATTTTTAAATGCATGAGATTAAAAATAAGTTTCGAGCTCGTAAAGTCTTAAACGGCAGTCGAGCATCAGCCATGTTGAGCAATGTTATTGTGTCTTTGGTATTGGCTTTGTATGATTATTTTTAGCGATCGATCACGGCATATTTTCTTGTATTTCTTTCCTTTATATTATTTACCAGTGGTAAGCAAGTCATCCCACATCTTTGTGTTAGTGTCCGATGTCTGCAACACAAAAGAATTCTCAACACAAGCATTAAACACATTAAAAGATTTCTTTTTAAATCTTTTCTGATCATGTGAAACACAAAATAACATAAAAAGATTTATTTTAATAATAATAATCACCTGTTCCACTCCTTCCAACATCCTATGTTTATTATTTTGATGATTTTTTGACTATGGAACAGTCGAATCCTTATAATGTAAAAAAGGTCATTTTATTTGTTTTCTTATTGATAAAAAAAAGTAGAAGAGTAAATAATTAAAATTAATGATTCGTCACCAACCAACTTTAAGATATTTCGAAAGCTTTAACGCAATAATTTTATTTCAAATTACGTTTGAATTAAATTCGTAAAGTAAATGACAAGCACAATCTGTCGACGACGAATCTCATCTCATCTCATCTCATCATTCGGGCAAAGGAATCTTCTTAAATTTCTTTTTCGTCTTGTGAAACATATCATTATAGTTTGAAATTGAGATTAAAATCTTTCAAGATACTCTAATGTAAGCGAACAAGAAAGAAGAAAACTGAAATTGGTTGAAGAATTTTAAAGTTTTCTTTTTCTTGCATGGTATGGAGATGTTTATCACCAAACTGTTTCATTCTCTGTTCCTTGAATATTTTAATGAAATTAATTTTATTATCTAGAAGCGAAAGAATTTATTTGTTTGTGGTTGTGTGTCTCCAAAATCAGGTTCTGACCATTCGTTAATCTCTGAGATTCGACATGAAATGTCTTCGCTGTGTTGTTAATTTAATTACATAATTTAATTATAATGTTTTTCATTTGCATAAAACTTAATTATGTCCAAAGAAATTTGATGTTATTTTTGTTCGATTCGTTGCCAATATGAGGATTAAATGACAAGAGGAGCGCTAATGATCTCTCATTCACCTCTTGATTTTTCTGATGTTAGTTAAGCTTCAGAAATGCTTAAAGCGCTTGAAATTGAGTGAGATTCAATTTGGAGACTCTTCTCAGTTCTCAACTTTTGTTGTTGATGTAAGACTTAAATAAAAATGTTAGGCAATGAACTCAAGTGGTGCTTATTGAGGCTACATTGAAGAAAAAAATGATTTATCGTTTTTGATGGGAGCGTAAAGCATGTAGGATTGAAAATTTGTCATTAAGTGGCAGAAGTTTTATATGTCCGATTGCTGGGATCAACGCGATTTTTTTTCTTCTCGGATTTCTGATTAAGCTCAATAAATAAATAAAAATCTGCGCAATAATTTGTCAGTTATGGGCTTTTAAAAAGATTAAACTTTGGCTATAATCAAGAGCGTCGAGTAGAAAAAATTTTCTCACCGACTAATTAAAAAGCAAATAAAACTTTGATTGACTGTGAACCGTTCAATTAAGATTGAAGGAAAAATTTTATTATCAGCATCAAAGCAATAAAATGCAAATTTCGCTTCAAAATTCATTAGTTTACCTCTGCGTCTGATGTGATTGAGTGTTTGTACAGTAAAACTTTATATTTCGTTAACTTACAATAAATTTATTCATATTTCTCGATTTACGATGCCTTCGGATTTGCTTTCTGGTAATTAAATAATTTTAAAGAAATAAATGTTTTTAAATGAAGCAAAATTAAACGAAAACACTTTGAGCAATCTTGAACAACAATTTCGAAGTTAAAGTTACAACATAATCAGTGTTGGAAACGATTGTTGATCGACCACCCAATCGATACTAACGCAGACATGGAACGACCAAAATTATCCTAACAACCATGATGTGCAAATGCTGTAGTCATGTTGTGGTCATAACTTTATGTCAATGCATTTTAGTGAAATTAATTTCTAAATTGCATAAAATAACAACACTTGTCAGTATTTATAAATCGAATCGAAAGATTCAGTTTTAATGGCTTAAAGTTTCAAATATCATTAAATTTAAGTTGCTGAAATTCATAGAACTTTGAGAAACGGTAGATAATTGAATTTCCATAAAATAAATATTTTAGGTCTCAGTTAACGTTTCGTGACAGTTAAAAAAGTCTGATTTGTCACGTTCGATTTTATTCCGATCGTCAGTCAGTTTCGTGAGAAGTTTCGAATGAAGTTTTTATAACTAACTAACCTTCCTTCTGGAAGTACGCGCCAATATTTTTATTTTTTGCCTATAAAATAAATAAATAAAGAGGTTAAAACTGCCACAAAGTGAAAAGCAACATGCTTAGTAACAATTTATTTGTTGCAAACAAAGACAAGGTGAGACAAGTAGCAAATTGCTTAGAGAGTTCGATACAATGAAACAGTTGTGCCATTGATGGCTCCTGACTATAATTTCAAATGACAACGATAAATAAAAATCTAGAAAATAAACTTTTTCCATTTCACGACAATGAATCGAACATATTATTGCATTACAACACATTGAAGGAAATATTTTATAACAAATATTTATTTATTTTTTGTATAAATAAAAAAGCAAAGACCTCCGTCTGTTTTATGAATGTATTAAACGTTGAAACATATCACATGATTTCCTAAAAAATTGAGAGTCTCACGAATATCAAAGACGACTCGTCTCAACTGTTCTCAATTGTTATTTTTAAGCGCTTGACGATGACTTTAATAATAATATTGGATAGTCGTTCCAACTTTGAAATTTGTTACAATTATTTCTTAATTAATTTTTTTAATAAAGATGGAAGAATAATTTGTCGTGACTTATGATGATGCTCTGAATACATAACTTAAGTTGTATGAAAGTAAACTCTACAATGTTAAAGTTTTACATCACTTACACATTTACGATATAAAAATGTTCAACCTACTCGACGAATGACATTTTATTGTTACAGAATAAACACAAAGTCTCAATGTTTACTTTTTAACGATAACGGAATGCAAAGAAAAATTAAACATTCATTTCATTTCTTTTTTTGTGTGTGACATTTTCAGATTCAAACATTGAAGATAAACATAAAAATGCCAACCGAAGGAGCTGTTGAAGATTGTGGCCCTAGTTCATTGTCTCGAACATCAAGATTGGAGCAGTTTATGATTGCAACGAATTCAGGATCTTCACCATCTCATAGATCGTCTTCATCGGGTGGACGAACACCATCAGCTTCAAGCTATGATGGCCAAATGTCATATCAACATCATCTTGGTGGAATGATGAATCCCCCGAATCGAGAACAATCAGCATTCGTCCCAGTATTACCTTCACGTGCTTTAAGACCTGGTTTGTATCCAAGAATGTTGGAATCACCAGAAAAAGATATCGCCAGCAAACGTGGTTCAAATTTCGAAATAATGGCGATGATGGCCGATAAGCGAAAAGAATTAGCAATAAGAGAAGCAGCAGCTGTGATGTTATTACCGAGATCAAATCAATCAAACGGCCCACCACCGGGATCCTCACCGAGTTTATATCCACCATCATATATAACTGGACCAGGTCCATCACCCACTGCACCAGGTCCCTTTACATTCCCATCAACAGTTGGTCTTTATCCACCTGGAGTGCCAAACATGCATGCAAATCTCGATCGTCGATTACTGCGAGCACCTGGACGAGCGTCACGTCCCAAGAAACAATTTATTTGTAAATTCTGCAACCGTCAGTTTACAAAATCGTACAATCTTCTCATTCACGAACGAACTCACACCGATGAACGTCCTTATAGCTGCGACATATGCGGGAAAGCCTTCCGACGCCAGGATCATTTACGTGATCATCGGTGAGTCATTTAATTTCATTTTCCTTTCACACGTGCCTTTGACCTCCAATAGAAATGCCCTCAAATCGATTCGTTCAAATGATAATTCTTTTTTTTTTTCAATTAAATCTTCATTATCGTGTTCGATACAATCTTTTTAATTCCAACCTCCATACGATCTTCGCCGCAAAGTCAAAGTTAAGAAAAGAGAAACGAGAAAAGAAAGAAAGAAAATCTCTAAATTATTATCTGCCATTGTTGTATGCCATTCCCGATCAGACAGAAGAAAGAAATCAAGAGCATTGTTGGTGCTATTGTAATGAGTAGAGTTGGAACGGGGCAAGAGCCTCCAATCAACAAGCCTATCGATAAATGAAAAGAGCTTTGGGAAGTTTTTTTTCTTTCTTCTTCTTCTCTTACTTATTTTTTTTTGCTGACGGTTCCAAGAGAAGAGAATAGAAAAAGATTTAGACTCCAAACTGTGTGATTATAGACATCAAACATCGATCAATCTTACGGCGTAAATTATTCTTTTTAAGCTTCATCTTAAATATAATCTGAATTATTTTTTCTTATTCTTTTATTCGCTCTAGTCTGGCATTCTTATTAGATTTCTTTTGTGAAAGTCGGGAGGGAATAAAAATTATAGACGCATATTGAGAAGAGACTAAAAATCTGCTGTGAAGCAAAAAGTTTTAGAAACAATAATGTTTTGGGTATTTACATCGTGTAAGATGTGCATGATATATATAAGAAATGAAGTGTTCACTACAAACTCTTTTTATAATAAGAAGAAACGAAACAATTGTGGATTCAGATCATGATTTCAGTGAAACAACATCTGAAAATTAGATTTCAGTTGCTGACATTCCAATAACATGTTGAACTGATGAGTCAGATTCTGAAAAGAACTTTTTCTTAAACCAATCCCCGAGGTTATAAACTTTTAAGTGATTTTCAACACAATGATAATGCAATTAGTTTGGAATCTCCCGTGTTTCGTTGCTTCGTGGCTTAATTTACTCTTTTTTCGTTTTTCTTTTTATTTTCCTCCGATACGAAGAACTTCAGAGTTAATTGAGCTCATTAGTAAGGCGTTACTTATTAATCTAATATCCATTTGAATGATCATCATTATCATAGTAAACTGATAGAAAGAAGTAACAGATATGAAGTGTTTAATGGAATTCAGATTTCTGCGTTTCTCATGCAATTCATTCTCGTGATATTTACAATCTGATCACTTGTCTGTATTACATAAAGCGTTACAAACTTTCCGCTATCATCCATTTCAATCTTTACTTTTAAGTTTTAACATTACATTAAAGTAATAACATGAAAGCATCATTAGTTTGAGACAGGTCAACATGATCTACAGACTTTATCGATAATATCTCATTTATTTATGACAAAACTGATTTCAAATCTGTCGATGTAAATTATATTAATGCAATTAAATTTGAAGTTAATTTGCATTTCTAATTAAAAAGCGCTACAAAATTGTCTTCGCTCATTCTTTATTATACTTCGAGTAGGTTATTGAATGTTTTGAGCTAAAAACAAGCGAAACTTGTCCAATACTTCTCTCCATTAAATTACCTGCTTTCAAGCGACTTTAACTTGTTTACGAAACTTTTAAATAAAAGTTTGAAAAGTTAAACTTTAGCAAAAACATAATAAACAAAATTAATTTTCAAACATTAAAGTGGCGTTCCTCTAAGCTCTCTTTTTTGTGTGATTAATATTCCCATCTTGATTCTCGTAATGCTTCTCCTCTGAATTGTTTTCAAGAATATCCACTGCTTCACTAAGAAAGAAGGAAGACGAAAAAAAATAATAATAAAGTTAATCATTTTCTCCTCGGTTAAGTGCTGCTTTAAATATTTCTGGATAAAAAAAGAGTAAGTTCGAGAGAGCATCTAACTACATAACAAAAATAACAACTAAAAGGTGGATAGAAGAAGGAGAATATCGAGATAACGAAGAGGTAGAGAAAAAGTAATTCGTTAGTGTGGATTTCATGTATTTTTTCGGGTGCTGCAATGGCTTGCGAATTTTTTTCTTACAAAATTAAAATTCAAGTTTATGTATGTTTGGTTGACGTTTAACTTAAGCGATGAGTCTTAGCATTCAAAGCCCTGATGCCATTTCCAAGAACCGCACGCGGTTCAATTTTACTTTTATGTGATGGTCTTCTTTATGTAACATTCTCTTCTTCGTTTACCTTTATTTTTTGCCTCTTAAAATGAATGATTGGATATTCTTTAATGTATCGCAAAACCAGTTTTTTTTTGTTATTTTTGACTTCAATCATTCTGTGGCAAAGGAGAGAAAAAAAGCGAAAAAAATATTTGTTTCATTAATTGAATTAAAAACACTCGTAATGAAAATCGAGCATGATGTAGTTGATTGAACATACTATGTACATATATTGTAAGTAAAGAGATTCCTTTTAATGTTTTGAACTTAATTCAGTTCATACGTTTTTCGCCATCTTGTTATTCGTATTCGTACTGTACGTAAAAAATCGTCTTCTCCTTTTGTCCATTTCAAAAGTTGGAAACTGTGTAATTTAATATACAACAACCATTGAATTCATTTATTATTTCGTTGTTGAAAAAGTCACGGCGTGCGGGAGAGAGTTTGGGAAACTAATACCGAACAATCTGATAGTTGAAGGCTTCTTAATGTGATTCTGACTTTTTCTCTTCTTTGCTTTACGTTCGAGAAAGATTGAGATGGAGAAGAAATGAATGTTTTTTTACTCGATCATGTTTCAACTTCGTCTGCAGTTGAAATGAGTCATCGAAGAAGAATTTGGATTTTGATGAACGTTCGATTCAGTGATTTGTTCTAAGCGTAAATGAAATTTCCGAGGAATCCGTTAATCTCTAACACAATAATTCAAACGAGTAGCAGATACCTATATGCGCCATTGATTTCTGCCGTTATCCATTATTCAAACGCAAATATCATCCTACCGTTCAAATAGAAATGAAACTCTTCGCTAAACTAAACAAATAATTTATTCGAATGGCAACGATAGTATGAATTTAACTGAACTTTGTTCTCGACCTGTTCTCAACAACAAACTTCGTAAGTTTATATCTTAAAAAATTATTGTTTACATTTTAATGTGTACGAAACTACGTGAACATTGAACGTGAAGATACATAAAGCAGTTGAGACACTACGGAGTTTTCTCTAGCACTGTAAATTGAAGAACAAACATTCCCGAAAAAAGAAACGATTCGAAAAAGAACTAAGCAAACATTTGCACAACATCATCAAACTATTCAAAAAATAAAAAACACTTTTTTTTTATTTATATAATATCTACAGAAATTTTCTGAAAAATCATCGATGTTTGTCGAACAAGCTTTCAAATCTGTATTGTCTCTTAACAAAGTGAAACAGCTTCATAAGCTATGTGCACGGCTTTGCTATCACATCACGTAATGCATGCACAAAGGGAGAACAAAAACAAAATGATATTTATTGGTTCTATGTTTCGCTCATCTCACATTTCTCAGGAACAGAAGAAGGAAAAAAATAAGCTAAATGAATTCAAACAAATTGTTTTCGAGACCCCAACATATAAAAAAATAAATAAACTGAGAAATTTTTATTTTATTTTTTTCGTTCAGTGCTCTGGTGAAGCAAAGGTTAAAACATAAAAATAAAGTAAAATAACATGTTTGTGATCTTGATCATCGTCGTTTGTTTCAGAGACATCAGAATGAAAAATAATTTCAATGCAGCATTTCTTTTCTTATTTTTTTAATGTTGCCATTCCAACATAATTTCAATTTTCTGAAGTGGTGGGTCCATCTGTAGAATTACTTTATGTTTAAAAAGTTTGATGGACGTCATTAAACCTTTCTTGAAAGTCCATCAAACATAAATATGTACCAATTAAAATCAGATTGACATGAATATCTGCAGCATTTAGAAGTATTTAACATTTGTCAATCAAAAGAAATTGAAAATTGTTTTCTTTCAGTAGATTGTTTTTTATGTTGTATTGAGAAGAAATGAGTCTTGATAATCTAACCAATCTCCTTTGACGTAACATCAGCTCTTAATATCGATGACCGTAGAATGAATTTGAAAGGAATGTAGTTAGCCGATCATGAATAATCATTAGTCAGCATAAAACGACGGATCACTTTCAAAAAAGAAAAATCTTTAGATATCTGCTCTCTTTTTTATTTCTCGTCCAAAAATGTCCTATTGTAATTATCAGACAGAAGAATATGCTCGTTTCATGATATTGATTGAATGTTTGTGATGATTTAAATGGAGATAGCAGACAGACAAGATATCTCGTAAGAAGAGTAGCTTCAAGCAGCAAAATAAAACATGTTTTTACTTAAAATCATTCCTTCAAATAAGATGTGTAATTTACGAATCTATCTCACTTATGTTTGATGTTAACAGTCGTACAAATGTTTTATTAAAATTTTTGTCGGCATTCTTTCTATTTAAATGATGTCACGTAATTTCATAATGTTGAAGCTTCATCAATAATTAATGAGAAATCCAACATTTCTCACTTATTTTATGAATAAGTCCTACATCTCACATTGAGCGTTTCATCAAATTGCTGAAATGACAAAGTTCTTGCATAAATTTAAGAAAACGAAAAAATAAAATAAAAGTTTTCTCTCTCCCGAGCACACTTTGCAGTCGAGACGGCAAAAAGTTCTCAAGCAACTTTCACAAGATTTTCTGTTCTTTTTTTGTTTCTCGTACAAAGACAGCCTTAGGCAGTTGATGTTTACATTTGCTTTTTATTCCCCTGAATATCGAAAGAAATACTTCTGCGAAGAGAAGTGAAGAAACGAAGAAACTTGTTTTTGTGAACCTAACAATTAGAGCTTCTTGCCCGCAAGTGATTACTTCATAAATCAGACTGAGATGATGCGGACACAAATCGATTCTTCATTTTCATTCCGTGCTTTGTATGTATACTGCAGGTGGTGCAATGAGTGAACACGCAAAATTAATTTTGTTTTACTCCTTTGCTATCTGAAATTCGATATCGACACATCCAATTTATAATTTTTATTGGCAAATGAGACCCCTTGTTGTCATATCGATGTTCTGAATAATCAATGAGATTAATGTCATGATTGACAATCTGTTTTTTTTTTACAAAAATTCAATAATGAATCTTGTAATTTTATTTTTGATCTCTATTAAAGTTGTTTTTTTTCCGCATCAGTTATTCTTCACAAAAAAATCAACTTAAAATGCAACATTGCATTGCTGAAATTGAAAATATTTCTCCTTCGAATAGTTTAACTAGGAAAATAAATTATTTTAATATAATTTAACAAGGTTCGCTTGGTGATGTTTAAATAACTTGTGATACTGAAACCGAATAAGTATTTCATGACTTATTTATCTCGTAGAATGTTTCATGAATTAGTTAACAGGAATTTGAGATTCTAAAAAGCTAAAGAAGGCAAACAAAACAAAAGAAGCTACAAAATACCTGTGGAACTCCATACCAGCATCTCATTAAAAGCAACGAATGAAATTTGATCCGCAAACGGTGGTCGGTAGTTCGCTTTTGATGTTCATCTTTTTTCGTTTTTGACTACAAAACAAAAAATTTCCCGCTTGAAATTTCATGTCGAGGCAAGAAGCCAACAAATTTTCTCGTTTCTGTTTTAGAAGCAATTTAACACTTTATTAAATTTACATAAACTGATTTTTGTTTTGTAAAGTTTTGTCAAATCCATGACAACGAAATTTAGCGATGCTAGAATTGTTAAACAAAAGTCAATTGTGCAAGTTCATTTCATTCGCCTTCATGTTCTCCTACGACAACACTAAAAAATGCATCACGCTCGTTGACAATATTGCTTAGATTATTTTTTTATTTTCACTGATTTTTAACGGATGAGATTGAGCCAAAGATTTATGGCTTTTGTTGAAGCAATCCATCCCGTTGCGACTGAAAAATAAAAACCATTAAATAACAAAAACAAATAAAGCGCTTTCAAAGTCGTGCCGCTCGTTATTGTTAAAGTAAATTCACAAAATTTTTACTTCTTTTCCTCTCTCTTATTTTTTTGTGATCATTGTAAAAATTAATATTGAAAATCAATAACATTGCTTTTGTACGATGCCGAGCAATGATATCTAGGCGATAACGTTGTGAAGTGGCTTTGAGATTAATTGAATGAGATTTAAATCCACAGAATTCAATTCATGATTGAAATTTTCGAAATTTAATAAAAAATTACGTGAATTAATTAAATTGGAAGCAACAATTCGGATTAAAACAATAGAAAAGTTGGGATAAGTCGAATAACTTTACCTTTTCTTTTTATCTAATTAATTGAGTTAAAGTTTAAGGTTTGAATTTGTTGGGCATGAAGGTGAATAAAAAGCTATTCTTGTGATGTTGAAGGAAGAGAATTTAATTAAAATAGAGACCAAAACCATTATCGTCACAACAAGAATTTTCGTTTTTCCAAAGAAATTAACATAACAATTCAGGGACCTAAATTTATGTTAATGACTTCCCATATCCGAGTGAACAAAATTCTTTCAGCTTCAACTTTAACAACACTTGCTTTATGACGAGTTTTATTCATTTTTAAATTTCTCCATCACCATATCTAGGTGACATATAGATGATGCATAAATATGTTTTCGTTTTATAATCCGATCGATGAAGCTTAACTTCGAGCGTCTCGAGGGCAAACTGACTCAGTAAATTACTTTTATTGGTTGGATTTTATCGATTTATCTATCCATCCATGATTGTAATGCTGTGCGGTGATAAATAAGCAGGCCAGGCTAGTAAAACTTATCTTCCATCGAACATCAGTCGATAGTAAAGTAATTCTTAAGAAATATAAAATAAAAAAGTTTCCATCACTCGTTCGCCTCCAATCCCGCTATTCAACTTGATTTCAAGGCTTCATCAAGCTAATTAAATTAAAGATTTAAATTTTTGTTTTTATTATTTCTTCTTTTCGATCCGCTGTTATTTATTTTTTACAGCAGTTGCTTGCCCTGGACGTAGAAGTTTCGTTCGTCTGAATATTGTTGTCTATAATAATCAAAATGTTATTTTAATTACATTAAAAAATGGTGAATAGTTTTCAGCAGCATCATGCAAGATGGCTAACATATCGTGACGTTAGCGAGTATTGTTTCTGACGTGACTTAAAGAACCACCACACAACCGCAGGCACTTTTACCTTACTTGTTTATTTTCTTTCATATAAATAAACGATTTTGTTGATGCAGCATTTTATTATGCTTATGTACCAACATATATATGTGTATCAAAAATTGATGATTTTGCTTCAAGTTTCGGTCACAGACAAAAAAAATCAGACTGAGAAAAAAAATGTTTGGCATGCTTGAAAGCTATTATCTGTCCAAATATTAAATCGCTCTTTGAACGATTTTTATTGTTAAGATTAAAACATGAAAATAGTTTTTGCTTATCAAACTGCGATTATGTATAAAACTAACATGCCACAGCATGGAGTCGGCGCAATATCAAGTCGGGGGATAGCCAAGTCGATTAAATGTTATTTAAAAACATTTTTCAGACGAAATTAATATTTTTTCTACCTTTCCACTTCATCGCATCATGGCATCGTCAAATGAGGTTCAGAATGAAGAAAAAAAACGTAATAAATTACCATAATGCCAATTTTCATCATAATTAATTAAATTTAGCTGTTTGAGTTCGCTCGCGCTAAACATTTCAAGTAAATGTTATAATTCAACGTTTAAATTTTCACCTCCAAGCTTATTTTTTGGTGATTTATAGTTTAACTATGTAGATTTGTCTCATTGCATTACCAAGTACGCAAAAATATCTTTTTTCTATTCTTTAATGTGAAAATAATGAGATGAGATCTTGTGAATTTATTGATGGTAAAGTCAGAGTCACCTCTGAACTTTTCCGATGGCATTTTCATTATTCAAATGAACGAAGATTTTAAAAGTCCGGTTTTGTGTTAGTTGGTATAAGTTAGTAGTTGTCTTTGACTTCCGTTCACAAATGGCTTTTAATGATAGTAGAAATTTTTATTATTTAATACGAGTTTATGGCTATAATAGCCTATCACGGCTTCTTAAGAGTAGCCAAGATGTTTTTTAAAGCCAAACTCTGCAGTTTTGTAAACTGTCAGCGTTTCCTAATCTTGCCAACGATCATTGACGATATTGGTAGTTTACTCAGCAAATTTAATCTTCTTATCGTCATTCTCTCATCTCAATTTATGTTTTGTATATAAAAAGAGTTGAATATTAAATAGACTTGAGCGAAGTTTTCCATTCATATTTATTTATTGTCAATGTGGCTGTTTTTGGAGAGTAAAAACCTGTTTTCGAATACAAATATTTGAATGATATTTCCATACATTTAATTTTTCATTCGCTGCTGTTTTTCAACGAAAGAGTTCAGGATACTCTTTTTAAGTCTCGTATGAAATTTATGATCACATTATGTAAATTTTTTCAAATTTAAAACGTTTTTGTATTCAAGATTTTAACAAAAATTTTTTCTCTCACCTTAATCGTCTTCGAAATTGTTTGTGTCAATTCTTTTAATCAAAAGTCAATTCTTATTAAAGCTTTGCAGCTAAGAAAGTATTTTAAATTATGTTTCTACTGCGTTGGCTAGTAGCGTTTGCTACTCGTGCTTCTCTCAATTCCCCGGATTATAATCTTATCGAATGATTGTTCTTTCTTTACATTTTTAACGCTTCAGGTCTATATAAACGGAGCTCTACGTCCATTGAAGCGTTGAGAAAGTCTTTCAATGTCAATCTGCTCAAAAACTTGAAATGTCAGTTTTTTCCTGAGCAATATATTATCGTCATACGCAGCAGCACAGTCATAAAAGTCTTAATTCGATAACATTGAAATAAAGCAACAGCAGTAGCAAGACGATAGTTTTTAGTTCGCGTGATACTTATTTTTCAGCACTATAAAAAACTTTAATTATATACATTTTGATTTTTTTTATATTTAAATGATGAAGTTTTACGAAGAAAAGTTCTTTTTTTTTAGCAATCTTAAATAATGGAAGTTATTTGAAGAATAAAAATAAATAACGTAATGTCATTTCTTCACAAAATTATCGTGAGGAAAAACCTCAAGCATATTACAACCTCTCAGTCGCAAAAAACCGCATAAGTAATAAAAACCATTAATGATACCTTTTGTTTCTCTCTGGATTTCTGCCAGCCAAAAAAAAAGGAATTTCTGTTGCAGATTTGTTCATTTCATATCCCTTCTCTTAACCATCATTAATTAAAAAAGCGTTTTTGTCTTCCTTTTTTAAATCGTGCGAGAAAAAGATTTCATTTTTGTGATTAAGCATACAACAACCAAAAAAAAGGAAAATATGACTTTTAATTAGTGGAATTTTGTTGCTTAAATGTCTTTCTTCAGAAGCTGTAAAAGGCAAAAGCCGCCAGCTTTAGTGAACAAAAAACTGCTTAATCGTTTCATTTAATTAAAATCTGTGTGCTTAATGTTGATGCCATTAAAGCTTCATGAAGAACAAAAAAAGTTTAAGCAACCGAAAAGTTCCCAACGATTAAAGACTTTTCATTGACCTCAGAAGCGGATTTCTTTGTTGATAACAACCTTTTAATCCCTCTGCCTAATTGATCCAATAGAAATTGAAGGTTCATCTATCATCATTTCACGGGTGCACGAATTAGAAAGGAATGCTTTTAATTATCAGACGAAAGGATTCTTTTTTTTTTGTTAATCCTTCAATTCATTTAACGAAGCAGAAAAAAGTAAAGAAAATGAAGCATTTGTAATTGTTTCGTCAAACGGAACTGAAACATAAATTCGAGTTGAACACAATGCGTCGAGCAACTCACTAAGCTGTCATTCATTTTATTTATTCGAGCAAAAATTTGCAAATGAAAACTTTTAAGTATGTACAGTACATGCAAACAAAGTTCAAAAGTTAATTAGATTTATAAAAGCACTCTTCTGTGAAGTAATTTAATATTTTTAATTCGCTTCGTTTCTCCAAATCATTATTAAAATATTTATGAGATTGATAAAAAATTCAGATGAACTTTGAGTAAAATATTTCAATCAGTTGCTCGAGAATCATTCATGAGATTATAATTAATGGATTTAAGTAGTCGAGACGCGACAGTTTTTTTTTTGCAATTTCTAAATGAAAAAAAACGAAAAGATTTTTATGGCATTGATGAATGGAGACAAAGACGAACTTTAAATGATGTTCATTGAACTAATTTTCTTTTTTTCTCATTTCACAGATACATTCATTCGAAAGAGAAGCCATTTAAATGCATCGAATGCGGGAAAGGTTTTTGTCAAAGTCGCACTTTGGCTGTTCACAAGATTCTGCACATGGAAGAGTCACCGCACAAATGTCCAGTCTGTAACCGCAGTTTTAATCAAAGGTCGAATCTCAAAACTCATCTTTTAACTCACACCGATCATAAACCTTATGAATGCTCATGCGGCAAAGTGTTCAGACGAAATTGTGATTTACGTCGACACGCTTTGACTCACGCAGTTGGTGATGTTCCTGGACTTGAACAGAGTGAAGTTAATCATGATGATATTCAGAATATCAGTGATGGTGAAGACGATACAGTACTTGAAGTCGATTCGCCACTTAATTCGCCCAACAATAGTGGACGTTCACCTTCACCATTACATATGCCAGTATCAGCAGAACTTCAAGATGAGAATCATGACGAGAGTGAAGAGTTTGAGCGGGGAAATGTTGAGCCGGAACCGCCATCGACACCAGCCCCAGAGAAGCCTGAAAATGACATTCTTCCAGTGACTCATTGTCATCACGAACGTCCATTTGGATCTCGATCGCCATATACAATGCGACCCACCAACAGCTATGATCGTGACCCTCGCCATCGGTCACCAACACCAGGCACCAACGGCGTTTCATTACAATATCAAGAATCATTAAATTCAAATCACATTCAAACAACACCGAGTCGTTCAGACATGTTTATGCCGATGTTACATGTTCGACGTGATTTGCATCATAAAATGGGAGCATCCAATAGAACGTCAACGGTAACGAGTGGATTAATCGACCATCCAACCTCGAACTTCTTAAGCTCCATTCCTCTCAGAAAAAGACTGATTGGTAGCGATGGTGAACCATATTTGCCATCATTGTCACGCAATATTGGTCTTTACGGCTTGCAAAGAAACCTTCCACAAATGAAACCCAGCGAAGATGTTATGATGCCTCAAATTTTATCGCCAGAAGTTGGCAATTTAAATCATGAACCGTTGCCATTACATTCATCTGGCGTTCCTGGTAATCTCCCACAACTGATTGGTTCGCCATCTCAACCACCAGCAACACAAGTGTCATCACCATCATTACAACAGCAATCAACTACGACAATACAGCCTAAAAGAACTGGATTTAGTATAGAAGATATCATGAGACGATAGATGAACTTTATTGAGTGCACATACACCCACACACTTTTAAACATGAAAATCTTTTTTAATCTTTGCATAAAACTTAAAATGCGCGCAATATTATTGAAGAAAAGGTTTATCTTTAATGATGAAAATATTAAATATCAGAGAAGTCGAGGGAAATCTTTTCAAATATTTCTCCCATAAAAGAGATTTCAACGTGATTGTAAAATATAATTTTTGAGACTTTATAGACATTTAAGTTTGATTTGTAAATTTCTGAAAAAAAAGATGAGAAAGCATTTTAAGAGTATGACACAAAGTGTTATGCCATATTAATTTTTAATACATTTTAATTAATGTTAAGATTAAGAATCTTTTATGTGAACTTTTAAGTTAATTTCAATCGACAAATAAGATTTAAGACTATTAAATAATGGTGGATTGTTGCAAGCGTACAAAGCGATCTCTCGAATTTTTCATTATTTTTGAATATCTTTCCACAGTTGTCTACATACTCGTATGTGTATTGACCCAGAAGAAAATTTTAATTAAGCTTAAGACTTTATGATGTAAGCGTAGAATGAAAAGAGAGAAAATTTTTTTTTTCTTTTCTTTCAAACAAAACTGATTAAAAATGAATAAAGATAAATTTGGAGTTGAAGACACTGACTTTCTCGTGGTAAACCTCGATTTATTGTTTGGGTTTCATTTCAAAAGAGAAGTTAAATTTTAATTTTGGTTTTTCAACCGTTTGAGTATATATTTGAATTAAGGTTCAGCTTCGAGACATCCGACACAGACGGTTCGTCGATTAGAGGAGGATTGAGCAATAGTTTATGACTATAATCGGATTAAAAGTATCTTTAGATGGCGAAGATAATTTTTTTTCTTTCATTTTCATATTTTTTTTAATAACTTTTCTTTTTCAGTTTGAACTCCTTCCTTTGCTTAAGTAGCTGTTGACTATTCTCAGAAAAATCTTTAATTATCATAATGACGATCGATTCTCTTTATAGTGATTGTACCGATTACCATAACTTAACTCAAATTCTTATTCGCAAGCTCGAAAAAGTCGTTGTCAGATAATTTTAGAAATGTAGGAAAGTCAATAAAAGTTTTGTTGCTACGATGAACTTTAATGAATTTAATTTGCGCTATTAATTAAGCCCAATAAAGCTTGCTTTTTATCTTTGTTTTCTGTTGCTTCTCTAAAATTGATTTCATTCACGAGGATCTGAATATTTTAAAGACTTGAATATTGTTTGGATAACAAAGTTTTATCACGAATGAGCTTAAATATATACGACGACATAAATAATTCATACATGCTATCTAGGACTAATAGCCATTCATTTAATCTTCCATTTCCTTCTCTTATTCCAAGAGTTTTGAACTGGCATTTTATAAGGAAGGAAAAGTAAACAGAACAATTAATTATTTAGTAATTTGCTAAATTTACCAAAGTATCTACTTCAAATCAACGTTTCCGTTGCTATTTATCTTTGTTGAGCAGACCAAATTGTGACAACGAAAAAATTAAGAAAATAAAAATGAGCTCTCCAAACTGTTCTAATAAACTTTCTTGCTTTATATCTTTATGATACTTTGATGAGAAGGAAGAAAAATCATAAACCGTGAGCACATTAATCAAAATCGGTGAAGAAAAATCAAACATTTTTGAGGCATAATTAAACTTTGTTGTTGGTTTTAGAAATCATTTAAAATTTGTTTCATGATTTATTATGAAAAGTTGTATGGATTTTTATTAAATTTAAATAATTAATTATTATATTATTCATGTTAATATGATAGAAACTTTATCAGGAATATAAATCATATAAAAATTCGTTGGCATCAGATATGAGTTTAGAGGAAATTTCGCTTAGTCTTCAAAAATTCAATAATCAAATCTTAATCATAATCTCTTTTACAATGGCACATGCATACTTACTTATTCATGTTTCACAATAACTTGGTGTATGTAACGACGCATTCCATTTAAAGAAGCTGATTTTGGTTCAGACTAATTAGCCACAAATATCTAGGCACATAAATCTAAATTTAAACTATCAAATAATTCTTACTTCTTAATGTATGGACAAGTGACTCATGATCGAGTTACTTTAGGAGAAGAGAAAAAAAAACTTAAATCATAATTGACTGAAAGTTGAGATCATACTTGAAGTTAATGCGCAATCTTTGTGGATGGATAGCAGTGTGGTTCGAGAAACAAAAAATAAAATGTAAAATCTGTATGCTGAACACACATTGTGAATAATTCCAGGCCGAGTAAGAAGGAGAAAAAATCTCAAATTAAATTAATGATGCTTACATGAGGGATCATTAATTTGCCTTTGCTTTCTTATTCTTTGCGCTGCCCGAGATCACTCTATATGAGCGGGAACCAGTAACAGCATAAGAGAGATTGTAATAGAATGATTACCTTCGTTGTTTCACAGTCACTCTCAGTCACAAACAAAATACTCACAAACACAAAAGCCAACATTCTTTTTTTTTCTTTATCACAAACGATTTCTGATAAATCGAAGACATACTGAGAGACTGTGGAGACTTTTAGATCATTTTGTAAGAAGTGGAAATTAATTGATGTAAAGCGACCGTAGGTACGATGGACTCCCATTTAATATTATATAGTGGATTGGACAACTTTATAAGTTATGTAAACTTTTTTAAGTTTTGATGCTGGCAGATAAATGAATGTTGCATACTTACTGCGAGCAGACAGAATATTGGAATACTTTATATTTGAAAAGTTTTCAATCAAAGTCAAACTATTGAAACGATTTCATATTTCAAATTGTTTTCTATTTCACGTTTCTACTTTGACTATTTAAGAAGTGATAATAAAAAAATATAAAGCACAAGAAATGATGTTTGTTGGTATCTTTTTTCGACTTTAGAATATTTAAAATGTGATCGTAGCCATTTCCAATAACAATTCGTTATGTTTCAAACTTTACTGTATGTATATTTAAGTGGGTTGTTTGTAGTCATTTTATTATCACAAAACGATGTTCTAAATTCCTTTATAAGTCCATTATACGAGCATGCAAATCACGTACAACAGAAATTTTTGGACAAGAATTTGTTTTGTTTAAAGTTTAGGAATATTTTGAACTTTAAATTCCTTAACTTGGGTACTGTCTACAAGTTGTACAGACTTTCTCACATGTGAAGAGACATGTTAAAGCTGTAAGCATATGCAGTGACAAAATCATCTGAGCTACCCTTTTAATGAAGATTTTTTTCCTGCTCTTAAATTATTCGCTTCACATATTCTATAGAAACATTTTAACACTGTTAAGCAAGCCATTAAAATATGTTTCTTCCTTCTTCTCGTGCAACAACATTAAGAAAAATTTTACATTGAGATTACTTTTAAACTCGTTTTTAATTTTTTTTCCCTCAACTTCTTCATTCGTTCATTTTAAAAGATAATAAAATTGAGAAAAAAAAGTTGATGGCGAAAAATAATACTGTAGAGAGAATAAAAGCGATAAGCGTCACATGGACTTGAATTATTTTTCTTAAATTGGTTTTTTTTTCTCTTTCTTCGATAACAATCAGCTTAAGATTTCTTTTGCTTCTTTATGATTTTATTAAGAAGCTTTAATTGTAAGTAAAAAATCAGGAATTATTTATCTCTAATGTTTCTCCTTTTATTGAGCTTGGTGTAGGAGTTAATTAAGCTTACTAATACTATTTATTGAATTAATGCCACATCCACAAATATACATATTTGATATCAATTAATAGAAATCTTTAAAATATTAAAAAAAAGATTTAAATTGAAACGAACCACCAACAGAACGGATCCTGTTTAATATTTGTTCAACACGTCAAGACTTCTACTTTATTTTTTTTATTTTGTTTAATAAATTATTCTCATAAACTAGAATCCAATTTATTTTCAACATCATCATTTATTATTTTAGAAAGCTTACAGGCAGCAACTGAACGATAGCAAGTCGATTTTGGAAAAAAGAAACATTTCAAGCCGCGGCATCAGTTAGTGAATAACTTTAAAGATTGAACACACATCCTCATCAGTCCTCAAACTAAAAATTACATTCATTAATTTAAATTTGACAAAGAGCAAAAAAATTAAAAAGATAAATAAATATCTATATAGATGTACTTATGAAGAAATCTGTATCAAAGCGAACAACAGAGAGAGGGAGAAAGAAATGGTAATTGAAGGCAACAAACGACGTCGAGGAGATTGAAACCTTCTTACAGCGTTTTTAAATTAAAATTTTACTTTTTCTTCTTTGTTTTTGATCGCACAGTGATCTCTTAATAAAAAAACGAAGTGAAAGAAGAAAAAAGCTTTGAAGGGAACACAAGATGTGAATAAATGTGGTCAAAACTGGATGTTTTGCAAGGCTTGGTAGAGGTGACGTAATGGTAGTCAGATTTCTAGGTCGTAACACTCTTAATTTGGAATCAATTTGACCATTTTTTCCTTCTTCAGCACCACATGAAAAGGAATTAACATCTTATTATGATATAAATTACAAAGTGAGCTACCTAGTCGACTCGCTTTCAAGCGACACCCATATAGAGGTCTGAAAATAACAGCAGCACCCGATAATTACAAGACTTCTACTGTTTCTTCAAATCAACTAATTTATTGATGCATAAAAATTTAAATAATGTTTCCTTCTTACGCCTAACGGAACCGACACCTGATACAAGCAATTAAGTGTGCTTAACCTTAAGCCAAGTTAGTTAGTTTTAAGTGAACAAAGATGAAGCTAATCGTTAATAAATATTTAAATATCTACTTATCAATAAATAATTAAAATCTTTACCACAGAAGCAATTCACGTAGAATTATAAAATATTTTAAATAAATTCATGTTAATCAGTATGAAGATAAATTTTCAAATTAAAATCTTCGTGAGGTTCCTGAATACTTGAATAGCATTTGTCGGGTATTTGATGCATTATAATTAATAGAAAATACAAAGTAGATATTTAAATGTAAAAGAAAGAAATTCTTTTGAGACATTTTTGTTTAGTATTGATGATAAAAAAACAGCATGACATGCCCAGATTTTGTTTTTACTTTTTCTCGTCTACCCGTGCCTTCATTTTTTGTTGATCTCAAAATGAATAGCTTCGACATCTTTCGATATGTTTTTATTTCTTTTTTTTCGGGGGATCATTAAAACGGATTACATTGTAAAATGCGGTTTGAATTTTTTTCTTTCTTTCTTTACTCTCTTGTATTCTACTGTTTTCACTTTGATACAAGAATAAAGCATTTTATAACACGAAATTTTATGTTTTGCTAGAGTAAAAACGAGAAAAAATGAATAATCATTGAATTAATCTTGGAAGGAGTTGTCGAAACAGATGTTAAATTAAATACTTTTTAACGGCTATGGATTTTATCATCAAAAATGGTCAAGCAATACAAAAAGTTTCTGATCACGTTTGGAACCATCAAAAATTGCAAGTTTTCACTAATTTCTTTAACATCTTCAGAAGTTGTTTTTCTTATCTCTTAGAGAAGTTAAATATTAATTTCATTTCAAATCATAACTACACATTAGAATATTTTAAGTGCGTCACGAGAAGTCGGAATTTGTATCATGTTGTGTATGTTTTACCTCCCATTTAGAAGCATTTCAGACTCTTTGAAACAATTTCTGCAGTGTCATCGATGAAGTAGAATAGAAAAACGAATATCGAATGAGGGATACATTCTTAATTAAGAAAATTCCATTTAAGCATCTTCTATTCATGTATGTTTGGCTTCTTCAGTAAAATAAATTGAAAGTTGCGGAAGACTTCAGCTGAGATGCTTTTAAAGTATTTCTGGGAATACTTCGATATTCATGAGCTGTTATTATGTCAAAATTTATTGGAATAATAAAAAATGTTAATTGATTCCAACTATACAATTATGTTCGTATTCCGATTCAACATGTAATACGAGAAAGTTGCTTTTTTGCAAGGAAATTAATGCAACATTTAATGACTTTTAAGCCAGATAACAAAATTAAAGATGTTTAATGATTGAGAAGATAAATTGGTAATCTATAGTCAAATTAACTCTTACTATGTTAAAATTTCATTATCGTATTAGCATCATCTGCAACTTATGATCGTAAAATATTTGATATAAAACTGAAATAAACTTTAATGGTGTTTGAATTGCAATTCCATTTTAATGCTGAACAATTGTGTTGATTGAGAGTGTTGATTCTCCACTTATAAAAGCAGATTTGTTTAAGACCTTAGATTAAAATTTATCAAAGAATTCAGTAAGTGATTTATCATTAATACTTTTTTAATAAATTGTTTTGCATCGTCCAACAATTGAAACAATCGAGTGAAATGATAAAAAACTTTAAACTTTGATCGCGAGCAATATTGAAGATTATTGCGTGGCACAAAAACATTTTTTTGATGCTTTTAATCCCGTCATCTCCTAAATATCTATCTAAAAACAACTTTCAAGTGCTTAAGAATTATTTGTAAACCTTAAGAATAATAAGAAGAAAAACGAAACCAGTACCAAGAATCTTTCATTTCCTTTTTGCTGTTTGCCGTTCCAAAGCGTACACCATGAAATTCATTGAATCGATAAATATTCGTTATGTGGAGATATTAAAATGCCGAGTGATTTTCCACTATGTATTCATTAAACAGCTTCGTGTGTGGAGCACAAGAAATCGAGTTTTAAGTATAACATGAAGAGATACTGCTTGCGAGTTTAAAGTTGAAGGCCATTGTCGGAGTATGAAAAGAAGTAAAATAAGTTTCTGGAGGCTTATTGTTTCGAGTTTGGCGCGTGAAAAGAAATAAATGAGTAAGAAAGAAACAAATCCCAGTAAAGAACAAAACATGGTAAAGACAGAAACAATATAATAAATATGTACGTTTATTTCCCAGTACTTTTCAGCTGCAACTTGATGTATTCACACCGATAATTTGAGTCATGACTCACTTAAACTTTCGATCATGTTAAAGTCATTGAAATTAAACTATTGTTTGCTACACCTTTCCAATGACCATAAATATTAATAAACATTTATAAAATATAAAAATAAGCTATAAACTTGTACAAAAATATCAAACCAATGTCCAGGATGTTGTGCGAAATGAAAAAAACCAATTTGGGAATTCAACGAATAAATCAAAGTTAGGGCGGTGCGGTGTTTCATTCTTTTCACGTAACACAAGCTGCAGAAAATAAAAGTCACTCGTAACAGAAGACTTTCTCAGAAATTTGATGCCATCATTCAAGGGTATTGAGAGTTGAAGTTTCATTTTGTAATGTTTATTCAGAGCGCGCCTCCTCCAACAACACTCGATTGCCATTTTTGTATGCAAAAGAACGGTTGCGGTTTCTAGTTTTTCTGTTGAAAGACTTTTGAATCTACATTTCTTTACTCAATTTAAAGTACGGCAGTGTCATGTACAAACAGGGATGTGCATAACCTCAATTTACAATTACTTGATTTGCAAATAAATTCTTTGTCAATTCATAAAGTCGAATTTTTTCGCAACTTGCTTTACATTAATTCTGCTCAATTTTCATCCCTGGCACTATTCAGACAATGGGAAAAAGTAAATCTCAAATGAGAAAGACACATACACGCACGTGATATTTTTTTTTCAACATTGTAAATTGACGCGTCAGTGCCACCGACAAAGTTAGAGAAGGAAAAATCACCAAAAAGTTATTTGAATAAATTGAAATCACGCACTGAATATAATTTTTTTTGCCAACACTTCTTTTCGGTGGAATTCGATGACACTGGTTTTAATTTAGCACTTAAAGCGCGAAAGGAAATTTGCTTTTCAAATATCTACAATCATATATGTACGAATTTTGGTCGAAATTTTACTGGCATATGAATCGAGTTGAAAGCTGGTTAATGATGAAATATATTGAAGCGTTTACATGAAGAACGACAGTCATAAATTATCCGATTACTCCACTTTATATTCAATCGCGCCGATATAAATTTAATCTTCGACATTGAATGGAAAAATATATTTTTCTTCTTCTGAATCATGTATTTGGATTGACAAGCGTGGATATTTACCCACTTTACTTAGATATTTCAACTTCTTTCCATATTATCGAAATCAAATTGAAATGAAAGGAAATCATCGCATTTTGTAAAATTTGAAAGGATTTCCAATTACAACTTTAAATTTAATCAATCACGAAATTCTTAAATATTCTTACAACTACAATTAACTGAAAATTATGTTCAATAAAAATAAATCTGTTAAAGATAATAGGAAAAGTTCTCACACAATAACCCATTCAGTCGCAATTTTCCTTCCCTGCTGACTTCTTAATGGGCTTCTTTCTCTCTCTCTCTCTCTCTCTCTCTCTCTCTCTCTATCTCTCTCTCTCTCTTTCATTTTTATTAATCGTTGTCATTATAAAAATAGAACTTTGTGGCAGCGAAGCTGATGCTGTAAAGTTGATTTTTTTTCTCTTTTCCTTTTATCATCAACAATGAGTGAAGAAAACTGGTTTTTGTCTTGTCTTCTGCTTACTTGCTTCTTTGCTTTGTCTTGTATCGCTTTTTATTATGTTCGGGTCGCATTAAAGTTGAAAAAAAAAATCTTCCAATGTAGATGCACATACTTACTTTTTGTTGTTTTATGCTTCTTCTTTACAGTCAGCCGTTTAAATAAAACGATTCATGGGTTTCTTTTTGCATTGGAATTCTAGTGATGATGCTTTGAACTTTTTTTTTTATTTGAAAAGAGAGAAACGACATTGTTCAAGTATCTACTCAGATTTTAAATCATGAATCAAAGTACAAAGAAGTCAACGATATCAGCAATTATCTATCAAAAGATAAGCGTTTTTATGAATTGAATTGAGTTAAATGAATGAAAAGACGTAAAAAGATGAAGAAAATCTGCACAACATGCACAGTAAAGATGGATATCATGAGTTGCATGAAAAGATACATTTAAATAAAAACAGAACGAGATTTATGAACCAATAAGTGTACTTGTATGCTTCTTGTTTGTTATACTCGTGAAAGTCTCAACTTCCCAGTTGAAAACTTCAAGAACTTTCTCATCTAAACTATCTTACTCTGATAAATTCTTTAGTAAAATATAAACAGAAAGCCATGATAATTAAAACGAAGACCATAAATTTTCTTATGTTGAAACAACAATTCCTCGGAATTATATCTGAGGTCACCTCAGACTTATCACTTTTCCTAAATTGAATAATAAATAAAAAGAAACATTTAAAAATAAATAAATTTATCTATTTTATCCTCCACGTTCTTTCACGTAATGTCCAACGCACTCTACAAAGGTCTTTGAAAGTGAAACAAAATCAGCTGAGTGAAAACTGAAAACTAAAACTTGTTGCGTATTTCTTCATTGCGTTTCCATAGAATCATTCAAATTTGTTTACTTTTATAACGAAGCAAAATTTTGAAAATTCTTTTACACAAAAATTTCTTTGCATCGAAATTTATTTTTCAATTCAATTGAAAATTCATCTGAATTAATTTTGATTAGAAAATGCCACCAGCCAAAGCTAAAAAGATAAAAGACGGGAAGAAGAATCGCAAAGAAAAGGAGAAAGTGGAGAAACAACCAGAAAATAGTGAAAAAAATCTTGCACCACCTTCAATTGGTGATCGTCGAAGTTCTTCAAGCTCAATGCGTCGCAAAAGCAACGACGGAAGTTCTATTAAAGCAAGTGAACGTGGAAAAGGACATCAAAGTGATTCGTCAGATTCAACTGATGTTATCTCGTCATCTGATGAAGAGGAGCGATGGAAGGAAAGAAATCTTAAACAATCAGATTTGCCATCTGAATATTGGCACATTCAAAAGCTGGTAAAGTATATGAAAGCTGGTAATCAAACTGCAACAATCGTCGCTTTATGCTGCTTAAAAGATCACGATTTGACGACACAAATAAATCAAATTGCTATTCAAGAAATTGGTGGACTTGAAGTGCTTGTAAATCTTTTGGAAAGCAACGACCTGAAGTGTCGTTTTGGAGCTTTGACAGTTCTTTCTGCGATATCAACGAACTTGGATATTCGACGTTGTGTAGTTGATCTCGGTGGAATTCCTTTACTTGTCAATATTCTCTCAGAATCTTCGAAAGATTTAAAGATCTTAGCAGCAGAGACGATTGCTAATGTTGCTAAGATTCGCTTAGCTCGAAAACTCGTCAGAAAATTTGGTGGAATTCCAATAGTTGTTGACTTACTAGATGTCCCTCTTGCTTCTCTTATAACTCCACGTGAAAATTTAACACAAATACAAAAAGAACAATTAGATATGGCAGTGGCCGGTGCAAGAGCTTTGTGGTCATTGTCAGAGTCACGTCATAACAAAGAAATTATGAGAATAAGCGGCGTTGTTCCGTTAATGGCTCGGCTTTTGAAAAGCACACATATTGACGTTGCTGTTCCAATTATGGGTTGTGTACAGCAATGTGCTTCACAAGTAAAGTTTATTTTTATTATTGAATTAGTGGTTTAAATAGTTAATAAATAATTTTTCAGGGTATCTACCAATTGGCAATTGCAACCGAAGGAATGATCCACAACATTGTCATTCACCTTTCATCTGAAAACTTTGAACTAAAGATGCAATGTAGTTCAGCTATTTTCAAATGTGCAAGCGATAAAACTGCTCGAGATATTGTTCGTGAAGCGGGTGGATTGGAATCACTAGTGGCGATAATAAAAGATAAATCGATTCGTGAAAATAAAGCATTGCTAGCTGCAGCAACTGGTGCAATATGGAAATGTTCAGGTTCTGCTGCAAATGTTAAACGATTAGATCAATTGAAGATCATGAACATTCTTGTGCAATTGTTGAGTGATGAGAATGATGAAGTCTTAACGAATACTGCTGGTGTCATCAGTGAATGTGTAAAATCTCAAAACAATCGTGATTCACTTCGACAAAATGGTGGCTTAGCTTTAATGGTGAATCTACTCAATGGAACTCATCCACCATTGCTAGAGAATATTACGAAAGCTCTAACGGAATGTGCTAACGACCTCGAAAGCATGGCAGTTATGGAAGAACTCGATGCTATTCGCTTAATTTGGTCGCTTTTGAAAAACTCTAATACAAAAGTTCAGGCTTATGCAGCTCTTGCTCTTTGCCCTTGTATAAGAAATGCTAAAAACTCGGGGGAACTAGTTCGAAGCTTTGTAGGTGCTTTGGAACTTGTCGTTGGCCTTTTAAAGTCACGTGACAATTTAGTTCTTTCTGCTGTTTGTGCTGCAATTTCTATTATTGCAAAAGATAAAGAGAATTTAGCAGTTCTAACTGATCATAAAGTTATTCAAATGCTTGCAAGTTTAGTTTACACAACTGATGATTTGCTACGTGAACATTTAGCAAGTGCGATTGCAAGTTGTGCACCTTATGGAAATAATACCCAAGAGCTTGAACGTCTAAAAACTGTCACACCCATAGTTGGTTATATGGTTAGTGAAAACTCGAAGGTGCATCGTACAACAGCGATGGCATTACAAAAACTCTCTGAAGATCCGCAAAATTGCATAACAATGCATGCAGTAATAATTAATATTCACATTCAGTTAACGATTTTTAATTAATTTCATCTTTACGTTTTCCAGAGTGGTGTTGTTCCCTTTTTACTGAAAACTATTGGATCTGATGACAAAGATCTTCAAGAAGCTTCAGCTGGTTGTTTGAAGAACATTAGAGAACTAGCATTGCGAGCTGAAGAATTTGCAATGTTTGGAGAATAAAACGAAGTGTTTTCAGGAATAAAATGAATCAACAAATTTAAATACTGAAAGCTCCGTGAAAGCTCATTTCAAATTCTCTTTAGCCGTTACATTTTTTGTCATAAAAATCTTTTGATAAATAGTGAAATTTCGTTCAAGTTCAATTTCATAAGGTTAATCAAAGTTTACCAATTTTTATTTTGCACTGATAAGTTTTCTTCCTTCTCACAAACAATGGGCTAAATTTTAAATGAAAGAAATTTAAGTTCCACTTTTTCTTCAATTCAAAATTTATGAGCTTTAAAAATTATTTGGTGTACAAACTTATATTTAACGCCAGGAAGTGAGCATTTCTACTGACACTTGTTGCGTGTTCATGGTTAGGTATTATCTAAAATTATCTTCCATCAAACGTGGCAAAGAAAGGAAATCTTTACAGAATTTTGTTTCCCATAAATATTAATCAAAAGATTATCTACCGAAGCTTCCATTTAATGCGATATTTAATTAATCTAAAATGTGTAGATTATTTGCTCACATTCCGAGCAATAGCATTGATAATTAAAAAAGAAACAACAATTTCTAATTACTCCAAGCAGTCAACTGGGATGTTTTTTGAATGTTTCTCTGTGTGAACTTTATAAATTATATTGAAATTATTTATGTTTCAGAATTTTCACAAGCAGGTATATTAAAATAAGAATAGAATTTCCACCGATATGCAAGGGTAAGAAAACTTTGGGTTGAAAATTGATGAAAATCTCAATTAATGACAGCTCTCGGTCATTTCCCATTCAATTTAAATTCTTTGAAGTTTTTTTTTATCCTTATCATTTCTGAAATCGTGTCGAATTTTAACTGATTTGGAAAGAAATAAAGCGACTCAGTATTCAAACAAACTGTAACAGGCGAGATCGACAACAAACTCTGTGAAAAAAGAAAGTGCAATAACTTTTATTGCCACACCTTACTGTACATCGTTCACAGCCAGGAGATTAATTACAATCTATTTCAATTGTATTTAATTAAAACAATCGAGAATATATTTCATTGAGAAGAGAAAAAATTTGCTTAAAGAATATTTTGAGTTTCCTTTTATTTAGAGAATCCCTTTGCTCCCAAGTGAATTTTCACAAATATTTTAAATTAAAAGGAGAGTCTTTTTTTATCAAACAACTCTGACGTTTCTTTTGAAGTTGAGAAACAGATATTCGTATTTATGTTTTCTTATGTTTCGGTCCATATTTTTTCTCTTGTCATGTACATATTTTCTCAATAGACCTACATATTAACATAAGTAAACTGAAAGAAACATGAGTAAGAACGATTGTTAACACACTTTGCTTTATAAAGTTATCATATTAGATTTCAGATATCAAAAACTAACAATTTCTAAAAACCTTTACTAAAAGACAAAATATATAAAAATATTCTCGCTTTTTTATTATGTTTGTTTTTCACGACAAATTTAACAAAAATCCTTTTAAGACACAGCATAGTTTTGTTTTCTTCTATCTTTTGTATTCTGTTATCTAGAGAAATATTATCATCGCATTCTCTTGACATCTCGTACAATGTGCCAACAATACAAACCGGAGAATGAATGCGCAAAATCGATAATCTTACCACTTCGTAGACATCGTTGTCGTTCGTTCAAGAGGAGAGCAAAGAAAAAGGATATAAGTTCCTAATATTTTAATTTTTCTCCAGTCTTCGTGTTATGATCGCTATATTCAGAACTCTCCTAAAAAAATATTTATGAAAATAAATTTTAATCGTTTCTAAAACATTAAACAATATTATTTAATATTTTTTAATATCCCCGGAGGATTTGAAAGTGATAAGAAAAGATATAAAAAGGTGAAGAAAATTGAAATTCTTTATTTGTGTACAAATGAAATGAAATTTCAAGCGAATTTGTAATTGGAAATCAAGTTAAAATTCACATTAAAAATATTAAAAATTGTTTGCAGGAGGAATCTGATTCAATTACAGTTTGTTTGTTAGGAATTAAAACAAACATATTTTTCAAAAAGTGAAGTTAAAAACATAGAAGTTTCTGAAAACATATCTAACAAGTGGTTTTTATTCATTGAGATTATCATCCTTTTAAAGGTTGCTGTTCACAACATTGTTGTAACAGTAAAAGTGAAATTTTGTTGAACAATAAATCTCATAAATTCTAATTGAGTAAACAATTTGCTTTTAGCAAGTTTCATCTCTTACTGTTTGTCAATTAAATGCTGATGAAAATGACTTTAAACTTAAACGGTGAGGTTTTCATTTAAATAATTCAAATTAGAATTCAAATCATGTGAGACATTTTCAATTAATTACTTTTATTGAAAAATTATTTCTACAGATGCCGAATCAGTTTTGTCGAGTTGCGAGGATTTAAAGATTTCTGAGAATCCTATTTGCTGTTTCCGAGTCAATTCACGTAACCCAGCTATTAAACGTGACCGACAGTTTCAGTTATTTAAAGTAATTTAATTTTTTTTAATCTGTAAAAACTTTCGCTTTACATACTTAATGACCATATAACATTGCTAAGCACAAATATCATGGACGAGACGCAAACATGAAATCATTAAAAGCTCTCAGAACTTTCCATCATATTGTTTCCCTTAGTTCTTCTTATCTAATTACACATATGTGACATTTTTGCAGATGATAATACTTCCGTTCATTCCCATATTGGCTCTTCTTATTCAGACATCGTTCTCACTCTATGACATTATTCAATATCGCAACGAAGTGAATGAAATCGAATCGCAAGTAAATATTTTCGAGATCGAAATCGATTTTTTTCTGATTTTTAAATAAATGGTGAATGATTGATTCTTTATTTCACGATTTATGAAAATATAAATTTTTCCCAACATCAAAAGGTTGTAATGGCAACTGATTTAGGAAAAGTTGTGACACGCTTACAGTTAGAGAGAGGGGAAGTTGCCTTTTATATCTATACAAATGGCAGCATATTGAAATCAAACTTAACACAGCGCTATGCGACAACTGACGAGGCGATCAATAATATGACAACATGGACGCAAATCATTTTGCCGGCGTCGTCAAATACAAACGATGAAGTAGGCGAAGTGATGCTTAACAAAACGAGCTTCCAAATGAGATTAAACGATTTTCGCACTCAAATACATTCTGAAGAAAATAACAACACCGTGTTTGAGGTAAAATCAACTAAACGAGTAAATTTAACATGACGGAAAATGAATTAATTTCTCATGACATCCAATTAGGCGATGTTGTGGTACATGGCTGTTAACAATGCTATGCTCGGTCATTTAACTAACCAAATTAAAGAGTCAGACAAAAGTGGTATATGGCGGTGAGTTTAGTGACTTTTGGAATGTGATTTTGTCATCGAAATACGTAATTTTAACAGATATTTGATTGGCTTTAAAAATCTCATCCGAAGCATCGAAAATATTGGTGTAGCTGCTGTGTATGGGATCAACTATTATGGTCGAGGTCATCTTAGTACCGATGCATATGTCAATTACATCAAATATGATGCTCTTGGCAGAGATCTGCTAAATAGTTCATTTACTTATGTTGCATCATTAAGAAGAGACTACAGAAATCTTACAAATTTCCCTGAATATGGAAGCATCAAGAATCGGTTTGTTGAACAATTCATCATCTCAATCATTAAAATGTATCGCAATCAATTACTTGATTATTCAATTATAGAAGCAGAACTATTTCTCTTAACCGGAAAATCAACCCAAGCATTGAAGATGCAATTAAATATTACGGAACAATGACATTCTACGTCGAACGACTACGAAATATGCATTCAAATTTAAGGAGAAGAATCAAGTATGAAAAAATGTCTCTTCTATAAAAATTCAAATTATTCACAATCCCACGTCATGTGCTTTCAGACAAGAAGTTCGTTCGTTGTTGAAAGAAGCAAGTGATAAGGAAGCAATTGGCATCGCTATTCTTGTTACGGTGTTGATAGTTTCGCCAATAATTATAATTTTCCTGAGAAATGCTGTCGCCACCATTCAGGTGTCATCTTTAATCATGATTGATTATGACAGGATTTATGAATACAATCGTCATATTTGTATTTTTATTTTCCCATAGGTTTACTCGATGAATCTCGTTCAAAAAGCGAGGGAGCTTAAGTTGGAGCAGAAGAAAAGTGACGCACTTTTATTTCAAATGCTTCCCACGAGTGTTGCCATTAGACTGAAACAAACGCGAAGGGTGATTTCCCAAGAAAATTAACAATAAATTATATCTTATTTTTGACATTCCTTATTAATAAGTTTTATCGTCTTTAAAACAGGTACCAGCCGAATTTTTCGAATCTGCCACGATTTACTTTTCAGACATTGTCGGATTTACCGAGATTGCATCGACATGTTCACCACTAGAAGTTTGTTCGTTTCTCAATTCAATTTATAAATTGTTTGACGAACGAATTGAATGCTATGACGTGTATAAGGTGGAAACTTGTGGTGACGCCTACATGGTCAGTGAAAACCATTATGAAACCAAATGATTTTTAATGATTTTGTTTATCATTCCATGTCAGGTGGCTAGTGGATTACCGGAAAGGAGCCACAGCAAGAAACACGTGTCAGAAATAGCAACCATGGCTTTAGACTTGTTACATGCGTCAAGTTATTTTAAAATCCCCCATTCACCTAATGAGAAGCTTCAGATTCGTATCGGTATTCATACTGGAAGTGTAGGAGCGGGTAAGAAAATCTCTTATCCTATCCAAGCATAAAAAGAAATAAGTTTAATAATCTCCTTTTACGCTTTTAGGTATCGTAGGGACGAAAATGCCACGTTATTGCCTGTTCGGTCAGTGATGTTGATGTTGATATTGTTTATGTACATTAAATCATCATTTTTCATTTACTAACAGGCGATACAGTAAACGTAGCGAGCAGGATGGAATCTACAGGGGAAGGTAAAATAAGAATTAAACTCTTCAATTAGATATAAAACTCTTTTGAGAATGTCAAACCATAAACCATAAACATTCCTTTTATAGCTTCAAAAATTCATATCACCTCTGAAGTGAATGATGAACTGT
The DNA here is from genome assembly GCA_900005825.1 of Clunio marinus. Taxonomy (NCBI): domain Eukaryota; kingdom Metazoa; phylum Arthropoda; class Insecta; order Diptera; family Chironomidae; genus Clunio; species Clunio marinus. The sequence continues at coordinate 116,074 of CVRI01000004.1, forward strand.
AAGAATTTGTTATTTAATTACTTTTTAAGAATAAACTGAGAATTTCAATTTCTTAAAAATTTCAGGCAACTTATTGGTGGTTTTAAAACTGAAGCTCGTGGATTAATTGACGTTAAAGTGAGAATAAAATTATATTTCATATATTTAGAATAAAATAAGAATAGCTTTATTTCTACATCAAAGAGAGTTAAACATTTTATTGTCTTTTATTTACCCATGTAGTTGAACAATTTTATGATTTATTGTATCATGCTAACATGTCTTGAAAACACTTTTCATAACTATAACAAAAAAATTTCTGTTCTGTCTGGTTTTTTTTCATTTCCTTTTGTTTTTATTTATCATTTGACAAACACAGTTGTAGAAGATATTCAGATATATTTGAATATTTTACTAGAGATCTAAGGAACAATCTTTTAAATATGACGATAAATTCATGTTCTGATTCCGAGTCCTGGACTCATTTCATGTATTTTAGTATTTTGGTCTCAATGCTTATAAGTTAAATATTTGCCCTAGCGTTGATATTGTTGTTCATGAATAAATCGGTTATCATTTGAGCTGTATCTTTTTTTCCCTCGCCACATTTGACAGGGATGTCGGCCTGCCAATTATTTAAGATACTCATAAGACTAACGCTTGTGTTTGTGGTAAAACTCAAAATGAAAGGTCAATTTTCGGAATTGACACAACAGACACTTGACTATCAACATTTGGCAACTCTAATAACAGTTATTTACGCTCTTGTTTTTCTTTTCTTATTCTAGGGAAAAGGATTAATGGAAACGTATTGGCTGACTTGTCGTGAGGCGCCAATAATATGCTTCAACAAAGACATGGAATGGTTTGCAGAAATTCAGCCCGTATTTTTGAAAAAAATCTAATCGTAAAAAATGTTAAAGCCATAAAATATTCCGCAGAACCTCTGAAATTAAAGTAAATATATTTTTATTTTTTCTAAAAAGAAAAAAATCATCGTGGTAAAAGGAAAGCTTTGTAAATTATCTGAAAATGTGTAGTTTGTTATAAACTTTTAATTTACAAAATATATTATGCATTTTTTGTAAAGATGTATGTTAAACATGAATTTATCATATAAATAAATTAATCATATGATCGTGATGAGATTTTTATTTCATCCTTAATTTGTCTCTTATTTAAATCTTCTCATGAAGCTTTCAAAAAAGATACTAAGGATGAGCGAAAAAGCTTTGCATGCGGCAGAATTTTATTCTCTCTAATTGATGCTGAGAGAGAAGAGATGAAGGAGAGAGACAGCAAAGGATACTCTCAATGCACTTTTATTATGCTTTTGTCAATAACATTTCATTCAACATCAAGCCACCGTATCAGCAGGCAAAACTGTCAAAAAATAAATATTACTCATAGATAGAATTGACATGTATAAATATCAGTCATGTTTCATAATCTACTTCAGTATTCTGCTGACTGTTGAGATTAAATGATGGAAATTGAAAAGAACAAATAAAATGAATAAATTATTCAAAACAAAAAATTGCAAGTGCTGTGTTGTGAGAAGTTCAAAAGTTTATTATTCTAAAAAATTGTTTTAATTCAGAGTGAATTTGTTTTGGTGGTTGATTTCATTTTGTTTTTCTAAAAGCTTGAGAATTATAATGAAAACATAGTGCAGGTGAAAAGTTTTATGGAAAAGCTTTTAATCTGACAAATAAATAAAACTAAAAAAAATATTTTCTTCATTGATGTTTAAGTAAAAAGTTTATTTTAGAACCAGCTTTTTTTTTTGTGATGATTTCTTTTTTCCTTATTAAATTTTTTTATGCTTCTTTATACAACATGATATTTTATTAATTTTTGTTTGAATTAATAATTTATACAAATACGGAATATTTATCCATCTCTTAAAAATTTATTTCACCAGAAATAAAATAAAATACCGCCAATTAAAGTTAATGATGAAAATTTCCTGTTCTAACTAGGAATTCATTAAAGTTAGTTAGAAAGTGAAACTATAGATTCTAATCTATCTTTGGAGTTGAGTGTTTACTTAAGAATTTAACAGGATGTGAATAACCCGAGCGAATAATAAAGTTTAGGAGTATTTATTTAAAATTAATTACTAATGGAACGCTTTCCTATTTCTTTCTACCAAATGTAACAAAAACATCAAAATGCTATTTTCCTACACCGAAAAATAAATAAATAAACGAAACAAGTTTTTAATTTTAATAAATATTCTAGTTTTCCATATATTTTGAATCTTATTTCAATTAATTTTTTTCTAAAGAAAATCACAAACTTTAAACAATAATTAAATTGAAGTAATAGATAGTGTGACAAATATGCTTGATCGTGTAATGTTAAAATGAAAGCGTCAATTAAATCATCACCAGACACATCCTCATCGAAACCTCCGAATGAACAGGAATCAGTGGAACAAAAAACTTCGTCATTATTTGGATACTTATCAATTAAATCTGGAACGGTTTCATATAAAAGATTTCACCTTTTGCAGTTAATATGCTTCCCTTTTATTCCTATTCTGGCTCTGTTTATTCAAAATATTTCGATTTTTGTGGAACAAACTAACGCATACAGCGAAACCCTCTCAATCAATCAACAGGTTTGTTTTCATTCCATTCTTTGCTAACTGATATCTGAAATTAAATTTAATTTTTTTGATAAAAAAGATTTCCCTTACCGTAAGTAGATAATTTTATCAATCCTTTGATTGGGGATTGTATTTCCGAGATCTTTTTTAAGGTTAACGTCTCAAAGCTTCTAAATGCTATTAAGGAAGAACGTTCAATGTCAATTTGGTTTCTTCTTACAAATTCAAAAAGGCAAGTTTTTCATTCTACTTTCAAAGATGATTTTCAAGAAGTTTAAATTAAAATTTTTTATAACAATTTGGATTTATTTTTGAAAAACAATAAAGAAATGAAATGGAAAATTCATTTACGATAACTGATTTAACATTAAGCGAGATGAGTAATACAACATGGGCAACTGAATACGGAGATAATCTGAAGGAATCTGTTTCGTCAAATCTATCGTAATATTTTAATTTGATGCTTTTGTAAGTTGACATTTACTGACTTTCTTATCTCCTTTTCTGTATTGTTTCCATTCGCTTACATACATAAGTTTTTCCAGAGCAAGCATTTTGAAGTGAGTTAAATTTGTCGTTCTTGTTCTTTAAGTAACTTACTTATAAAAAACATTTCCAGTGGAAATTATTCAGGGGATCATCATGAAATTTCTTACTACATCAAGTGGTATAATCTCTTAAATGAACATTTAATTAGGCGATTATCGCAGCGTATTGGAATATCGGTGGCTAAAACTGTTTGGAGGTAGAGTTAAAATTATTTCCCGTGGAGATAAATTAAAAAAGATTGAGAAAATGTACCGTGGGTTTGATAATGCCAATTTAATTTCGTAGACAAATCATTGCATATAAAAATATCATCGAAGCTTCCGAGAACATCAATGTTGCGATGATTTTCGCCTTTACATTTTATGCTACTGGAACACTTTCGCCAAATGATTATCGTGAATTTATTCGAACAATTTCAATATCACAAGAGCATCTCTTGTCGGCGAAACACTTCCTACAACGCGATTTATTTTCTGAGAGTATCGAAAATGAATTAGCACAATGGTATTCAGAATATTCAACTTTCGTTATGAAAACAGTTTTCAAAGGAAAATATTTCGAAAACAGGCACGAACATGTCATTGTTGACCAAATGAGCAACAAAAGTCAAGATCAAGGCAACGATAGAAAATATATGAAGTTCATGGAAGAAATTATTCTACCGAAACTTGAAGATTGTAAGATGATGATAAGAGAAGATATCAGGTTGGATAATCCTTGATATGTTATGTTGCTGTCTACAGATGTGAAAATTTTCGATTCTTATTTTTTATTTGATTGTACTTTAATTTATTTTCTATCTGAAATATTTCAAAACGTATTTCTTCTAATGTTTATTTTATTTTATCGCAGTTCTAATCTAGAGAAGGACATGATGAAAGCTAAATTTTTGGAAACAACGTCACTTGTGTTGCTTCTGCTTGTGGCATGCATTTCACCTTTGATCATGTTTCTAGGTGATTATTACGTCTGATTTCATGAGTTGAAGGAAAATTTAAATATTTCTTTACATATAGTCAAAAGAGCTACAGACATAATTCAGGTAATCTATTTTTCCCAGAATTTCAAAGCTAAGTATTCGTGTAACACTTGCTTAATACGACAGATAAAATCAAAGATATCCATTTTTTCAATATTTAACTTTACTTTCTTAATATTATCAATTCCTTGAAATCAGAATGACGTGAATATAAAGGCAGGTCTAATGTGTTTTTTCCATTCACTGTCTGACGTCGGTTTTTCCACTCTACTAAATAAAAATATTGTTTGCGGTGTCACAGCTTTGTGTTTATTATTTAGTAGATTTTCTTACGATTATTAATAGAATCTTTTGCAGACCTATTCACACATTCTGGTGGAGAAGACGAATCAATTACGAATCGAGAAGAATAAGTCAGACAAATTGCTACGCCAAATGCTTCCAAAAACAGTCATTCAACAGCTAAAACAACAACGACAGGTTTGCTTCATTTCATTCTTTTATTTGCGGATTGATTTATTTAATGAAGGAAATGTGAGAAAGCAAAAACTTTCATTTCTAGAAGGAAAGTCATTTAGGTAATTGTTTGGAAAATTTAATAGTCAAATGAAAGTCAATATCAGATTCTCATTACAGTAAATTCTCAATCTTTTGTACATTTCGCTTTATTTTACATCACATGAATTTAAATAAACATCTTTTTTGCATTGCAAGCTTTAATAAATGAAAAATGAAACAATATTTTAATGGTTTTTTGATCTTCAAGGAGCATAAAAATTTTATGTTGATCAAAGAATTAAATTTCTAGCATAAGAAAATTTTCATTATTTTACAAATTACAATTTTTCAATTAAATCATCAATCAATTAATTTGCTAATTTCATTTATAATAGAAATTAATTGTTTTCTTTTGTTTTTATAAAAAGGTGATTGCTGAAAGCTTCGATTGTGTCACAATTTTCTTCTCCGACATTGTAGGATTTACAAACATTTCATCAAATTCATCTCCAATGGTCTGTAGTTGTTTTTTTTAATGAAAACCTTTTTTTCAAATATAATTCAATAGGAAGTTGTAACATTACTCAATACACTTTATCGCTTATTTGACTTAAGAATTCAGAAGTTTCCAAACGTTTATAAGGTTGAAACAATAGGAGATGCTTATATGGTGAGCTAAGTGCTTTGCTAAGATTAGTAAATTAATTTCAGATTCCTTTGTAAATATTTATAACATTTAGGTAGTGTCAGGTTTACCAAATATTCTACCAGGTTTGTGAAAGCAACTGCGATTTTAAACATAACTTAAATATTAATTAAATTAAACATATTCTAGGATCAAAACATGCATCAGAAATTGCATTCATGTCTTTAGACCTGTTGATTGGAGTTTCAACATTTTTTATTCCACATCGTCCTCATGAAAATATAAAAATTAGAATTGGAATAAATTCAGGAAGCTGCGTTGCAGGTAATCAAGAACAGAATTCAATTGAGTGTTAATTTTATTATTGATTTTCATTTTCATTTACTAATTTCAGGTGTTGTTGGAACGAGTATGCCTCGTTACTGTTTGTTTGGTATGCTAATAATGTCAATTGTATTCAAAAAATACTTGATTGTGCTTGAGAATTTCAGGCGACACCATCAATGTTGCTTCACGGATGGAAAGCACTGGAGAAGGTTTGAAAATATAATTTATAAATTTGTAAGAAATGTCATTTTGATTTTGTATCCTTCTTCCAAATTACAAAATTATTATTGTATTGTTTAAATAAATTGATTATTATATTCATGAAATTTTAAGTTTTCTTCATAATTATCGATGATTCTCTCTGATGTTGCAATTTTCTTGAAGCTATGAAAATTCATGTTTCTGAGAACACAAAAAAGTTCTTAGACGAATATGGAGGATTCATTTGTGAAAAACGTGGAAGCATACAAGTAAAAGTGAGTTCAACAGTATTTGATTAATTCTTTACTTATTACTGCAACTTTAAATAAATAATAGGGAAAGGGTGACATGGAAACATTCTGGTTACACGGTCACGAGACAATACAATCTGCCAGCCAACAACTCTTGTCAATAGAAACTGAAGAAATTTTTGATTCATTCTACGAACCGGATTTCTTACAAATGATTTAAAATTATTTTTATTTAGATATTTATCATCGGATATCAACTATTAAGAATCAAGGAACAAGTTTTCAGAACATATCTAATTTAATAAGAATTTTAAAAGGAAAAAATGGAAAAATTATGTTAGAAAAAAAATCATTTAAAATTATTCGAAAACCTTCAATGTTAGTTTCATATAATTAAATTAATATTTGTATTAAATAATTGTAATTTGTGGAATAATAGAAATGTCGAATTTGTCATGTAATAGATGAATTTTTATGTGATACCAACCAAACATTAATTATAATAAATATCAATAAAATTATTAAAAGCTTTTCTTTGAGTGAATACTTTCAAACACGAATAACGAATTATAAATTTTCTTGCTTTTCTTTTTCGACATTTTCCACGTTGATGTTTTCTCCCTCCGCCCGTGTTTTCATCTATCGATCCCTGCAAGGATCCCTGAATGAGATTTTCCTCTCTGAGAGAATTTTCATCTTCGCTACAAGATTTACAATGAAACTGCAAAAGGAAAAACACAGAAAAACTCAGTCATTTTAAATCTTTTGGAAGAAAATGTTTACATTTCGAATGACTTTTGGAATATTCAGATTATTCAATCATATCAGTGGATTATTTTTACATTAAGAGGATTTCATGGTACGTTGATTGTTCTTAAAAGTATTAATTGTATTAAAACTTCAGCAAATAATTTTAATAAAGAGAATTGAAGTTGATTTCGCAACATATTCCACGTAGATATAAGTTGAAGTGATTTTTCTTCAGTATTCCTTCATTCACAGTTATGTCCAGGGAGAACTTTTTGCTACAACATCCATCTTTAGTTTTCCTCTCCCATTCTTTATTGCTCAAGTCATAAATGTTTTATTCTTTATAATAAACTTTCACTGCCTTATAATATTCAATCAAAATTTGAAGCTTTTAGGGAAAATAGCTTTTTGATAATGAAATATTAATGTGGGTACATTAAAGCCTTCTATCAGAAAATTGTGATAAAAAAAGGAAATTTACTTTTTGTTTAGATATTTTCTTTGCACTTTAAGAAACGCGAAAGCTTTTGTTTGTTTTTGGGTGTGTGTTGGAAAATTGGAAGAAGAATATCAGGTAGAAAAATTAAATTCCAATTTCTTATGAAATGTTAAAAATATTCAATTTCTTACTTTCTTATTCTGTTGTGTTAATTATTAAAATATTTATGAAAAGTAAAACATCGTTAATTAGTCATTTTTGTTAGGTGGAAATTTAATTGCAATTCTCAAATATTTTTTTATTTTCTCAAATAGAAAATTCGTTTGAGTTAGGAATCAATTAACTTAAGCGGATTACAGTGAAATTAATTCAACCCTTCGAATCTCAATAAAGGTTTAGAAAACCATCTTCAAAATGCCGGTAAATTTTCCATTTTGTGCCATGTTTTCTAGACATAAAAATATAATTAATTTTTTTTAGGTTGGTAGAGTTGCAGGAGGAAATTATTATGGTGGTCATTTGACCAATACAGGTGTGTGCTATTTAATTAAAAATATTTTTATTTCACATATTTAACTCATTTATCTGTTTTAAGGCCAATCATATGCTGGAATCAATGAGAATATCATGTACATCAGCATAGGGTAATCTAGAGTCTATTAAATTGTGAAGTCATCATCTCGTCTTAAATCTTTAATCTTTGTTTTCTTTCATAGAATGGCAATAATCATCGCAATACTAATCACAATAGCACTTATTTACATTGCATATGAAAAATGTCAGAAGCGTCGCGCAAGGAAAGCTTACTATGTGACTGCTTAGTGAATTTATTCATTTAAGTTTAACCACCATTTGTTAACTTTATGGAAATTTTAATAATTGCATCGTATTAGCAACAAGATTTGTGTGCTTTTAAAATGTTTTACCACTTAAATCTTCAATATCTTTGTTGAAATTTTTTGTTATAAAACATGAGTGGAATGAATTATTGAATCAATTTCAGTGCGTGACTTGAATTTTCTATTTTTGTGATAACTTGCATTCTAGATTTTCTTAACATTTTCATATTAATATTTCATATTTATTTTTAATAACATCGAATCAAAACTGTTGAAAAATGTTAAAACTCAAAGAATCGTAGAGTTTCATGAAAGTTAAAAGTAAGCAATCTAATGATGAATCTATTAGCACTTCATATAATGCATGTTCAATATCAATTTTAAAAGGTATAAAAAAACCTATTTTTAATTTAAATAGGACTTACTGCGCAAAAAGATTTTCGATTATTTTGAAACAAGTTTTGAGTTAATTTAAATCATACATAAACGGAAAAAAAATTATTCACCATTGTGTGATTTAAAAGGACCTTAGGGGATCAAGATATATGTAATCCTTTTTCATTTACACTAAGCAANATTCAGACATTTTTTCTATTCATCATTTCTTAGATAATTTAGAAAAACAATCTGCATTTAGGATTCAATTTATTACAAGCAATCGCTTCATTTAATTTATCTTATATTGTGTATGTAAAAAAATACCAAAACACAGAATTTTTCCAGGAACTTTCACAAAAAAATTTAAAATAAATATTTATTAATTGAATAACTGCTGGTACTCTTTTCACGTTCGATGTGTGACAGGGAAAAATATAAACTGAAGTATTAACCACTTTTTCCATTGGATTTCGAATATTTCTTCCGAAAACTTTTGAATATTAGTCATTGGAAAATTCTAACATGACATGAAAGAGAGAAAGGAAAATTACAAGGAAAATTATCAAAAAGCTTTCACATACTCTGAAACGGTATGGAAAATGAAACAAAAAACTAGAAACCGCTTAAGAACATAAAAAGTTTGAGAACCTCCGGATAATCGACAGTTAAAATTTATAGTCAATATTTTTTAATAATTAGGAATGTTTATTTAAATATATTTTATTAGCGACATTAATTTTCTGTAAAACACTTTTTAAAATTTATTTTTACTAGAAATTCCTGCTTTGTCATATGAGTAAAAAAAAACATTAAATTAGATATTCAATGATTAAATTTACTTTTTGACATTAAAAAAATCAGCCTTGCTATCAACCTTTCAATTTTGAAGCAAAGGTTGTACTTTTACAATTTTTTATAATTCTTGATTGTCTTTATGTTTTCATTTGCCTATCTATTAAAAAAAATTCTTGGCAGAAATTGTAATTTTAGTGTTAAAATTTTGTTCTATGATTCATTACACAAACATATCCCTAGTGCAAATGATTTTTAAAATCACAGCATTTATTGTGTTAAAAACACAAAACAAGACGGAATTCACTCCATTTAATGGATCAGATTTTTCATGTTTAAAAACGATACATTTTATATATGGAATTAAAAACAATTAAAAAGAAATGCTTTATGAATTTCTATTTTTATCTTCTAAAACTAATTCTTAATCTTTATAAAAATGAAAGGAAAAAACAACGAAAAACTGTCTCTAAATAAAAAAGCTTGAAAATGTTTTAAAAAGCTCTTGAGCTTGAAAATTTCGCCTCTTCATCGTGACCTGTATATATTTCTATGATATCTCTAATGCTGACAAAGGCTCCAGAGAACATCGCAATCAATGCGAAAAGCATTAGAAAAAGATTTTTCCACAATTTCCAGTTGAATTTACCAAAATTTTCGTTGGTTTGAAGGAAGACGATTTCTACTAAAGCCGGAATAAAAATACCCAAAGTTCCAAAGAATACAGCACCAACTAAACTTATGAAAGGTTCAAGATTAGGAACAGCCACTGATATGCCACCCATCACCACCATGACGAATGATCTTAAAATGGTTTCGGAAACATTGCGATTCTTGCCAAGTCTGTTTTGTAATTTTTTTAATAAAATTTCCATGGGAATGTAAAATTGAAGGCCGAATGTAAAGAGAATTGCGAAGCCAATAAACACTTGACCGATAACAGCAGTCCATTCATCGGGATCAAGGTTGAGAGTGACGCTGCCACGAATCTCACTACCAAACCGTACATATCCAAGAAAACCGATGACACTATAAAGCACAGTAACTATGACCATTGCAATTATAAGAACGCTGGGATAGCCCAAGAACTCCTTTGGCTTTTCCATAGAATTTTCAACTGGCATAACTACGCCAATGCCTTCCATAGCGAATATAACCGTGCTATAATTTAGAAATACAAAAATTATGTTTTTCATTACACATATGAAGTCATTTACGTACCTGAAGAAGACGGGCCATTTCGTCCACGACACAATTAAAGGCTTATCCTCAAAATTCAGCGGTTCCTTGAAAATATAAAATAAAACAATTCCAAATGCTGCAACGATGAATACATTCGCTGTTCCTGAGAAAGGAACGAGGAATTTAAGCGACCTTATCTGTCCCATGAAATATACTGGTATGAGAACAAGTAAAATGTATGTTCTCACACTCAAGTTCCATCCAAATAGAGCATTACAAACATCGTGGAAGGTATTTGCAATGAATACAATGTAAACACATCCAGCTGAATAATATGTCGCCATTAAAGCATAATCAACTGTATGTCCTGCAAATTTTGAGCATCGCTTTGCCCATGGCGGTCCATACTCAAAAACTTTCTCTGCTGTTCCGGCAAAATCAAGTACAGGCGTTTTAGATATTCGACAGATTTTATGTGATACTGAAACCTAAAAAACAAGGAAACAAATTAATGAAGTTGTAAACTGAATATATAAATGTAAGCTCGTGATTTGATTGTTAATATCATGCATTAACCGCAAAAGAAGTTAAAATTCAAATAAAAAGAAAAAAATATTTTGTACACGTAAATTTCAAAGTCAAGTTCATCATGTCGCTTTTAAATAACTGCATCACTTTACTATGAAAAGAAAATCTACCAACATTGTTATTTAAATCCAATATGTAAATTTAATTCCCATAAACTAAAACAACAATGCGTTTTGTAGATTTTTTTAATTAATAAAGTGAATATTTTAATAGAAAATTAGAAAATTCTCATTTGTGTTGTGAAAACAAAGTTCATAATAACTTTTTTAACACCAATGCAAATTGATACGTATATTTATTTCAACAACCTGAAGCTTTTTAATTCTACAAATTATTAGTAATCAATACTCACTCTATTAAAAAGTTATTGAACTTCAAGAGTGGGAATAAATAATGCAAAATCATTTAAATTTTCGAAAAATTCTTGCAATACCACAGATTGTTAAGCTTTTCGAAATAATAAATTAATTAAATTATCAGAGTGGTAATCAGATAAACTTCAATTGGCATTGTGTACATATCGATGACAAAGTTTTTTCTGCCTAATTTAATCTTTCACAGTAATTCACTATTTTATAATCTGATACAAAGTCGAATTAACGTGTTGTGAGTATTTTACTTTATTTTTGTATTAAAAGATTAAAAGACTTTAAATTTATTTTACAACCTGAAGTACGGGTGGTATTTATATTGGCTCTTAATAAGAACAAGTAACTTCAATCGATTAAATTGATAACACTCAATGTCGTTTCATTTTCTTACAGATTTTCAAATCTCCTTCATTGGGCTGATTACGATTATATATAAATAAAGCCTTCCTTCCTAAATGAGTTCATTGTTCAAATAGCACTTAAAAATGATGACAAAAATATTATTTCTTGGCCAATTCTTGTGAAGGAATTCTAAAATTAAACATACTTCAAAAGCAAGTAACTCTGAACAATACTTTTTAGCAATGGCATCTTAATTTTTGAGTCTTATTTTGATTACTTTCACGGCAACTCAACAACAAGAAACGAAAGATTACTTATCTACCTCAAATTTTCATTTTTTTTTCAAATGAAAGACGTACATAACTATAAAATATCGAAAAGCAAACAAAAAAGTTTATTTTTGAAGCTTATTTGATTTGAATCAATAAATATTCTTCCATTCCATTAGACATCTCATTAAGCAGATGAATCAAAATTATTAAATTCTTGTTTAAATAAAAAATCCTTATAGTTATTTGCACTTTTCAATAAAATCTCTTGATGTTTGCATTTAGTACACTCACACAGCTTTTTTTCACTGACAATAATTATTCTACTCATTATCAAAAATAAAACGACTTGGCTGATGAGAAATGAACACGAAAGGAAGTAAGTGGAAAGTTAATAAAAAAAATCGCAAAAGACTTAATTTCACATCAAACCTGAAAGTCGATGAGAGTCTCGAAGTCTGCGAGACTTCAAGTTAAAAGCTACCTGCTACGACATTACAAATTTTTCGCTCCAGTATAGCATTATGTCCACTACAACGTTAGGGAACATGAAATACTTACATAGAGCTATTCTTTTTTTTATCATGCGGCATGCATAAAAGGCAATTGAAGCTACAAAGAATGTGCAGCAGAGCAAAGCAAGCATAAGCTCAAGAAAGAAAATTTTCAAGAAGATGATTGATACATAAAAGCAGGAAAAGAGAGAAAAAAACGAATATTGAAGAATGGTAGTTGTAAAGATCAAGCAAAAACATTAACAATTATCTTTTTTATGTACTCAAGGTAGAGCGCATCAATGAAAACGATAAGAAGAATATTTATTAACAAGATGTGACGCGAGGTGACATAATTTGTGAACGATCTCATCATCACGAGAGGAAAAAAATTTCAAGTGATCATTTACAATTTCCTTTTGTCATATAATTAGTTATGTCGCAAAAGTATATCTTATATTGGACAAAGAACACGTTGACACTTCAATTTCGTCAAAAAAATCCGTTTTTCCGTATCAATAACTTTCGCGTAATCTTTCATGTGAATTTCTTTAAATCGAAAATCTATTCAATATGTAAGAAAAAATCTTTTTTGTAATTAATTTTGTTATCAATAATACCTACTTCAATATTGACTTATCAAACGGCAATAAATTTTTCATATGTCATATAAGTATTTCGATAAGTGGCATGTAAGTAATTAATACTATCAAGTCATACGTTATGATTTACTCTATTCGACAAGAACATATTCATTACAAAACTTTATAACAATCGCAATTTTAACAGATTAATTGCTGCATTCATTCTTTTACTATAGAAAGATTTTGATTCTCAACAGTTTTGGATTCCCGTTATAACGATATTGTAGTACATGAAGAAAATCATACACGAAAATAGGAAATATTTAAGTAAAATGATATTTAAAATATGTCAACTTACCAAAATCCAAACACAGTGTCCACAAAGAAAACCGACAATTACTGTCATCAACGATCCAAACAGAAGTCCGGCATTACTGAATGCATTAGGCATTGCAAGAATCCCAGTTCCCAGTGAACTTTTAAGTAAATGAAGTAATGCTCCGAGAGTGCTGTTGAATAATAGAAATTGTTAGCAGACTTTCAATGAAGAGGAAAGAAATAACGAAATTAATAAAATTACGTGTTAGGTTTTTCAATCTGTCGATGTTCAAAAGGGTTGTAAGAATCGTCATACACATAAGGTGTTAACTTCGAGCTGTAAATTAATAAAACTTCAATTTTAACTACTTCAGTATAATCCTACTTATTGTTATTTGATATTTTTTAAAGTAATTTTGTGACTGATTGCCATAATAAATTAATAAATGAACAACCCTACAATAATAAATAAAAAACTGAAAGAAAAGTTTATTTTTCAAGTAGCAAGCTTTGCTTTGTAAATGTTTTTAAGAGCTGATATCACTTACGTTGAATTGAAATCATTGACATTAGCAGCCTTCTCTGGATTCACTCCAATTGGAAGAATCACTGGCGGTTGATTCCCTTGTTGATTTTCTTTATCTATACTTGACATTTTGACGATGAAGATATATAATTAAGTAGAACTTTTCTTCTTTCGATTCGTTTTCACTTTCGCTATTGTCAGCCTTTTTCTTTTAATATGTATTTATTTCTACAAGTCACTGAACACCTGGAATGTTATTATAAACCAAGAAATTTTTTTTTAGAATTTGCACATGGAAATTTTGCTTGCAATTTGTCGACGACAAGTCAGCAAAGTTTCTTTTTTCTTTTGAATTCACTCAACACACGATCAATCATGATGAGAATTGAGAGAAATATGAAATTCAATGTTTAATTATTTATGCATGTTTAAAAACCTGATAAATCACCTTGATACTGGCACACAACCAACTGATTAATTAGAATTTTTTAATTGAGACAAGAAGTTGATTTTTTTAAATAAAAATGAAAAGAAAAAAAATCAACGCTTTTGATTGCCTTGCCACAACTTAACACTTAGAGTCTCAAACAGTGACTGAGAGAGCGAGCGAGTGTTTGAGAGCTTGCACCCCGACAAATAAAGCGAAAAGAATTAATAACGATAGCAGAAACAATCGTGAACTGAAAAGCACTGTCATAATGGAGAGTGATTGGAGCAAACACTTTTGTTTTCTGCATTAATAGTTATGAAGACTCTCAAAATTCGACCTATTAACAAGGGTTTTGACTTTGAAATTCACTGAAATTTTGAGACGGGACTTATCATTTGTCTCGTTTTTTTTATCGCTTGCCTTGTTAAATGAAGAGTTGATTTGCATCATTTTTTTTTTTGCTTCATCGATAAACAAAATTGAGAAGAATTGTTTTTGTTCCTGAAAAAGGTTAAAACAATGATGACTAAAACGGAAGAAAATGTAATAAAAATGTAGCAAATGCATTTCTGTTAATTTTATTCAAACTGTTCGTCTATAAACTTCTGAGATGTTATGGAAAAGTGTAATGATATCTGACTTGATATTCCCGTAATGTAATGAGTCAATAATAATAGAAATTCTCATTTTCTAGAAGCAAAATAATTTAATTAGATAGATATTTATTAGTGATTCACATCAGTTTAGAAAATCAGTTTAAATACAAATTGCAGTGTCGATTCTAATTAAAAAATATTTTGTTTAGCACACAAATAATAAGTGTGGCGGAAGTTATGTACATATGTAATTAATCAACAATGCTTACAGTATATTGAACTGTTTTAATACCTTTCTAATTTATTTCAATTGAAAGTTCTTTATTCTCTCAATTCATAAATCAATATTTTGAAATGTTAAACGACCTCAAGCCGGCTGCTTTCTTATGATTTGCAATGTTGTGACTTTATTTGCGCAGTATTTTTATGCAACATTTCTTGAGAGAGAAAAAGAGTTTCAAGGGCGAACCGATGCTGAATGAAGCAAGAAAATTAGGTTAGCAATTATGTTTAAATGTTCGGTGTTCCTTTGTTATTTCTTTATTCTTGCATCTTTCAAAATTTTCATGATTGTTCTGTTTTGTGTGTCGTCGTCAAGAATACTTTGACGATTGTTTTGTTATATTATTCTCTTATCTTTTATTTTTCGGTTTTGATTCCTCAAAAGTGTAAATTTTGATTACAACTTAAAATTTGTTCATTTGCTTCTTAAAATCTTCACAATAAGTTTCAAAATTTTGTAACTTGTTTTGGTTTTTACTCAACCGTGAATTGTTTTTCCGAATAATTGAGTAAGTCGTTTAACAGGTGAAATAATGTTTTCTTAATAGACATACCAAATATTTTTTACCGATTAGATAAGAACACTTTCAATTAGTTGAAAAGAAAAGGAGCTTGAAGTGGGTAATTTAACCAGACCTTCATCAATAATATTTTTTCGTTCCAAAATTGACTTCAAATCATGCGAGACCGTTTTTTCTAACAATATATCATTTGCATAGCTATAAATATTCTATTTTATGATTTCAAAGGTGATAACTTATGAGAGAATTTCTATAAAAAAATCTAATGCTCGTGTGCATTAAGTAGATTATTCATACTTTAATGAAAGAAAACTATTTAAAGAGCTTTAAGATTTACATTTTCACTAAGTGATGTTAAATCTAATTTGAAGTCTAAAGCTACAAATAATTTCAAATTTGTCATGAAATTAGATAAAAACCTTATTTGAGGAAATGGAATAAATTTACATTCAATTTTAAAAATTTGACCCTTGATGAATCCATTCTGTTCATTTTTGTATTTATAAATTAGTAAACGTTTATGTCTGTCATAAAAAATTACAACTTTGTTTGAATAAAGCTATCAACTGACAATATTGAATTTGCTCATGAAACAGTGAAGGTAGCGACATCTTTTGACAGGAAATTGTACTTTTGATGCATCTGTACGTAATTTGTATAAACAAATTTGATCATATTAATTTTATAACGGTGATATACAGTGTTAGAATATATAAGTTACATCTGTAAAAGAAAGCATTGATCATCATAAACATCAAATATATCAAAATTTTAAATATTTTAAACAATATTAATTAAAACAATTGAAACTGAATAAAATAATTTTTTTTATTTATAATCTAGCAATAAACATTCGAATTCGTTGTTCTCACCTAATTTAAACTTCACAAATAGACATCAGGCCACGAATTTTCATTGATCACGAATTTTCGAGGATAAAAAGTTTTTCTAAAGATGAAAAAATGTTCTCAGGTATTTGGAGTTAGAATTTTGTTAGGAGGTATGGCGTCTTCATTTTTTAATTTGTCTTTTAGAAGAACTTTAAAATTAAACTAGTTATGTATTCATAAAATTAAAACCCGTTATCTATATGAAAAGTTGTTTCATTGTTGTATAAAAACTTCCTTGTGCGAAGCCCATATAAACATAAAAGAAGTTGATTTTGAAAAGCGACCAGCTGGAACGCATTACTAATGCAAATTTTCTCCAATAAGAATCTGTCTTCGATATTTCTTCATTTCGTACTGTTTTAATGCAACATTTAGACATTACCCAAAAAGCTGTCATGCGATCATGGGTCTGGAGTGTCGTTTCAATACCACGAATCAAGTCATTTGTTTTAAGTACTAAAAGCATTTGACGATCAACTTTCTCAAGGATATCAGCGATGTCAGGAAGAACCAAAGCACCACCAGTTAACAGTAGTTCTCTTTCGTAGTTATCAGGCTTCTTCTTACTGATACCAGCCATAATTGCTTCCCACGCTCTTCCCGTTACCATGCAAGCAAACACACCATAGAGATCACCTTTGATGCCCAAATTGTATGCATGATGTCGCATTGCTTTTCTATCAATCCGAAGAATACTCAACCAAAGTTGAGCGTATTCATAACGGAAACGATTCGTAAGCGTCTAGAAAAATTAAAAATATTAATTATGGAATCAAAATGTTTATTATTAACACTTCCACATACAGCATACAATCCATGGTCAAGTAGTACGATATCTGTGCCGCCTTTCTTATTTTTATGGACGAGAATATTACCTGGATGTGGATCGGAATGAACATAACTGCAAGAAAAAATTTATTCTAACATCAAAGTTTATCAAATTATACTTTAACTAACCCGTTTAAAAATATCATATTTGAATAGAGAATCCCGAGTTTATTTGAAACATCCATAGGATCAATATTGTGTGCTTTTAAATATTTAAGGTCATTAACTTGTCCACCTTCACAATACTCCATCACTAAAACGCGATCTGTCGATAATTCCCAAAAGATTTTTGGAATTTTTAACCATTTCACATGTTCAAAATGTCTGCGAACCTAAAATATTGACAAAGCGAAGTGCGATTAGCAAAACATTTGATTAAAGTAATTTCTATAAATTCACCTTTTCTGTGTTTTTACCCTCATGGAGAAAGTCAAGTTCGATTGGGAGATTCTTTTTTGATTCATCAACCAACCATTGGAATTTGAAGTCTGAAAAAAGCCATCCCATAATCTTTATGCAATATTCCATGGTATGCATATCGACTTTAGCATTTCCACGAACGTAATGATGCTGAACTTTCACGGCAACCTCCTTTCCGTTTTTCAAGGTCGCCCGATGTACTTGAGCCAAGCTTGCAACTCCGAGTGGTTCCGGATCAAAGGAGTCAAAAAGCTCGGAAGGCTGTGAATTTAATTAAGATATCACGCTGCTGACATTATGCAAGGGAAAGTTGTATTCAAGTGAATCATGCGGTAGGATTGGGAATTTTTAACGTCATTCATGTAAAACTAAACATTGCGATGTTGTAAACCAAAAACTTTATGAGTGTGCGACAAAAGAAGAAGAGGAAGAAGAATTCATATTTAACAGTGATGAAATAATTGGAAATTGCATCTCTTCATTATCATTTGTACTTTAAACTGTCTTTTCCATCAAATTATTGATTTAATTTCTGATTCTTTCAGGATTTCAAAAGATTTTGAGATGTTTCATCACTCACAAACTTTTCCCGCTCAAAAAATTTATGCATTTCAATAAAACTTGAGACAAACAGTGATAAACCAGTTTTTTAAGACTAAACTGGCCAAAATGAAAAATCTTAACTCGAGACGCACACGTGAGATAATATTTAATATAAAACTCAAAAAAACTGTAAAACTCGATCTTGAAGAATGATCAAATGTTGTGTTACTTGTTGCAAACTCCGCTCATTTCCGATTTTTACTTTTTACTACTAATGTAAAATGATTTTTGGAAACTTACGTCACGCCTAAGATCCTGTCGGATAACTTTATAGATCTCTTCGAGAGTATTTGAAGGTGCTTGACTGTGGAGAATTTTCATGGTGTTCACAAATTCAATTGGCAACAGGTATTCAAGGGCGCCAATGTGTTGACCTACTTTAATGTACACACCACGATTAAGACAACAAAGTTCAAGGATACGATCGGCTGCTTTCTGATGTGCTTTACTACGCTGATCCCGATACTCTTTTGTGGATTTATCCCATTCACGATAATAAAGATCACGTCTATAAATTGTCGCTATTTCTACCAAGGCTACACCAGCTCGCGCGAATCGAACAACTCCAATACCACTGATATCATAATTATTATGATGTAAACTTATTCCTGTCCCCAAAATACTGCCACCAATAAATCCATAACGAATAACTCTCCTTAATGTAAACATTTTAATTAAATTTTATCAAAATTTCTTAAATAAACTTATTAAGTAACTTTTCGTCACGAAAGAGAAACTACTACTAAAAGTTTCTCTTTTTCAGTCTTTTGATTTTCATATTCTCAATGCTTTGCCATCGTGTAAACAATGCGCCTCAATTCGGATTCCAATTTTTTCTCTTGTTTTGAACGCATTTTAAAAAGTTTTGCAAAACAGAAGTGAGGGTTTATGTGTCACTCGGGATTTGTCATATGGACTGGAACAATATGGAAAGCTTGTGAAGCAACAGGTGTATTAATTAATCTTCTTTATTTAGATAACAGCATTAATTTAAAATTTCTGACATATGAAAAGATGAAAAAAATTGACTGAAACAATTAGGTATTTTTATTTTTATCCTTCATTCATAAGAGTGTTGGACGAAGAGTGTTTACCATTTTAAATTGTTGTTTATAAGATGAGAAAATAGACAGTAAAGTATGGAAAGGTTTTCAGACAGTATTGAAACAGAAGAAAAATGAAACAAAAAAGTAATCGCTCAGTTATCAATGATATCGTCATAGACATCAGTCGTAAATTACCCGATAATGACCATCATAGCGAAAATTAATTTTCATATTTAAAAATATATATTTGGAATAAGAAAATTTCTTAGAATTGAACCAGCATCATTCGGAAGAATGACGCGATGATAGTTGTTATGGCCAAATCAACCCTTAGTCAAAGATAACTTCAGTTGACAAAATCCTTATTAATATCAAATATTACTACTTATGCAAATAATAATCCTTATTAAATTTTCTTAAGATATACCTATTTATCTAGATATTTTGAAACCTTCACAATTTATCTTTATTCCTAATAGAAATTTTCGAAACTTAATATGTCTTTTAACTTTCCATAATTCTTGAAATATAATTTGAAGGATCAATTTCGATAAAAACTTACTAAAACTTTTGATTTTTTGAAAAAAGATTAATAAAAAAATTCATTCAGGAATCTGTCAATATCCATAAAATCTAATTATCTATTAATTTAAATCATTATAGAAATTAAAAATATGTAATCTGAAGCAATACTCCTGGAATGTATGTGATATCATTACCATCTTAAACGCCTTCAAAATCCAAGTTATGTGACCTGTTTTATCACTTCTTACATCATCACTCTCATGGCTCCAGAAATATTCTTCTTACTCTGAGTTGCTCATAAATCTGAGTGAAAAATCTTCAAATTTTGAGAGATTTCGACAATCATTCTTTCGGCTTTAAGTAGAATAGTTTGAAAAAACTTTTAGTCTCAACGCAACACGAGAATATAAATTAAGTTTTATTTTGTTCACGTTTTTTTGTATTTTATCACAATTTTTGAGTGTCAACAAATGTGTTCCTTATAAAGTAGCAGATTATAATTATTATTAAATATAAAAAATATTTTCTTATATTGCGCAATTATAATGTGACATGTACTTAAGATTTCTGACATCACAAACTCGTTTTCAATAATTCCAAATAAAAAACTATTTGGCAAACATCGAACAACTATTTATCAACGTAATATTGATACATTGAATTCTTAACACAAGATGCCGAATGATGAACCTGTTGTTAGGTACACAATCAAAAACGAATTTTTAAATAATAAAGAAGGGAAGGAGCCACCATTAGCCGGTAAATATTTCTATTTATAGAGAAATATCTGCTTACAAACAAAAACAAATAATTTTCTCATTCTTTTAGAATATGAAGATTTTAGCGACGTTTTAGATTATGATGAAGTAGATGGAGAACTTACGCCACTTACAAATGGAGTTGAGGAAGGAATTTTAGTGGCACGGAAAGGGCCAAATAGAAAAATAGTTCCGTCAGGTTTCTTCCCACAATGGCCAACTTTCTACTCAGATGTTAATCTCAAAGATGAAAATGTGCCAAATTTAAATCTTTACCAGCAAAAGAAATCAATGGCACAAGGAATGCTTGATTTAGCGCTTTTGTCAGCAAATGCCAATCAGCTACGTTACATTTTAGATTCAAACGAACGAAATCATTACTTTTATGTCAGTTTGTCTTTGATAAGTATGAGTTTGGTACTTCAAGTTCTTGTCGCAATTGCACTCGTATTTAAAAGTCGTTATAACATGGAAAACGTTCAAGACTACGAAGCATCTGATAAAATAAATAATTTTATTATGATAGGAATTTTACTAATAACAATTTCAAATGTTGTTTCATCTGCATTTGCACCTGCGGGTCCTACTAACATTTAAATAATGCTCCAATTATACTCCAATTACTTATTTCAGGGTAGATTCTAGCGATGATATTAAAAAGTGATAAATTTGTGTGAATTTCAAACAATCGAATACTTATCATGTGACTTGTTAGTTATATTTACACATTAAAATAGTTTTAAAAAAATAATTATGTGTCGATTGTTTCAATTTTGAGTCATTTCGTGCTTCTACATGTTTAGAAATAGTTTGAACAGCATCAAATCCTCAATGAAAAACAAATGTGGAACTCAATCTCAATATCAGCATCATGAATGAAATTAAAAATACCTCAGCGAACGCAAAAATTCTTGACATCGCATTGCCTATCTGAATTGCATTTTTTATGATCGCTAAACATTTAAGGAAATTGTTCAAAGTTCGAATAGGTTGAGAAATCATTTTATTGCACTTTTTCGCGACTTTTAATTTAGTTACATCAAGATCTTTGAATCGAAAAGATTAATTAGTTTGATTTCTACCTGAGATAATATTTTCCTCTGGTTTGTAAACACATTTTCTTAAAACTTTCGTGTAATTGTTTATGACTTCCCGTTTACGAAAGTTTTTCAAGGCAATATTTTTCATACGGAAAGCTAAGAAAAATAAAAATGGAAGGAGAATCTTCGAATTTGCCCGAGACAATCGCGAAAAACTCTCAGCAGGTAAAAGTTATCAGAGTTAAGTTTATAGTTTCTAAAATTGAGTTCTTGGTCGTAATTCATAAAAATAGGAGGATTCTGGAAGAAAGAAAAGTGGCAACATAAACTTAGAACCTTTACTTAGCGAGTCTTCAGAAGCTAATCCAGCAGTTATCGATGTTTCCGGAGATAGCGAAGTTGTGAAAAATGAAGCAGGAGTAAGCTGTTTACATTCAGAGCGTTCTGCTAAATTTATAGTGTAAATATTTAATCGGAGAATATTTTACAGAAAAAATCATCTGAATTCTCTTCAAAAAACGCACCAGACATTAACATGTATCAAAATAAAAAGACAATTGGCACTGGAATGATGGACTTTGCGTTGTTGGTCACGAATGTTAACCAACTTAAGCATATCATTTCAATGATATCATCAGGAAGTCCGAGTTTTTACGTGACCTTAACGATGGTGATAATCAGTATTCTTCTACAATTAGTTTTGGGAATCATGTTGGCACTCAACAGTCGCTACGACATCATGGATGGTGATGACGTTCGGAAGGCTGATAAAATCAATGATCGTATTACTGTTTTAACTTTCATTATCACAGCTGTCAATGTTGCTATTCCAGGGTTTGGACTTCCAAATTAAATTTTTTTTAATCTTTAAACATGAGTCAAACATTCCAACAATTCTTCTTTATACAAATATCTACTAGAAGTTTTTATCGATTAAGCATCTCCCACTTAAAATACTTTACATTTTAATTCTCAATTTGATGCTCATTTGAGAGTTGTTTTGTTTGAGTTCGCGTGTTTGAGTTTCTTGAGTCTCTCGTTGACTTATTTTTTATGTTTCTAACTTGTTTATATTTCAAGGTTTTACTTATTCAGTCTCTCTATGTCCGCGAAAACATTCTCACTTCTGTAATATATTTTTATGAAAATATTCCGGCAATAAGTTTCAATCATAAATATTTTGGAAAAGTGAAGATAGAAATTAAAAGTATTTGAAATTTTCATCAATGTAAAAGTTTAGTTTAGACAATTCAATAAACAATTCCAACATCTGTTTTTAACTTGTCTTTGAATGACTAAAAATCTGTTCCAAATAAAGTTTCAGTGAACGAATATTGATTTCTTTTACTCCTTTGTGTTTACAAAATGTTTTTTTCATGACGTCATGCAAAGAGAATGACTTCAAAGTTCAGCAGAAAAAGAGAAACTTGAGTTTCAGACACAAAAATAAACAAGTATCAGATCATTTTGTCAGATTTTCTCCCGAATAAGATCGGTGAATTTTCAATTCTTGTTGTGGTACTTATTGCGTTTATTACACTGCGTTCAAGGTTGATGAACTGAAGCAGAAAGAAATTTACTCATCAACTTCCTATTGACTTCAAACTTGTTTAGTTAGCGATTTTATAACAATGGAGAAAGACGGTCACGTTACAATTAATATGAAGAAGGAGTCAAATAAATCATCTGATAGAAACAATCAGAATAGACCTAGAAATAGAAGACGATCTCCTTCACCTAAAAGTCGATCTCCGTCGGTGAGTATAAAAATTATGTACGAAAAAATAAGAAAGAAATTTATTGAATTGAATTCAGAGAAATCGAACGACGCGCGATATTGATGCAGCAAGTCGTGATGCGATTCCATTAATACCTGAAGCTGCTCTGCCACGACAAAAACCACCTAAAGCTGGTAAAATCTGAACAACAATGTGCTTCAAATAACTTTAAATGACATTGTATTAAATAATCAAGGTCCGGAAATAGATGATGATGAGAATGACAGAGAAAATGTTTTGCCAACTCATGGCATAGATGACGGATTCTTTGACGAAGGAAATGTCTCTGAAGGAAGAAAAGAAAAAAATCCTTTGCCAGAAACACCGAAAACAAATGGTGAAAAGCCTCATCGAGGATCTATCCCAGGAGTGTTTCCACATGCGCCACCTGATTATGGCGGACCTGGAGTTGTAAAATTTTTTCTTATTATAATCACGCACATCAACTTCAAATTAAATTTTTCAGGTGACATTACCTTCTGACCAACCTCGAGTCATTCCTGATATTAACGTCTACCAACATAAAAAAACCTTAGCTCAAGGCATGATGGATCTGGCACTTTTATCAGCAAATGCAAATCAACTGAGGTAAAAATCTTAAAAGAATTTTTATACGAAAATTATTTTTTATTTTTCATTTTCAGATACGTTCTTGAATCTTATGATCGACATCCGTATTACTACTTCAGTGTCACTTTTATAGTTACGAGTCTCATTTTCCAAGTTCTTGTAGGAATCGGCCTCGTCCTCAACTCCAGATATAATGTGAAGGATAAAGAAGATATTTGTAAGGCTGATCGAATTAACAATCTCATCACAATCGCCATTCTTCTCATTACTATAATTAACGTTTTTATATCAGCTTTTGGTGTAGCCGAAGTCAGAGCTGCTAAATAAGAATTGTGTAGTGCTCATTTTTGAAAAATGTTGTAAATCTTAAGAAGTTTGTTTGTCTACCAAGTGATAACAGTCTTAAGAACCTTTCCCACTTCTCTGACTAGTTTTGTAGTTATTCAGAAAGAGATAACAAAATCTTAAAGTACATAACGATTGCAGATAAACATTCAAAATTATTTAAAAAATATCTCATTGCTTGCTTCAAATTTAAGTCATTCATGTTTAGAAGTTTCTTGTGACTAGACGATTACAATATTCAGTGAAATGAAAATAATTAAGCCAACTTTAAATTCAAGGAGAAGAAGATTAGGTGAGAATCATATTTTTATGCTATAATTAAACATTAAATATTTAATGTCGTGAAAATTTAGTGAATAAACTCTCAATCAGAAGAATGCGAGTGGTGATTTGTAATGACAGCGGCTCTTCGTCTAGTGATGATGACATTCGACCATTTCTTCCTGATACAACTTCTGGTGAACTTTCACCAATCGAAGAATCTCATTTGGAAAATGTTATTGAAAGTGACTCAAGCTGCAGTTCATCATCAAGTGAATATTTAAGTTCATTTGTGAATGGAACTTTGTCAGATATTTCAAACTTATCTGACAATGACCGAAGATATCGTTATCAAAGGTCCCCAACAGACATTCGATGTGAACACCCCATACATAATTACTTAAATGGTGGAGATGCTCTAGAAATTATTGTAGGAGACGATCCTTTAACTCATACTCAGACGATGGTAAATTTTGATAATTTTAAACCACCAAAAAGATTTTTCATAAAACTCCTAATTTCAGCCTTTTTCCAACCAATTTCCGAGTCAAGAGTTAGTATGTCCAATGCAGAATATCGGAACATGTCATCATTTTATGGATATTTCACATGCATTGATGAATTTTGCTCTTTTGGCTTTCAATATTAAAGATTTAATTCGATTGTTGGCCTCAAAAGAAGAACGACAATTCTTATACCTGAGCTTATCATTCATTATCGTTGGATTTATCCTGCAATTCATTGTCAAAATGCTATTGGTGATTAACTGCTGTTGTAAATTGAATCAGGAAACAATTAACCGAAAACATTGCTTGTCATTCTTCATAAGTTTTGGAATTTTACTTGGATTTTTATGTTATGAAGCAATCTCAATAATTGATCATTTCGAAGAGAATGTCTGAAGATTATTCATCAAATATTTTATTTTATCATACTCAACACACTGACAGAGATTTTATTTAGATATTTTTTAATTTCTTAAAAACTTCTTTAAATACAAGAAGATTTACTTGATAAGAATTCAACGTTAAGATAAGAAAATAAATCGATAAAAAAAAAGATTTTTATCAATCGTCATTATCATTTGTTTGCTTTCCACAGTTAAGGTTTAGCTTTGAAATTGTCATTACCTAAGTTACTCAATTGAGAAAGAATGCAGTCAAGAATGTTTTATCCTACAAGTGAAAAAATAGCTAAATCTTTAAAAATTGATAAAGACGATATGAAAAAAGTTTACTCGAGTCTGTATTCGAGCTTAAGTTCAAAGGTTTTTAAAAATAAAGACAATTCACAGAAAGTTGAAGTGACTAATAGTGAGGAATATTGTGAGATGCTGAAAAAGGAATTTCCTTTCCTTCCACCTGATGATGGAGTCACAAAAGCGGATGATATAAAAGCTGAAGGGATATGGTTGACTGGAGATGAGAGTGATGACGGTACATAGAATAAAACTATTCTTGAAAGTTATAAATTATCCAAATTATCATCTTTGTCAGACGATAAAGTTGAAATGAACAACCGCAATTTTCCTCATTATGATCGTACGAAAGTCAACAGTGGAGAAGTTCAAAGTTTTGTTCAAAAGAAAAATCTTGCACAAGGAATGATGGATTTGGCTTTGGTTTCTGCCAATTGCAATCAATTACGTTACGTTTTGGACATGAATAATATTCATCCTTATTATTACACCTGCATTGCTTTAATTATGAGTTCTTTATTACTGCAGATGTTTGTAGGACTAATTCTACTCTATTCAAACAGTCACAGTTTAAAGAGAAGGTCTGACATGGCTTCAGCAACAAAATGCAATAACGTCAGCATGTATGGCGTATTTATGATAACAATTACAAATTTTCTTATATCAGCTTTTAGTGGTACAAACACTCATATTGATCCATCAGATAAAAATGAAATTGCTCAAGAAAATAATGGCGAAATTCCTGACAATCATGCTGCTCCTTATGTGTAATGAAAAAAGGATTTTAGTTCTAAATAAAAAAGTAATAATTACTCCTATATTTATACTTCAATTAGAAGTGTCTATTTCCCTTTTCATAGAAAGTTGTGATGAAATAGATAACGATTTGATATCTAAACACTGCGTGACTATGTACAGATAAGGGTAAGATAAAAGTAGAACTAAAACTAATCGTTTTTCTTCTTCTAATTACCAATTTGTTACGAATCTCCGAAGATTAAGAGTCAACAAAATCTCACTGAACGTTTCAAACACTGCTGCTAATTAATTAACTTAAAACCAAATTACCGGGTTAGAAAAAATCAGACAATGAATAATTGATGACGCTTTCTTTCTCCGGTCGACTGCCAATTCGAACACTTGACTAAAGTCTGAACTTTTCTTCTCCTTTTCTGCTAAATAGAAGAGAAAATTAAATTATATTGCACATTATGTGTTAGGGGAAAACACCATCAATTTCTGATTACTTCTGGGGGCAAACGAAAAAAAAAGCCGAAGTGATTTATAAGTCATGTCAAATTCAATTAACTTTTATCGGAGATGTAATTGATATCGACACGTCAACTTTTTATTCGAAAAGAAAATTGTTTCGGTTTATCCATCCATTCATTCTATTAGAAGCATAATAATAGATAAGTTTTGAATTTTAATCCTGACTTTTACTGTTTACAATGGAACTATAAATTTCTTTATTCTTCTCAATAAATTACTCTTATTCAGAAGAAAATTTCAGTATTTTTGGTCCCTCAATAATGGAAGATTGTTGACAGAATGATCCATTTAGAGATTATGGTATAATCGCAACACAAACATACCCCGAATGGCTTACGTGTCCATCTTCGCTTTCAAATACTAAACACTTTATTTTTATACAAGATAAGACGAGTTTACATTCCATTAGTGTTTTATCAACACTCAAAAAAGAAGAATGGAGACTGAAGCTTTAAGCAACTACTTAGTTAACATTAATATGTTTATCCATTTCATGTCTTGAATATAAATTGTTGATAGAAAACTCTTAAGTCTAATTGCTGTTATAAATAATGCTCAACTTGCGAAGTAATCTCGTAAAATTAACTTCAATTATTCCATTTTTAATGTGTTTATGCAAAATAATGGAAAATTTAAATTTTATATCAAATTCAAAATAGAATTGAGTTTAATGTTTTAATTGAATTGTCTAACATGTCGTAGAAATAAATAATGAGTGATTGCCATTTTCTGAATTGTTATCAATATTTGGCTTTACTTATTTACCTCCAGAGACAGCATTGATAGCTGAACATGAATTTTTTATTCTACAAGACACAAAAAGGATATTTTCCGGAAAAATTTAGTCGTTTGAAAATAGTCACAGTTAAGAAATCGAAAGACGAAGACATGGAAAAATGTGAACAGCACGAACCGGCGAAAACAACATCCGACAAATAATACACAAAATACAAATTAAGTCTCTAGAGCGGGAATGTTGGATGTGAAAGGGAACAGCATGATAAATGGATGTTTCATACAAGAAAAGCTGCTTATAGAATTCCAATGGTGCCTCTCGCACAAAAGATGGAAAGGACACGAAGAAGCTTATTGAATATCTATGTGGCTTTACTCTTCCAAACATTTCACTTAGAGAGTTCTCATAAATAATCGTTAAAAATTACAAATATGTGATATGGACATCCAACTGGCAGGTTAAAATTGCTATCCTTAATGTTAAAAATGTATTTACACTTGTGATGTCTGATGGAATATTCTCTCTACACTTTATCGCTTTTAGTTATTTTTTCGTCTTTCATTTTTTTCCCATTGTCTCGCCAGAGTTAAGCTAAGCTTACAAAACGAATTTCGCTCGTGACTCGAACTCTTAATGGAACAATATCAACTCGTAAATAATTTTCATCGTCGCTTGTCTGTCATTTGCAATTTCTCTCCTTGATCGCACGGATTAAATTGAGAGCCTTCAGCTAAATGAAGGGTTTGCATTTGAATATGTTCGTGTTCATTCCCCGATTCCCATACATGAGTTTACACAACATGAATACACGATTTGCTTAAACCGATTCATTTTTTTTTTGTTTTGCCACATTTTTTACTGGTTTTTCCTTTTTTTTTGTTATCTTTTCATCTTATGATGATTACTGAAATATTTCATTTGGCAGACGAAAGAATAAAAAGCATCTACTGATAGATATTTGTATGCAGAATATGCTATGGAGATGAGAAAAGAATTTTTCAGTCTCCTGAAAAAATCTCAAAGAATAATGAGAAACATGGAGATTAGAATTTTTTCCCATAGATTTTATTTCAAAAACGATTTTGCTATGCGATAAGCAAAGATATTGATTTCCTGAAGTTTTCCTTCTCTTGCTTGGAAAGAAAGGACGGAAACGAAAAAATTTCCCAAAGGATTATTGAGCTTGTAGTGACAGGATATGGTTGATGTTGTCTGTCAAACTTTGGGATGTGTTTAAAGCTTCCATACATTTAATGCAAATTCTTATTGCAAAAACATTAAAAGAAATTCTTCGAAATGTTATTTCTACTTTTTAATATTTTATACGTTAAGGGAATTCTCAGTTGCCTGTTGTCTGTCCAATTATCTGAACTGATTGAATGACATGAGTAAAGATTCGTGCAATAATTCTGGAATCTTAACAAAATTTCTTTCTACAATTCTTCTCTTCATTCTCTTCGGTTAAAAACAATTTCAAATATAATTTCAGAAGTGCGACTGTCTTCTGGGACACTACTGTGGTAGGCCCTAATAATTCTCCATCATGCGTTTAACTATGAGAAGGATGTAAGGAATTACTTTCATTTGCTTGAAGCTTTGAAATAATGTCATAAATGTCAAAATTTTGATTTAACTTAGACATGACGTGCATCTGTAAACATGAAAAATTTTTGTGTCGTGTAAGAAGACGACAGAAACAAGAAGATTAAAATCCTTCATGAAGATGACGTGCGTTTTCGTCAACATTAACCTGAAGCATTCCTTAAAAATAGAAATAAATATATTAAGAAATTAATCAATTTGAACAATTCTATTTCATAAATAGTTGAAACTTTTAAGATTTATTTGAAATCATTGTCATGGTCATTCATTTCTCCTTTAATGGCAATTTAACTGTTTGAATGTTCAAACACCTGAGATGATTAAATGAATGAATTGAAAAATACTTATGTTCAGTTGTAGGTGTAGTGAAACATGAATAAAATAGATATGACTTCATTAAAATATCAAGCACGAATCTTGAATATCATTAACAGTTTTGAATGTCATTGACTCTTATACTTTGTAGTATTTTTAACTACTTTTCAGGTGCCAAATAAAAATATGTTGGTTCTCAGTTGTTCTTTACATTATCCGTGGCAACATGAAGACAATTTACTTTTTCAATATGAACACAAATAATTAAAGGTCAACAAATTATGTGCATGCCGGTATTGTCTTTTGTCGTTGGTCAGTTCTAAAAGCGAAAAATCAAGAGCAAAATATATGTGATTGCCTTTTTAATTCTTCCAATGCCACAGTCACGATTAATAATTTTAAAATGCATAGTCAATAAAAACGTTTCGTCAAAATTGTATTGGACGTTGATCGAATAGTAAAATAGTCAAAGTGTTTTGGTATAAAACGCACTGTAAGTGATAAGAAGCCATCAGTTTTTGTTTCATTAAGAATAACGATACAACTAATAATATCAAAATGTTTGTAATTAAAATGATCGCTTTTGCTTATATTGTCAGCTGTATCAATGCTGAACCACCAAGAAGACGAAGCAGCTTCAGACAATTTGCTAGACAAGAGGTAGAAGAACAACCAGAATCTAGCCAAGGCTACAATTATGATCCACCAGCTGGAGAACGATTGAGATTACCAGTTCCGGTGAGATTCCGACAATTTGCTAGACAAGAAGATCAAGCTTCAAATGGATACGATTATCCTAAGCCGACTGATAGCTATGGTCCACCTGAAGAAGAAACTACTGAAGATGTTGAAGAAATCACAACTGAAGAACCAACTGACGAACCAACGACCATCAACTCAGATGCTGAAGAGTTACGATCACTTCAAGCAACTCAATTCCGTCGTAAGAATTCTAAATTAATTCGTTCTCAAAAATTGCAAGCATTTAATGGTGCAAGACAAGTAGCGCCTATTAGTGCTCAACCTGTTTATTATATTCAATATAGTGATGCTGATTTAGTAGAACCTCAATATTATTATGTCTTTAAATAGAAGATTTTGTGCTAAAGTTTTGAATAAAAACTTTGTAGTTGATTATTAAAAATATTGCATGCGATCCAAATAAAATCAAATGAAACAAAAGACCAAATATTTGTGTTAATCATTCAGTGTGTGCAGACTGTTAAGTCAGAATATTCTTTAACTAAACAATTTACTGACCAAAGTTTTTAAATTAAAATCTTTTAAAAGCTTCAAGTTAAATTCTTCTTTTGACCACAGACATCACCAAAGTTACGGATATTATCAGATGTGGCATTACAAGGCCAAGCAGTATAATAATTTATAACTTTAAACGTTGTAAAATTTAAACTTTTAATTTTAAAACTATTTGCGGTCAACAATGCTATGCACACGGAGGCGTTCTTTTCTTAAATCATATGGTGAACGATACTGAGAATACAAAAACAAACACGCGTTGATGAAGCACACAAGTTTCACAAAAGTGATGGATACAATTTTGCTGCTTTGTCATTTTTCATATTTTGTTGTTGTTCACTGTTTAAATTTCAGCATCGATCTGCGTCAAATGATTGCCATAAATGTTTCGTTTTATATTTTCGCTTTTGATTTACACTCAAACAGGTGTCGTAAGATTTAAGATTGTTTAAAGAGAACAACAAAGCATTCAGTTTCATTCTCCAAATCTTAACAGTCTTAATTTAGTCCTCAAGATAGTCGGTCGTCCATGTGTTGCCGTTTTCAAAAATTTAAAGATCATCAATTGACAGGTTTTGATTTTTAAGAGATAATAAATTCTGAAGTGATTAAAAAAAGTTTCAAACTTCTTCGAGATATTTTTTTGGGAATATAAATCAACTCAATATGAATTCAAAAGTAAGTCATAAATGTTTTATATCTGCACGATAACTTTAATTATATGTTCGACATAATTTACAGACCACACTCGTTTGCTTCTTCATTATTGCATTTGTGGCTACTGAAGTCATCTCCAAAGCTTTGGAAAGTGATAGTTCGGAGATAAACATGAAAATTCAACAACTCAATGAACATTTGTTAGGTAAAACAAAGAAGGATGAGTAAAGCAAATAGTTTATTTATAAAGCTTAAAATTTATTGTTGGATATTTGAAAACTGACTTTTAATCGTTTGTTGTTTCTTGAGGGGGAGGACGAAGGCCTTCAAGCACATTAAAAACATCATATTTAGCTTTGTAAATATAAACTGCAAGTAGACATTTCCTAATGTTTCTCTTCAAATATTTTTAACAGTTGAACCAAAACCAAAAGAAGAGGAAAAAAGTAAAGACGAAAAGCCAAAAAAGCTATCAAGAAGTTATCCAATTTATTATGTGAACACAAAGGTCAATGGCAAATTTGGAAAAAATGTTCGCGCTTTCTCATCAGACGAATTCATGGAGCTCTTCCCTCTAAAGTTGTGATTTGTTTCAATCGAAATTTCGATTTCGATTCACATGATTCTTCCTTCGCAACTAGACAATTATAAACAGCCGCTAACCTTGAGATGACAGTAAATTTGTTTATGAATGATTATTTCTAATGTGACGGCTGTCGTTTTCTATTTGCTTGTTTAAAAATCAATTTTCTTTTGCTTTTTAATGTTTACTTAATAAATAAGACTATGAAAAAGGTATCTATGAATGTGGTTTTATAAAAGGAATGTAGTTAAAGTTTGTCTAGCCACCTTGTCTGTCCTTGTTTACCTTTTGTCTTTCAGAACATTCTTCCTAAGTTGACAGCTGACTGATTATCTAAGTGACTTTAATCGTTTAAATTGATTAATAAATATAGACACATGTTTATTGATTGACATTCGATTTGATGATGTTTCTCCTAGGAATTACAATTTGATTATCTTCAAAAGCTCATAAAATATTTTATTATTTAAACATTCTTTGGTATTGCATTTTCCAATTGTATCAAAATGAAGAAATACATCGCAACTGCGCTGATCATCTACATATGTAAACATTATTGATGAAATCAAATTAAAAAAATTTAAAAGATAATCAATTTTTGAGAATTTATGAACCTGAAAGCAAAGTCTCCAATTGAACTCGAAAAGGCCACAAGAGAATTTAATTTTCATGTTGCTAATTTGATGAGTAAATTGTAGAATTTGCTATGAAAATAATTTTAATAATTAATATAATAATCTTATGTTGTAAATTTGTTACCTTTTGACTTTTCTCGCATTCCTGCGTCTTCACTAGATTTTCAAAGAGATTGTAGAGAATTTTCTGGTCTTCCTTTAGCGTAGCTTCACAAACCCACATAAGACAAACAATTGAAACTGTCTGATGAAGTTTAAGGCAACTCGCGCTTGCAATAAACAAAATTTCATTCCTCCAAATATCTTTAAAGCTCACGAACGTATTGAATATAAATAGGCACACCAAGCAAACATTCATAGCTAACGGGTAGATCATTGTGGGTGAAAAAACTTCATTAATGAGAGTGCAAGTTTTAAAAAGTTTGATCCGAATTTCTGCAAGTTGCACAATCAACTTTTGTTTTGCACCTTGTGACCTTTAATATTGCAAACATTTATTAAAATCATTGAGTAGAATTTATGGAAGATTATTATTAATAAACTCACCTGATCATGTGATTTATTGCTATAAATCTATCTCTGATCGCAAAAATAAAAACTAAGAATTGACTTATCAAAACCATGTTAAGAAAAAATGCCCACATAAAGAGAATGAAGCAATTGTAAGTTTTCACTTCCATGTAGTGATAATATGAATGAAAAATCAAAGTTGATAGACTTAACACTGTCCAAATGAAGATGACAAGAACCATCAATTTAATGACAAAATGGCGTTGCTTTTTATAATCAAATTTGAAGTTTAAGTTTTCGAAATCACTGTCAATACCACACAAAAGCCTTAAGAAAACTTTGATTTTGTGTCGATTACAAAATAGCCAAACTTTTGAGAAAAGCAACACACAACAATTCAGGTAAGCAACTGAAGGAAGAACGATGTTGACAATTTCTGATGTATTCGGCAGATAAAAATATGCTCCCCAATAATTAATGTGAATAATTCCTTCTATCACCAGATTAAAAAGTACACACAAGACGTCAACTTTAGCAAATTTCACTTCAAAAGTATCTTCATCCAAAGTGAAAAAGCTAAAACCGAATAACTTTGTTAGAATAAGTAAAGGTTGAATAGAATCCAAAGCCAACGAGAACATGTTTGCGCAACTCTCGTATAAAACTAAATGATTGTCTTTCATGAGATAATTCGTTTTTAAGGACGACAGAATGAACGATATTTTCGATTAAATTAATTTAGAAATTGCTATTTGATCACAGTATAAATATAAACAATTCGAAATGTTTATCGAAGCATATTTATTTAAGTCTTCTGTATTTCATCGATAATTATATCCAATAAATGATGGGAAAATTTACGATAAAAGCCAGTTCCATTCTTTAAGAATTGAAAAATAAATCTATTTCCTTCATTAAGTATTTAGTTGGAAAAATTTCATTCTATGGAAATAGAACTTTAAAATAAATACTGAGAACGAATATTAATCTACAATAATCCTGCATTAGTTTTCATTGAAATCTGAACAATTTTCTGCAAAATAAATCAAAAAATTTTAGTTCAAACTATATGTAGCTTATACTTACATAATATTAAAATAATTCAATTCCACTTAGAAATTTGTGATATTTTTGATAAATTTATTTATATACTTGAATTATGCTAATCGGCTTGACATTCGTTCAATAATATAAATTACAATCAATCAATAATTAGCTTTTTATGTCGATTTAAATCGTTTCCTGTTTTTCTCATTTCGAAATCAAAACAAATTTGAATCATTAAAGTGAGTAAAGAATGAAAAATTTCGTATTTTGTTGCTAGAACATAATAAAAAAGTTCGTTCTCTTAAACAAGTAGCATGGAAAGGGAAAGAAAAAAGAAGAATCATCATCTCAAAAAGCTGAGAGCAGACTTTCCATTGTTGAAGATGCTTGAAAGCTAATAAAGATGAAATATCTCCATGAAGCGTCATTGTGTATCATGAAGTGATGATATTTGAACGCAAGCCAATAAAGATTATCGTGGCGCAATTTTGCTTTCCTGTTGCTTGCTTCAACACTTGTGGAATATTTTCAACGAGAAAAAAAGATACGACGCACTCGACAATCCATTGGGATATTTGTAGATATATCTCAAATGCTCTCAATAAAAGTTCTTAAGAGATTTTGAATCAATTTACCGCATACGATTCCATCACTCTGTCTTTTTCACAAATAAGATTTTTTTGAGCAATTCTCGTCTCTTATCTTCATCTTCATGTAAATTGCCATCTAACCTTTTCAGAAATAAATTTTTCATTTTCAATTGTATTTCGTATTTTGAAAGTAGAAAGACATTCATTATTTATTATTAATAATATGAAACGAGTTGAATCTTTTCCTGAAACTAAACACATTTATTTAAAGTCTCTCTTATGCAATAATGTCTCGTTTGCCACGTTTAAATCTAGAACAATACAAATCGATTTAATGAAAAACCAAAACATAGAAAAAATATACAAATTCAACCTTTTCATGCTACATTTCGTTCACGTTTCAAGATGACCAGCAGTGTCAGGTCGAGAAAGAAACAAAATGTAATCTCAACGTATGTTTTCGGGTTGTTCGTGAATGAAAACGTGATGTGCAATATGAAGAACCCTCGAAGGCAGAAATATGAAATTTTCCAAACATTTATCAATATTTTGATCCCTAAGAAAAGAAAAAGACTTCTTTTTCAAAACGCTTGAATTCCTTTTCTCTATGTTGTATGCCGCATGAACGCCTAAAAGCTTTACATTTGAATTTTTATTGCTTTTGAGTTTCCCTCCAATAAATTGATGAGAAAATTCATGCAAGAAACTTGCGGCTGTTTGATAAAGTACTGAAATGTTACATGAGTTTTTCATCTTGATTGCTTTTACTTTCAGCTCTCGTTTGTATCATGAATTTTACAAAAAGAAAAATGATGATTTTATGAATGCAAATAATAATATTTTATTTCACATACGTACGAAAAAGCAAAAAGATAAACTTTTATAGATGATTTCAGAAAGAAAACTCTAAATTTGCGATCAAAAACAAATTTTCTTCATTCAAATGTTTCGTAGATCTTTGATGAGCGCCTTTTCAATTAATAATTTAACGGTAAATGATTTAGAATAAATTAAAAATATCTGTGTGGTTTGCATTCTTGAGAACAAAATTTTTTTTCTGGTTTCTTGTGAAAATAAAGCAATTTGAAAACAAAAAGCTTTCTCTCTAAGGTCTTTTAGCAAACCTCTGAAGGCAAAAAAATTTCATCAAGAATAAAAAGATTCATTTCTTAGTTAGAACAGCAAGATCTCTGTGAATGGCGGTTGTTTATTTGTGAGAAAGTTTCGGAATAATTCTTAAGTCATCTGTTAACAGCCATGACATGAAGTTTGAAATTTAATGCTTCTCTTCAGTATACCCATTTTCTACTAATGTCGACTGGGGAAGTATGTATTCATAAATATTTAAATGAAGGGATTCGTTCGTTGCGAAAGAGGGTGAAATTTCAAAAGCACTTTGTTTAGACTGGCAGTGTCCATGTTGTTTAAGTGTGAAAAGTTTACTTTTAAAGGGATAAAAGTTTCAGTTTTGTGGCCTTAAATATTTGCATAAAGACAATTTGAATAACAACGGAATTTGAACCTTAAGCAAACATCAAATGACAAAACTTGTGATGTTTGTTGTGTTTTCATCCTGCCGCACGTGCATGTTGTGTTGGTATTTCACACTT
Source organism: Clunio marinus (assembly GCA_900005825.1). Taxonomy (NCBI): domain Eukaryota; kingdom Metazoa; phylum Arthropoda; class Insecta; order Diptera; family Chironomidae; genus Clunio; species Clunio marinus. The sequence continues at coordinate 152,895 of CVRI01000004.1, forward strand.
TCAGCATTTTAGGAAGAATTTTCTGATGATTTTTAATCATCTGCGAAAATATACAATTCACTGCCTAAAGCAAAGCAAAGTCAAAATGACATCGTTAAGTGCTAACAAAAATTCAATTAAGAGATAAATTTAATGACAATTACAGCAAACATTTTCACACTTAAGTGACAATGGTGGAAGCGAGCGGAGCGAACAAAGTGAACATCTTATTTAAAAGAAGAAGAGAATAAATTTTATACAAAGTCATTACATATAAATTATGGTGCTTAAGTTGCTGCGTTAATTGAGTTCAACGTGATAAAAGAAATTGCTTTTGAAACTTTTTCGTTGTGGAAATTTGATTACCGAGAAAATTAATTTTTCGACAAAAGTTTTAACTAAGAACATACCCAGTATGACAAACATAAGCGAATGCGAATAATTTCGTCACCAACATCATTTGCATATTATCCTATAATCCTCAAAATACGTTTTAATCTGTCGTTGGAGGAAAATGTGTTGATGACGATGTTGTAGGGTTTGATGTTGTTAAACTTGATGCTTAGCGCCAATGTATTACGTGTTACACGAATATTCATAATGCCGCGAGAAAATGTCTTTTGAACCATCAAATAACACTTGAGAGTGAGTTTAAGGAAAAGCTGGGTGAAAATGTAGAACAGCACGAAATGAACTCAAATGATATTTATCAAGTCTTCTAATCTCATTATACGACTAAATTACTTTCTTATGTTAAAGACTCAAGCGGTAATCTTTCGCGAAAAGAAAACTTTCAGACAGAAATATTTTCCCATCTTTTTCGTGGTAAAGTGTTCATACGGCGCTTGCGAAAAATTCTCATGAATATTCCAGAAACATATTTTCCTTTGCATAAATTATATCATGCGAATGTAAATATTTTATAAACGAAGAAAATTATCTTCTGCATTATTAAAGTTAATCCTTCTGTGTACACAAACAATCAAGAAGTATCTTAAGAAATTTGCTACAAAATGAAGCCACATGACACATGAGGCATGACAACGTTCGTAAGCTTATTTGCATAAAACTTTCATTAAATTTCAGTATTCATCACATTTCATTATCTCAAAATTGATTTAGAAAAAATGGACTTCTTATGTTGGATAAAATAGACTTTTCCATCACTGAAACATCACGAAGTAAAAAGGAAAAACAAAAAAGGTTCAATACGAAAAATCATTTAAATTTCTATTAAAACTTGCACATGAAAGGGTAAAAAGTCATCAACACGAGAATTGATAAAAGTGTTTAGATTAATGAGAATTGCTCGAAAAACTACAGAAATTTCATTTCAATACAAATAGATGTGTCAAAACATTTTTGATTTGTTTCAATAAAATATTTTCTTTCAGTTTTTCAGTTTCATTTACGTATATTTGAAATCAATAACTGAATACACATGTAAAAAGCTTTTAAAGTTTTACAACGACAATCTCTTTATTATGGAGAATTTTGATGAAATATAAAATTTATGGGCTGATAACATTAATGTTTTCTAACAGATTCATTTCATAGCATCACTTCAACATGATTCTACGCGTCAATATTTTGACGCTTTTATTTTTTGTTGGAGTTGACAGGGCTTCGTTAAGTTCTTTAGGTGAATAAAAGCAACCAATCAAATGTTTTGTTTAAATTGAATTTTCCGTAGGTTTATCTTGCACAATAAGAGAAAACAATAGCCCAGGCATCTGCATAAATATTCGTGATTGTCATTCAATCTGGAATTTGTATGTTAGCAGGAAGCTTCGTTCGAATCCTCCAACAATTTGTGTAGCTCGAGAAAGGACAGTTTGCTGTCCTCTAAATGAAGTAACTTCAGATCAAATGGACACAACAACGGCAACAAAATCTCCAAGGGAAACGAGAATCAGTGAAATAAGCGAGTTTGAACTTTGCCCGTTCAGTTGCAACCTCACACAATAATGATTTTCGTATGTTTGCTTTTAGAATGTCGAGAATATGGAAAACATGTTTATGATGATGTGACAGTACCATCGTATGTCTTTGGAGAGAAACCAACAATTAAGAGAATTGATAAGTGTATGCACAAAGCTGTATCACTGATAGTGGGTGGTGAACGTGTAACGGTTCGAAATCTTTTCTTTCGTCTTCTTCGATTCTTTTCTTGAATTTACATATTTTTCATTTCGTTATGTTGTTACAAGGACGGAGAATTTCCCCACATGGCATTATTAGGTTACGCTGATGGAGAGCCAAGAGACTATGCTTGTGGAGGTTCTTTGGTTTCACCTCAATTTGTTCTTACAGCAGCTCATTGTCTTTACCCCCGGGGCTATGGTGCTGTTAAGTTCGTCAAAATGGGAATCATTTCCAGATTGCAAAACGATGGCAACTCACATTTATTCAATGTGGATCAAATATTCAAACATCCAGAATACGATCCAAAAAAGCTAACAAATGACATTGGATTACTGAAACTTGATACCTTTGTTCCCTTAAGTGAGAGAATATTACCAATTTGTTTGCCACAGCTGTCTTTAACACCAGCTAAAGCTGTAGCGAGTGGGTTTGGTAAGACAGGTGCGACAGAATCAGCTTCACAAGATCTGTTGAAAGTGACTTTGGACAGATTTTCACAAGAAGCTTGTCAAGAACCTTTCGGTACAAGGGTTACAATAACAAATGACTCAATGATTTGTTATGGACATCATTCAGAAAGTAAAGATTCTTGTAATGGTGATTCAGGTCAGAATAGAATTTGTTAGATAATAAATTTGTTCTAAAAAAAGAATTTTATCGATAGGTGGACCTCTTCAAATATATAACAACGATCCATACTGCACCTACACACAAATCGGTCTTGTAAGTTTCGGTTTAAGGAAATGTGGAACGATTGGAACTGCTGGTGTCTATGCAAACGTCTATCATTACCTTGACTGGATCGAAAACATTGTTTGGCACAATAAAAGTATGGAAGTTTCATAAACTGAAAGAGTCTTGTAACTTTTATGACCACAAAAATTTAATGATTCTAACTCATTGCATGTAATTCAACTTTCTAACAAATTTTGTTCAGATATTCCTTGAAAATAAATTAAAATTAATAATTTATGTTGAGCTTCTTCATGTCTCAGTAGCACTCAAATGATAAATTAAACTGCATTTAAATTTTTAGTCTTTACTACCATTCACAGTTTTATACATCTGTACGTATATCTTGTCTTCGTCAACTCGAAAACTGTTTTTGAGTTTTAAATGGACTTTGTGGTTGTATGAAAGAAGAAGCATAAGCGTTGAAAAACTATTAAAACTATTTTGCTTTGGGTGAAAAGCGTTCCAATAGATAGGAAAACAATGACAAAGTTTAAGCTATCCCCCTTCATGCTACTACCATTTTATCTTGTCCCACATGAGATAAAAATTTCTAAAGAACAATTTCAATTTTATGGTTTTCTACTTGTTGAAAATTTAATGAACTTTGTGTTCGGATTAAAAACCTTTTCGTTTTTTTGTCGATTTTGCTTTTTAAATCTCCCAAACATTTATAGGCTATGTGGCTAAGTATGCTTAATAATAAATTTATAAATGCCACAAAACATAAAGAGAAAATTTAATTTTTATTAAAACTAAAAGATGATTCAATACATCCGTAAAGTTGTATCTTTTATAAATGGTATCAAATATGTTTGAAAATTGGTTTAGACTGAAAACTCAATTTAAAATCTTCCCCGACTTTTTATAAACAAATTTTTTCCCATCACTGAGTATCAAGAATTAAGTGAATTTCCATCTCCGATTGTTTGTCATCAGAAAAAAGAAACAGAAACACGAAATTCATTTTACAAATGTAACATAACAGAAAAGAGAGGAAAAAAAAGGAAGGTAAGCGAAAATCATCGTGTTACTTCTGGCGCATTGCGTTTTCTGAGGGAAATTAAATGAGACGAGGATGAGACATAAAATGGATTATGTTTGAAAGGTGGGATTTCCGTTCTTTGTGCATGAAACAACCCCCGATCATTCATTTTTACTTAAAGGAGATTTATGGATTTTCTTTTCTCCTTTTTTCAATGTTGATGTCTTTATTGATACTGAGTTTCATTATGCCTCCTTTTCAAAAAAAAGAAAGAAAAAAATATCCTGAGAATATTCATGAAGTGAGCAATATTAATGAAGACAAACTTTCCCATCCTCTCACAATTTTTCTTTCTTAAGAGCAGTCAATAAAGTAGCGAATCAGCATGAATATTTGATGACATTTGCAACTGGAATTTTCCATTTTGCACATGAAAATAATTGGAAAGCTTACTGGAAAACTCTTCACAATTTTATATTCAGTGCTATCTCATCGTCAAACGTACGTTGACTTCCACAGAGAGACAATGGAAGGAAGCTAGGAAGAGCCGTTTTAACCGCATTCATGATAAATTTTCCCATTAGTAGGTTATCGACACTTAGTCTAGTATAACATGTGCTAAAAATTGCTTTGCTTTTTGCATCGTCTTTAATTAAAAATATGTGTAATGCTGACTCTAAATAAAAGGAAATTATTTTTCCTTTTCTTTGAAGATATGTCGGAAAAAATTGAAATTTAATTCTTGATTTCAAAAAAGATTATTTTTCCTTCTTAAATTACAGCACTTAATTAGATCATGTTGACTTAAAATACTTAAGACGTATGAAAGTCATGATGATGAAAGAAACATTTTTCAAAAGTCTCACATCTTTTATAATAATAAAAAGCTTCATTGTAGCTCGTTCATAAATATTACAGGAAACATGAATGAAGACATTTTTAACGTTTTCCTCAGATTACGAAGGTATTTTAGGGAAGTTTTCTATTTCAAATATTTTTCATATTATGTATGAATTCTAAAATTAAATTTTTCTAAACTCTTTCAAATTGGGTTAAACTTTGAATATTTGTATCATACAAGCCGACATATATTTGCTCGACTTTGTTGATTTCAAAAGAATTTATGCTAACAGGCTTTCACAAAAATCTATATGCAAACGACGTGGTTCGTTTGTGAAAAATATCTTCATAAATTTTAGCTTTTATCGCTGATTATCTTTTTAAAATTTCAAATTGACACTTGTGAAGCGTTTGAGCCTTTCATCCAATCCCTTTCTTAACCATGCAACTTTGCGATAGAAAGAGAATAAAAAATGAAATCCAAACAAACGTGAATTAAATAAAAAAGGAAGAATGTATAAAATGGAAATTGTTGATGCTCATAAAAACACTCTCTGTGAGAGTGTCATGATGCAGCAAAGAGGAAAATAAACTTTTCCCAATTCCTTCATATCTTTTGTTGTACAAAAAACAAATATCTTCACATATGTGTTTATGTCAAATGTAAAGAAAAATCATCGGTCACTTATATTGAGAAATGTTGTCAGAATATTTTTCCTCCATTCTTTCAAAAACTATATCTAATAACTTTGCTTGAAACTTTCTTTTTAAACCAACTTTTGATTCTTCCAATCTTCTTCCCTTTTAAGACATTTTTTTCTCACCTGAATTTTAAAAATTCCAGTTTTAAGGAGGTAAGGACGAAAGTAGATAGTTTTTTGTTTCAACGATTTTATATTCAGCATAGATATGTATATAATACATTAATGTACATATATTTGAACAAATACTACATGCAAAGTTCAATCTACTTTTTCTTTTTTACTTGATATCTGTTAATAAAAGACTCAGCTGGAGGAAAAAGTATTACATTTACAAGATAAAGTGTGTAGAAAGGATATGAAATATTGCAGTATCACCTGCAGTAGCATCAGCAACATCATCATCATCATCATCATCATCATCATTAACATGTACACGTTCACGTGTTTGAGGATGAATTAGATTATTTTACTAATTATTGATTTTCCTAAATAAATTACCATCTCATCGCATCCTTTGAAAACATTTTCCATTATTTGATTAATCTACCACAGTCATTAAATGCACATTTCGTTTTTCCCTTTCCATCATGTTTAGAGTTTCACTCCCTGCAACTGTTGTTCTCAATTCAAACGTCGAACTTAAACGAGATAACACTGATGTTTTCAACTTTCATGACTGTTTCATCATGAACCTAATAAAATGCGAAACAGCGAGAGCAGCCACTCAGAATCCAATTAAAATATAAATTTTCAGGCGTCATAAAATCGTTGATGTTAACCAGAATTCGCTATTGTTATACGCGATTGTTACCATGAATGAAAAGCCTTTTTTAAGTGTGATTTACGGGAATGATGCTCAATAAGCTCAAAGATAAGCTTTAACATTTTTAATAATAAGGAAACTTTAAAGTTTTAATGTTTAAACGTTTCAGTGAGGTGTGAATGAACGATTCCATAAATTTTCTTCCAAAATTCAATTCTGTAGGCCCATGTGAGGGAGTCACTGGTTATATAATTGTTTAACAAGAACAAACACACGTGCGGTAAAAAAACTCTATAATCCTAAATTTCAGATAAAGCCAGAATCAATTCAATTCTAACCAATTAGATAACCAATTTCAGTTAATTTTGCTGCATAGATATTTCGATAAACGCAATTCTATAATTTATAATTTAATTATTAACGAAAATAAGCGAAAATTCGAAGTGGTGAAATATCCTTTCTAGTTTTTGAATCCAAGCTAGAATTTTGAAAAGCTTAACCTAATTAAAGTAGATTTGATAATAAAAATTTATGTTTTCAAAAATAGTTCGATAGATATTCAGATTATGATAATCCGAAATTTGTCGAATGATGACAAAACCATTTAAAAAGCACAAAATTTCATCTTTTGAAGAAAGAAAAAATCTTTTCAAATAAAAATGTTCACAATTCTAAGTGATAAACTTTAAAAGTCCAGAGAAAGAAATACAAAAAAAGGATTCTTGCCGTCTAATAAATTATTTCATGCATCACGGTTTTTGAGAAGGAACACTGCGGGTTTGCTTTCTTTAGGAGACAACCGCAACAATGAAGAAATAAACTTCAAGAAAGTTTATTCTGTTTATTTATGTTTAACGACCTTTTAGACCGAAAAGCATGATAATTTTATGGATTATTTTTGGATGAGCAAATAATACGCGGATGTCCTTTTCATATACAGTTAATAAACATAAAACATCTTGAGAATGTTTCAGAGTTTCATTCAGCCTTTAACCTTATTTGGATACTTGAAATGTTGAAGCTTTTGCTTCGGGCAAAGGAAAAATCTTCAATTTCATCTGTTCACTTGTATATCTATATTTGTGGTATATTTAGAATAGCCTCTGGTATTGTAAATATTTCTGAAAGAACTCAAAATTATTTAAATATGTCCATCGTTCTATCTTTCTTGGGTGTTTTTACTTAAGCTGTTCCATGTTTACTTGTGACATAAATTGGACTTCAAACAAATTACAGCTCTGAATAGAAAATAAAGTTTCATAATTCTGTTTTAAGAAGGAAATAGTAAATTAAGCTCGATTTTCCCTTTCTTGATACTGTCACTTTCAAATATTGGATCTTAGTAATCAATCATACAAAAAATATACAACGAGAAGTAATGTTAAGTTAACATAATCCCAGGTCACATTAGTATGATGTGGCTGCATATTTTATGAAGGGCAAACAAACACACACACAGGTTACCTTCTGACAAGAATTTATTTTCTAATTTATTGCTTAACTTTATTTACTTTCTCCATCGATGCATGAAGTTCCACCGAACATATTGGATATTGAAAGCACTCCATCATCGGTGGCAGTTCGGGAGAATCAAAATATAAATATGACGTGTCGTGCTGATGGATTCCCAACGCCCAAAATTATTTGGAGGCGAGAAGACGGACAAAGTATCACAGTCGAGCGTAAGAAGAAAGTTATGGTGTACGACGGTGAGGTTCTTCATCTCACAAAGCTCAGCCGAAACGAGGTAAAAAAACTTATTCATCAGCACTCTTCCAACTTCTCTTTTACTAACTGTAAAAAATTTAATTAGATATTCTCAGCATAATTTCTTTAATGTTTCAATACAAATTTAATTGGTTTCAGATTAACATAAATTTTCGATTTACGTTTTCTATTTTTCATTGCTTCTCTCTCGTGTCTACTACGTCATGTCTTGAAGATGGGTGCTTATCTTTGTATAGCAACGGTAATTAACACGCCTGATTTCAATGTTCTTTGAATAGTTATGATACTTTTGCTGTTGACAAAAAGAAATTAATTTTCTATCGTTTTCACAGAATGGTGTACCGCCTTCGGTGTCGAAACGAATAATTTTGGATGTTGAATGTAAGTTTTCTTCCCCAGAATTATGCTTTCTAAATTTCTTTTAATAATTTATCATAATCCGAGTACTGTTGTTGCACTCTACGATTCCAAACCAAAGTTTCTCCAATAATTTGGGGTGAGTACATATTTGAAGTTTCTAAGGAAGTTGCAAAAATCTTTATTACTTCCTTATTTAGTTCCCAATCAACTTGTTGGAGCTCCATCTGGCACAGATGTCACTATCGATTGCCACACTGAAGCACATCCAAGGTAATAAACATCTCATAATTTCAACATAATTTAACAACATTTTCTATTGTGCAGAGCAATCATTTACTGGGTTTATAATCAAGGTAAATAAAACATCTTAATGATTACAAGAAAAGTTCTTTCATTGACGATTAAATAATTGCAGTGATGGTGCTGCCAAGCAAAAAGTACATCATTGATTACAATGAAAACTCGTATCGGTAAGCAGTTTATTTTTAATTACTTCATTCTATTAACATTGAATGATTTGTGGCAATCAATTAGAGCACACATGAAGTTGACTATCAAGAGTTTGTCGATGGGTGACTTTGGAAACTATCGATGCATATCGAAGAACTCACTTGGGGAAACTGAAGGTTCCATTCGAGTTTATGGTAAGATAAACAGCCAACAATTTAATGAATTAAACTCACGAAGCTTTTCAAATTTTTATTATTCGCAGAAATTCCATTACCAGCAACTCCATCAAAGCAAGTAATTATTGCTGAACCCAAAGAAAGTAAGAGTCAAGAAATAAAATCAATAGAAATATTGCATCATCGAAACAGTTGTCGAAACGAATGAAAAACAAATTTTCCTATCATATGTTGAAGGAAAAGAAAAATGGGAAATATTTTTTATTTATTTTTGTTTCCCTTGGATGTAACACATTAAATTAATGTTTTGTAAATCACTCATCCCTCATCTTTGTCTACTTAACAGCATCACGTGTCAATGATACAACAACAAAAATTGTTCAACCCGAAATTGTCTTCTCATCGAAAAGCGAGAACAGCAATATTCATCCTGAGCGTGAAAGACCGAACAGCATTTCCATGGACAGAGGAAAGGCGACGATGGCTTTTTCTTTCACCGACTCACCACCAAATGAATATGGAATCATATCTGAAGGTACCATCCTCATAAATGAAACACAAATCTGTTAACATATGTTCTTAAAAATGATTTTCATGTAATTTTCGTTTTTCCTTCTTTCTTTCCCCATTTTATGTCGGCCATCATAGCCAACAAACTGAGTCATCATCGTTACATATTACAAAACAAAAGTGCCATAATCCTCTTGATTTCCTTGCATATCATTATAATACATAAATTTTCTGCTATGTTGATTTCATTTGAAATGATAGTAGGTAGCAACTTATCTACAATCTTCACATCGTTCATCTGAAATAATTCTAAATAATCGGATTTTCAAAGAATCGAAACTTATATCCATTATTTATGTTCTTACGCTTCTTACATCTTCCTGTCATGCCGTTTACTGGGAAAAGAAAAATGTACAATTTAATTTTAAAGTTTTTTCTTTACAAAATTGAAAACTGAACGATTCAAAAGATTTTAAGAGAATAAAAGAATGAACGGGGGAATAAGAATGAAAAACGATGAAAAAGAAATCTCATGTTTGATGATGAGGGAAGAAATGTAAACAAAATAACATGAAGACAGATGTAGACAAGATGAACATCGCTAATGTTTGTTAAAATGAGCTCTTCAATGCTATATGTATATGCATGAAATGCCTTCCGAGGCTTTTTTAACTGCTTTTATATCTCTCAAACAAAGTTGGAAAAGAATCAACAGTGATTGCCTGTAAGAGTCAGTTCAACTGCAGTTTCAGTAGTATGAGACCAAATGGTTTTGTTATCGCACATGTATCAGGCAACGGCAACAAAACATAAAATAAAAAACTTTTTTATTTCTGTTACAAAGAAGAATGGAAATAGTTTAAACTTGTCTCACTTAAAGCACTACTTCCATCTCGACGTTCACATGACTCTCTGAATAATTTATTTTGCTTGCATGAAAAGAAAACGTTTGTGATGTCATTATTAAAACATTTTCTATCCTCTAAGCTTTCCTATACGAGAAACGACAGCAGAAAAACTAAACTAAATTTTTGTAAGCTTCCTTAGCAACAACCAAAAACTGATGAGTTTAAGCGAGGAACTCTCAACCATTTCAGTGAAAAGTTTCGGGGCTTCTGTAACTAAAGGTTTTTTCCTCTCATTCTCCCGTTTACCATCCCTTCGTGTCTGCACCGACAAGGATCTGTAGAGAATAATTATTTTTTTATCTCTTACTTTCACCATGCTGTGTTGACTTAGGATCGGAAAATTAAAATTATTCAAAGTAATTTTCACCTTTTTTTCTTCAGCTTGGAATGTCATAGATGTAAAATTTTACAAAAAAGAACTTTTTTTAATATTTAAGGTTTCATTTCACCCATTTTAAGGTTTCAATTCTTTCAAACTGTCGTTTCTAGACTCAATTAAGATACTTCTATCATTGTTTATTGAATTTCATAAAACTCGACATAGAGTGTGAAGGAAAATTCTCGACACGCTCCATTGATCCCAAATCAATTTCTTTTATTGAAGTTGAGATCTAAAGCAGCGTCGTTTGGAATGTTTGGTGTCTGCTCCATTTCATCGCTTTTTAAAATACATGTCAATAGAGAAAAAAAATTGAAGATATTTTTCTCTTCCTTTTCTTTCCCTCGATTATATACCGTTAAATCAACAATAAAGATAACAAAATCTTCATATCGACAGAAGATTCCGTTTACAGACATTTACCCTACATCATTTTAAAAGACGTTTTCACTCAATTATGGAATAAAGATTAGATCTATGCCATGTGCTTTAGAAATTTTTTTTTCATTGGCATACTTATGATACAAGCATCCATTTATGACATGCAAAAATAATATTAAGTTATTTAAGTTCCCTCCAAAGATTGAATGAATGCTATGCGTTGGAATTTTACGCTGCCTAATAATATTATTTATCTATTATTCTTTTGAATAACTCTTCTTATAGAAAAGTTTCTGCATAACAAAAAAACATCATCAATATTAATATTTTTCTACTCATGGGAGCACTTTTTCATCTCGGTTTCATTCAAACGAACCCACTTTATTCAGTAGAGAAGCAAGATTATCGATTATTGATAACTCCATATGATTTAGTTTGACCATAAAATTTATTATCCTGCGCAACTGCATTTGTCGTAAAAATTTCAAAAGGCCAATAAATTATTATTGCAATGAATTTTTAATCTCATTATGAAAAATGACAACAATATCATCATCGATTGATTAATATATAAAACAACATTGTTGTGTTGCCAAATAATATTTACCCATTTAAATCCGTGCAAGTTTGAATGCAAATCTAATAATCTTCACTTAAATATGAAATCAAGTGGAACTTGTTACTGGTAGAATTTCCATTCTACCTTTTCAATGAAATTTAAGAATTATAAGACGACAAGTTTCATTCTCTCGAGGGACTTTTTTAAGATTTATCACAAGTTGTCTACAGAAATAAATCTTTCGTTCTTATTTTTTTCCCCCATGCTTATATCTTATTTCGATACAATTCTTTTCAATTAAATGTGTCATTTGGCTTAACTGTCATGATTCGTAGAATCGGTTTACTTTTTTTGAAAACACATAAATTTTACTTTACCAAATCTTTTTAATCGAAACAAATTGATTTCAAATTGTTATTAGAATAAGCTTTTGTTTTTAAAGCTTTCAAAAGATTTATGTGCGAGAAAGTTGAGAAGTTCAACAATTTATTTTCGATGTTTGTAAGTCGAAGAATTTTCTTTTCAAGCTTTGTTTATTTACCTTTAGGTAGAAGAAGTGCTTTATATAATTTCTTTTTTATTCTTTTCACCAGTTTGAAAGATTTCGAATAAAAATCGATAATCTTTATGGATATTTCTCAGTAGCTATCAACTTTACTTTTAAAGATTTCTTCATCTAAGAAGGCAATTTAATTTTGATTTTGGAGAGAAATCAAATAAGTTTCATCAAAGAAACGAAAAACTTCAAATTTATAAAATGGATACGAACAAATATCATCCGGATGATCCTGACCGCCATTTGAGGCGCTTGTCAGCAATTATAGGAATTTCTACTCGTGTTCAAGCATTGGCTATGAAAAAACGGAAATCGGTGAGAATTGAAACGAGGGAGGAAAAGAATGAAAAGATTATGGTAAGTTTACATCCAAATGCATTGCTCTTAAGTCATATTCAAATGAGATTTCCTTACGTCAATTAACAGAAAGCAGCAAAACTTGATAGGACTGGAAGAAATATTAGAATTGGAGTCAATGAACGCTTCGTCATTGAAAATGTGTCTCATGTCCTTGGGATTCAAGACGATGATACTCTGAATTTTGCTATTGATTCTTTAGAAAATACAACAGTTTTATGCAACTTCTTTGAAATTCACGGTTCACGAATGATTTTATTCCAGTTTCAATCTCACGATCCACCAAGCATGAGTAAGATTATTAACGGAATTCACAGAAATGATTCAATTGACTTTTTCTTTACTAGCCAGTGGACGATATGATCCAAAATTGAAAGACAAGGTCGATGTTGTGCTTTTCTCCACAGGAAACGGAGTAGAAATCATTGGCCCATGTGTCGTTGCTTATCGACTTCAAAATTTAACAACTATTGAAGCAAAATCAGTAGCTGAAGTAAATTGAAATAAATTTATTAATAGATTTCTGAGATTCATTTAATCTTATCTGCAGGATATATTTTTTACTTTAATACCGGAGGGTGAAAATGTCATTGCGTCAATCGCACAAAGTTTATCAAAAACACTTCGTCCTGCTCTTGAAGCAATGAAAGATTACGGGAATTGTTCACATTCACAGAAATTAGATTTTCTTTACGGAGTTGATCATTTTCTTGGAATATTAAATAGTAATTTACTTATTTGAAAATGAAAACATTTTGAAGCAAACTACTAATGGTTTTCCAGGTACAAAAAATGATATCGTGTCTTGTTCAATCGATTTGAAAGTGAACAATGATCTGTTCAAAGGTTTTCTTCTCGCTTCTCATCAAATTGAAGAGACAAGTAAACGCCGTGATAAAGTTGCTGAAGTTGAGAAAGAATTTTGTCATTGGATGAAACAAGTCGAATGTGTTGTTGTTCAAGGAGGTCAACTCACTAAAGATACAACTGAATCCGGTCCCAATAAAGAATTAGAACTATGGCGGAATATGTTGACAAAGTTTAACAAAGCTGTAGAGTTTACTGATTCGAAGCCTTTCAAAAATTATTTGAAATGTTTAAAGATTTCAAGATCAAAACTTATAGAGGTGAATAATGAAATAATTCTTCACTTTCATTCAATTAATTGTTTTTTATTCAGCCATGGAAACAAATTGAAGATACTCTGATAATATTGTTGAATGAAGCTAAAGACAACGTTCGATTTATGACATCAATTGAAACCTTTTGGGATCCACTTTATCGTTGTCCACCATTAGAAATAGCTGATTGTCTTTCACAGTTATTGCAAGCAATTCGCTCTGTTTATAAAAACTCAAATTTCTACTACAGCGATGTACGAATCACGGGTTTGCTATCAAAAGTTGTCAACCAATTGATCATCGCGTCACAAAAATATCTCACAAATAATTACAAGAACTCAGTTTGGGAACAAAACATGAATGAGTTTGTGAAGAAAATTGAAGAATGTAAGAAAATGAAAGAAGCATTTCGACTTAATTATACGAAAATGTTGAATGAAATGAAGGAGGATGGAGAGAGAACCTTTTTTTGTTCTGATAAATATCTTTTTGAACGTTTTGATTCTTTTGAAACACGTTTAAGAAAAATTTGTGAAATTATGGAAATTTGTCTCCAATATCAAGTATTGGATCGAATCAGAATCGGTGGCATGGAACCATTTTCTGAAAAAATTAAATCTGCTTTTAATGCCATATCACAAAAGCCTTTCGATCCACTAGCTCATCGTGTGAAAGAGTTCGATGATGATTATCAAACGTTCCAGGAAAAAATCTGTTCAGTTGAAAAAGAAATGCAAGTTTTTGTTAAAAATTATGTCAAAGATATTGAACTTGCTGAAATGCGAATACTGACACTAGCTCGTTTTGATCGATTGAATCTTGATTGCTTACGGTTAGATCGACGATATTTGGATGTTGCTGAGATGCTTGAAGTTGAATTTGAAGAGCTTAAAGACACATATAACGAGAAACGCGGAGATCCACCAATTCCAAGAAATATTCCCGAAGTAATTGGTCGGATAATGTGGATTCGAATGCTTCGGCAGAAAATGGAAGTTCCCTTGAATGCTTTAAAGGCTCGTGAATGTGTACTTACTCATAAGCGAGCTCAACCATGTGTTAAGTTTTATAATTTTCTCACTGGAATTTTCCTTCAATACGAACTGACAGAACATAAAGCTTGGTTTATTTATGCTGAAAAGGTTCGTAAACAACTTGAAATGCCAGTCATAAGAAAGGATAAAAAAACTAATCATTACGAAGTGAATCTTGATCGTACAGTTATTCAAGTAATCAAAGAGACTGAATCAATGCTGAAACTTGGCTTGGAAGTTCCTGAAACTGCAAACACGTTGGCATATTGTAAAGAGATAATTATTGAAGCTCATGCAACTGCAATTGATCTTATTCAACGCAACAATAAATTAAGACGGACGATTTACCCTCAATTTGTTCCACTCATGAGAATTCAGCTAATTAAACTTGAACGAGTCTTTACTCCGATGATCTCGACAGTAACGTGGTTGAATGTGAATCTTGATGAATATTTCAAAAATATTTCTGAGGTTTTAACTCCAATAGAGAATTTTCTGAAAGAAGTTTCAGATATCAATGATCAAATTGACCGAACTTTGGAATCCATAAAGAAATCTATTCTTGTTACTCTTCCCGAGAAAGCAGTTGATCCAGAAGAACTTCTAGACATGAATGTTGAGTATCGGTCAGAAATAGAAAGAAAGATTGAGATGAAGTCACAAGCAGCCGAGAAAGCTGCTGTTGATTTAATTAATAAATTTGTATCTAAATCGAAAATTCCTTTATATGAAAGATCAGGAAAATATCAACTACCTCTTGAAGAGATCAACGAAACTAACTGGCGAGTTGAAGAGTTAAAACCAATCGATGTTTATGATTGGTTATCATTTGAAAAGCTTTACAAGTCTATTGGCTTTGCAACACCGGAAGAGAATGAAATATTATGCTTTAAAGATTACGATGGACTAAATTACGATGTGACTTTACTTCACATTGATTGTGTCGAATTGTTTGCTTATTATAATCACAAAATAATTTCTGCACTTGCCAGAACGACGAGACTTAGTATGGAATTGTTCAAGAAACGATCAAACATTACTGGTCAAATTTATTCATTACTTTGTAGTTCAAACAGAGAAGAAGCATTATTAAAAGCTGAAATTCATCTGAAGGTTCCATCATTTGTCTTAGTGCCAAGTTTAAGTGAAATTCAGAAGTATTACGATGGAACATTATCAAACATTGTTGGAACACATTATGCTGTGACAAGATGGGGACAACATGCAAAGACTGAAGAGCGAAAGAAACGAAACCCGTTGTTGGAAGAAAAGAGATATGATACTCATTTCTTTATCACAATTCTCAATCATAAAGAAGTCTCAAGATACAAAATGAGTTTTGAAAATGGAGTCATGCAATTGGAATCAAAAATCAATTCAATTCTTGACGACCTTTATCAAAACTACAAATTTTTATGGGATGATAAACGTGAAAGTATCATTGAAGCATTTGTTATGGGGAATCCATTGACAGCAGACATTCGTGACAAATTGTTGCACTATGATAAGATCACAGAAGAAATCAAAAATCTCAGTAAAGTGATTTGTGTTCGAGCAATTAGAATAAATTGTGAAAAAATGATCAACGCTTTGGTGGAAGAGTCAGCAGCATGGAAATTAATTTTAGGCTCAAAACTAAGCAACTTCTATCGATCGATTCTTAGTGAAATGGTTCAATTTATTCAAGTGCAACAAAAAGTCTTAGCCAGGCCTCTTGCTGATCTCGATGATTGTCAAATTGCAATGAATTGCTTGAAGGAAATTAGAGAAAATTTCTTTCGAATTGATGACAGTTTAGCACTTATGGAAGACACTTACGCAATGTTTGCAGCTTTTCATATAAATATCTCACCAGAAGACACAGAACGTGTTGATGGACTTCGTTACATGTTCAATACAATGATGAAAACAGCCGATGCTGTTAATAAAGAAGTTATGAGACTGCAAATTCCTTTACAAAATGAACTTGAAGCTGGTGTTGAACAATTTACTAAAGATCTTAAGACATTTGATGAAGATTTTGTTCAACGTGGTCCTATGGTGCAAGGAATTCCAGCAAAGGAAGCGAGTGATCGAGTTCTGCTGTTTGAAACTCGACTGCAAGAGTTAACCAGGCGTAATGAAATTCATGCAAATGGAGAGAAACTTTTCGGACTTCCAGTCAACGAATATCCTGTGCTACAAAAACGTAAAAAGGATATCAACTTTCTTAATCGATTGTATAAGTTATATTTAGATGTTATGAGAAGCATCGATAATTATTCAGAAACACAATTCAAAGAAATCGACATGATAAAAATAACGCAGGAAATTCAAGACTTTGTCAATCGATGTCGAAAACTTCCACGTGGAATGAAAGATTGGCCAGCATTCATAGACTTAAAGCAGAAAATTGATGATTTTAATGACAGTTGTCCATTGATTGATTTAATGGCACGCGAGGGAATGAAAGAACGACATTGGCAAATGCTGGAAAATATTATGAAATTTAAGTTTGATATTCATTCGCCAATTTTTACGCTTGGTGTTGTTTTGAGTGCGCCTTTGTTGGAGTTCAAAGATGATATCGAAGATGTTTGTGTTGGTGCAATTAAAGAACAAGAAATTGAAACCAAATTTCAAAGTGTTATCAGGGAATGGAAAGATGTTGACCTACCACTTGCACCTTTTAAGAATCGCGGCGATCTACTCATCAAAGCTGGTGATGTTCAAGATATCATCACTAAATTAGAAGATTCTTTAATGACGATGGGTTCACTTGCTTCAAATCGCTTTAATGGACCTTTCAAAAAAGAAATTATGTTGATGCTTCAACGATTGTCAAGCACAAGTGACATTCTTGAACGTTGGCTTCAAGTTCAATTTCTTTGGATGTATCTTGAGGTTGTTTTTGTGAGTGGTGACATTGCTCGACAACTTCCATTGGAAGCCAAGCGTTTTTCAGCAATTGATAAAGAGTGGGTGAGAATTATGTATAAAGCACGAAATAATCCAAACGTCGTAGATCTCTGCACAGGCGATGATGTGGTTGACAAAACTTTGAAATATCTCTTAGAACAACTTGAAGTGTCACAAAAATCTTTGACGGGATATTTGGAGACGAAACGTTTAGTTTTTCCACGATTTTTCTTCGTTTCTGATCCCGTTTTGTTAGAAATTCTTGGACAAGCTTCAGATCCACGATCAATTCAACCGCATTTGCCGAGTATTTTTGATGGCGTAGATCATGTTGAGTTCCAAGAGGGAAGAAACGATATGATTGTTGGAATGTGTTCAGACAATGGTGAACGTGTTCCACTCTTAAGTCCCGTAAAATGTTCAGGGAATGTTGAAATCTGGATTGGAAGATTGCTTGAGATGGTTCAAGACACTGTGAGAATGATTCTTGCTGATATTGGACTTCAAATGGGCAATGACAAATTTAATTACAAAGATAAACTTGAAAGCTTGTGTGGACAAGGCCAATTAATTTGCATTCAACTTTTGTGGACAAAAGATGCTGAATATGCTTTAAGTTTTTGCAAAATCGATCGGAAGATTCTCCAAAAAACTCTTTTAGGCTTTCAAGATATGCTCGACTTCTTCCTTGATCTCACAGTGAAAAATTTAACTAAACTTGAACGTGTGACAGTTGAAACTCTTGTAACAATTCATGTACATCAAAAAGATATCTTTGATGAACTCGTAAGATTGAAGATTAAATCAGTTGACGATTTTGAATGGCAGAAGCAAGCTCGATTCTATTTCGATTTAAATCAAGAAGAAACAATCGTGAAAATTACTGACATTGATTTCGTGTATCAAAATGAATATCTTGGTGTGAAAGAAAGACTTGTCATTACACCATTAACAGATCGTTGTTACATTACATGGGCACAAGCCATTGGAATGCATATGGGAGGTGCACCAGCTGGGTAAGAATAAATAATTTCTTGATATTAATTTGATTAAATAATTTTCTTGAATTTATTTAGACCCGCAGGAACAGGAAAAACTGAAACCACCAAAGATATGGGACGTGCTTTGGGTAAACTTGTTGTCGTCTTCAATTGTTCGGATCAAATGGATTTTCGTGGTTTAGGAAGAATTTACAAAGGTCTTGCACAATCAGGAAGTTGGGGTTGTTTTGATGAGTTCAATCGAATTGAACTTCCAGTTTTATCGGTTGCAGCACAACAAATTTACATTGTGTTGAATGCTAAAAGAGAGAAGAAGAAAGTTTTCATATTCAGTGATGGCGACAAAGTGAAACTAAACCCTGAATTTGGTATTTTCATAACAATGAATCCTGGTTATGCTGGTCGTCAGGAACTTCCTGAAAATTTAAAAATTCAATTTAGAACCGTTGCGATGATGGTTCCTGATCGACAAATTATTATGCGTGTGAAACTTGCTAGTTGCGGCTTTCGTGATAATTTGAAACTTTCAGCGAAATTTTTCACACTTTATAAGCTTTGCGAAGAACAACTTTCAAAGCAAGTCCATTATGATTTTGGATTAAGAAACATTTTGTCATGTTTGAGAACTCTTGGCGCTGTGAAGCGTGCAGCAACAGGAAAGTTTCAAGAAGAAGACATATTAATGCAAGTTTTAAGAGATATGAATTTATCGAAACTTGTTGATGAAGACGAGCCTTTATTCTTGTCATTAATCTCGGATCTCTTTCCTGGACTTAAGCTTCGTACGGCATCACATAAAGAACTTCAAGATGCTATAAGCGAAGCGGTTCAAAATTTGTCGCTTATTAACGAAACGGCTTGGAATCTTAAGATTGTTCAGCTTTATGAGACGTCTCTGGTTCGTCATGGTTTGATGGTTCTAGGACCAACAGGTGCAGGGAAAACAAATTGCATGAATGCATTATACCAAAGCTTAACAATCATGGGACTTCCTCATAGAGAGATTCGAATGAATCCTAAAGCAATTACAGCTCCACAAATGTTTGGACGTTTAGATGTAACAACAAATGATTGGACTGATGGAATCTTTTCAGTCTTATGGCGACGAACATTAAAATTTAAAACAGACTTTGTCTGGCTTGTTCTTGACGGTCCCGTTGATGCAGTTTGGATTGAAAACTTAAATTCAGTCCTTGACGATAATAAAACTTTAACTCTTGCCAATGGCGATCGTATTTTGATGAGTCCAAACTGTAAATTAGTCTTTGAACCTGACGCTATTGACAATGCATCACCAGCTACAGTGAGTCGCATGGGAATGGTGTTTATGAGTTCTTCAGTGATGCCATGGAATGCAATCCTTGAAGGTTGGCTCTTGAAACTTACAAATGATGATGCAAAATCTTTCAGAAAGTTCTTTAACAAGATTTATGGCGATGTCAATTTATTTGTTCAGACAAAACTCGAAGCTAAAATGAAAATTCTCGAAGCTATTTATATTCGTCAGATATGTGACATTCTCACTGGTTTACTTCCTGAAGATTCAAAGTTGTCTGATTATCATCTCGAACGATTATTTTTGTTTGCATTGATGTGGTCACTTGGCGCTGCACTTGAATTTGAAGATCGCGATAAAATGGAAAATTTTGTTCTGAATCATCCCTCAAAGATGAAATGGCCGAAACTCGAAGTTGGTGAATCAATTTTTGAGTATCTTGTCGATGTTTCAGGTAAATGGGAGCATTGGAACTCTCAAATTGAAGAATTTATTTATCCAAGCGACTCAATTCCTGACTACTCAAGTATTCTCGTACCGAATGTCGATAATATTAGAACTGCTTTTCTTATTGAAACAATTGCAAAACAGCATAAGTCTGTGATGTTAATAGGTGAACAAGGAACAGCGAAAACCGCAATCATCAAAGGATTTATGTCTAAATATGATCCGGAATATCATCTTACAAAAAGCTTCAACTTTTCGTCTGCTACAACTCCAAATATGTTCCAAAGAATCATCGAATCTTATGTTGAGAAACGAGTTGGATTGACTTATGGGCCACCACAACATCGACGAATGACGATTTTTATTGATGACATTAACATGCCATTAGTCAACGAATGGGGTGACCAAGTAACGAATGAGATTGTGAGACAATTGATGGAATATTCAGGATTTTATTCACTTGAACGACCTGGAGACTTCTGTACAATTCAAGACATTCAATTGCTTGCAGCAATGATCCATCCTGGTGGTGGACGAAACGATATTCCAATGAGACTCAAACGACAACTTTGCATTTTTAATTGTACTCTTCCCAGCAATAAATCAATGGATAAAATATTTGGAGTCATCGGAAATGGATACTTTTGTGGAACTCGTTTTAATAAAAAAATAGTTGAATTTGTGAGTCTTCTCATTCCATTAACGAGAAAAGTATGGCAGCAAACCAAAATTCAAATGCTTCCCACACCTGCAAAGTTTCATTACATTTTTAATCTTCGAGATTTATCACGAATTTGGGGTGGCATGTTAAAGATCGAAAGGGAGCAATGCCAGGATGTTAAAAGTATTTTGAAACTTTGGCAACATGAATGCACACGAACAATTGCTGACCGTTTTACTAACGTTGATGATCGAGAATGGTTTAAGAAGACAATGACAAAAATTGTGAAGTCAGAAATTCCTGAATATTATGAAGATTATCCAAAAGACGAAGTTTATTTCGTGGATTTCTTGCGAGATGCACCAGACGTAGATCCTGACCATTTGGAAGAAGATGCTGATGATTCATCAGGCCAATATTATTTATACGAAGAAATTCCAAGTTTTGAAGAAGTCAGGCAGAAAATTTTAAATTTCATGGAAACATACAACGTGGAAGTGCGTGGAGGGAAACTCAACTTGGTATTTTTCCAAGATGCTCTTATACATCTCATGATTATTTCTAGAATTATTCGCACTCAGAGGTTTGTCATAAATAATTGATAAAAATTTATTTTAATTCAATAATTTTCATTTCAGAGGCAACGCGCTTCTTGTTGGTGTTGGCGGAAGTGGGAAACAGAGCTTAACAAGATTAGCTTCATTCATTGCTGGTTATAGAATTCATCAAATTACTATAACACGTTCATATAACATTACAAATTTTGCCGACGAGTTTAAATATTTGTATCGTGTTGCTGGTTTAGAGGGACAAGGAATTTCTTTTATTTTCACTGATAACGACATCAAAGATGAAAGCTTTTTGGAGTATCTCAACAATGTTCTAAGTTCTGGTGAGATTGCAAATCTCTTTGCAAAAGATGAGATTGACGAAATTACAAGCGAATTAATTCCGATAATGAAGAAAGTTGATCCGAAGCGAATACCAACACAAGACAATCTTTATGACTTTTTCATTTCTCGAGCTCGTAGCAATCTTCATGTCGTGTTGTGCTTTTCACCAGTTGGAGAGAAATTTCGTAATCGGTCACTTAAATTCCCTGGCCTTATATCTGGTTGTGTTATTGATTGGTTTCAAAAGTGGCCAATGGATGCTCTGGTCGAAGTTTCTCACTTCTTTTTAGCCGATTACAATATTGAATGTTCACCGAGTGTCAAAGAAGAATTAATTAAAATGATGGCGTATGTTCAGGACAATGTCTCTGATGTTTGTGTCGATTATTTTGAAAGGTTTCTCTCTCACTTATAATTTTAATGAATAAAATTTTAAAGCCTTTAAATTTTCACAGATTTCGTCGACAAACTTTTGTTACACCAAAATCATTTTTATCTTTTCTTGAAGGCTACAAAAAGATTTACACAGAAAATCTTGTGACAATCGTTGACCAATCACAAAAGATGACAAATGGATTGGAAAAATTACGTGAAGCTGCTGAATCTATTGACATATTAAAAGTACAATTTCAAGTGAAAGTAAATGAAATAACTAAAGCAGAAGTGTCAGCACAAAAAGTGATAGAAACTGTTGAAGTCACAAGAGAGACGGCAGAAGAAGCAAAGAAAGAAGTTGCAGTGAAGCAAATAGCACAAGCTGCACTTGTTGAAAAAATCATAACAGCACAGAAAATAACTGAGAAAGAATTAGAGAAAACAATGCCACAGTTGTTGATGGCTGAAGCAGCTTTGAAAACTGTCAAAAGTCAAGATATTGCGACAGTTAGGAGACTCGGAAAGCCACCACATCTCATCACTGTTATCATGGATGTTGTTATGGTTTTGTTTTGCAAACGTTTAGATTCAATTAAAATTGATCCTGAAAAATATTTCCTTCAAACGTCATGGGAACAAGCAGTAAAAATGATGGCAGATACAAACTTCTTAAAGAAAATTATTGAATTCAAACGTGATACAATCGATGCTGAATGTATCGATTTAATGGAACCGTATTTCAATTTTCCAAATTATTCAGAAGAAGCAGCAAAGCTTGCATGTGGAAATGTTGCTGGTCTTTTAAAATGGACGAAAGCAATGGCAGAATTTTATTTGGTAAATAAAGATGTTCTTCCATTAAAAGCTGAGTTGGCTGTAAAACAAGCACAATCAGAGAAGGCGACAGAAGAGTTGCAGAAATTAGAAGAATCACTTGCAATGAAAGAAAAGGAATTGGAAAGTGCTGAAGAAGAATTGGAAACGGCTAATAAAGGACTTCAGAATGTCAAAAATGAAGCAGCTTTGCTTCAAAGTAAGTTAGATGCTGCCCATGCTATGATCACAGGGTTAGTAGATGAAAGAGAGAGATGGACTCATCAGATTGAACAATTTAGCGATGAAATCGGAGCACTTGTTGGTGATGTATTAATTCTTACTGGATTTTTATCATACACTGGTCCATTCAATCAAGAGTTTCGAGCTTCAATGCAATTAAATTGGCAACGAGAACTTGGAAGTCGACGAATTCCATACACGACGGGATTAGATGTTGTGACAAGACTTGCTGATACTTCAATGATTGGTGAGTGGAATCTTCAAGGTCTCCCAAATGATGAACTTTCAATTCAAAATGGAATAATTGTGACACAAGGTCCACGATATCCGCTTTTAATTGATCCACAAGCACAGGGAAAGTTTTGGATAAAACAAAAAGATAA
This sequence comes from Clunio marinus, assembly GCA_900005825.1. Lineage (NCBI taxonomy): Eukaryota > Metazoa > Arthropoda > Insecta > Diptera > Chironomidae > Clunio > Clunio marinus. The sequence continues at coordinate 176,552 of CVRI01000004.1, forward strand.
AGAAAATGGATTAATTGTGACATCACTTGTTAATAAATATTTCCGAAATCATCTCGAAGATGCAGTCAGTCAAGGATTGCCTTTGTTAATTGAAGATGTTGGAGAAGAGCTTGACCCATGTTTAGATAATATTTTAGAGAAAAACTATGTGAAGATGGGAAATTCTTATAAAGTTAAAATTGGCGATAAAGAAGTCGACACTCATCCTGACTTCAGATTGTACGTTACAACTAAGCTTCCGAATCCAATGTATACACCGGAAATAACCGCAAGAACGATGATAATTGACTTCACTGTAACAATAAAAGGACTCGAAGATCAATTGCTTGGTCGAGTTATTCTTTCAGAGCGTAACGACATTGAGACTGAAAGAATGCAACTTGAAACTGATGTAACAATGAACAAAAAACTTAGTAAGGAACTGGAGAATAACTTACTTTACAAACTATCAACAACTCAAGGAAGTTTACTTGATGATTTGAGTGTAATGGAAGTTTTAAACACCAGCAAAGCAAAAGCAATTGAGATAAGAGAAAAGTTGGAGTCAGCTGAAGTAGCGAAAGTTATGATAAATCAAGCGCGAGAACAGTTTCGTTCAGTTGCAACACGTGGAAGTGTTTTATATTTTTCCATTGTGAAAATGACTTTAGTTAACAACATGTACCAAACATCTCTCGTTCAATTCTTAGAACGTTTCGATTATTCACTTCGGAATTCTGTCAAAACTCCAATGACAATCAAACGTATTAAAAATATTACTGAATTTCTTACTTACGATATCTTCAAATACAAATCTCGTGGACTTTATGAGACTGACAAACTCTTATTCGTTCTTCTTATAGCACTCGATATTGATTTGGAACGTGGATTTATCACATTCGAAGAGTTTCAAAACTTTATAAAAGGTGGAGCTGCTTTAGATATCAACACATGTCCACCGAAATCAGGTAAATGGATCAGCGACTCGACATGGTTGAACATCGTCCAGCTTTCAAATCTTGCTCAATTTAAAAAAATCATCAATCAAATAAAGACAAATGAAAAAGAATGGAAGCAATGGTATGATAAAGCAGCACCTGAGGAAGAAGAATTTCCCAGTGGTTACGATCGTTTAGATGACTTTCGTAAACTTCTCATTATACGATCGTTTTGTATCGATCGTGCTTTATCTCAATGCACAAAATACATTTCATTGTCATTGGGTGCAAGATTTGCTGACCCAGTTCTGCTGAATTATGAAAGTATGCTTGAAGAAAGTCAAGTTTATACACCAATTGTTTGCTTCCTTTCCATGGGTTCCGATCCAACTCCAAGTATTGAAAGCTTGGCGAAGAAAAATCAAATGAAAGTTGATGCAATTTCAATGGGTCAAGGACAAGAAGTGCATGCAAGAAAATTGATAAAAGAATCGCTTGATAAAGGTTATTGGGTTTTGCTTCAAAACTGTCATCTTGGATTGGAATATATGGATGAAGTGACGTTGCAATTGTTGGAACTAAAATTGTCAGGCGAAGGATACAACGAAAACTTTCGGCTATGGATAACGACAGAAGTTCATCCGAAATTTCCAGTTTCAATGCTTCAAATGTCAGTGAAATATACAAATGAACCACCTTCTGGTGTTCGAGCTGGTTTGAAACGAACTTATAGTTCAATGAGTGATGATATGCTTGATCATAGCGACTCAAAGTTCTACATGCCATTAATTTATTCAATTTCATTTTTCCACACCATCGTTCAAGAGCGAAGGAAGTTTGGAGCACTCGGTTGGAATATTCCGTAAGCTTTTCATCGAATACAAGTAAATTTATTTCGACTAATCCAACATTCATTCTTTCAGCTATGAGTTTAACACGTCAGACTGGCTTGCTAGCTGTTATTTCATTCAAAATCATCTCGATTATTTGCAAACAAATCAATCAATAAGTTGGAAAACCGTAAATTACATGATTGGTGAAGTGCAGTATGGTGGACGAGTCACAGATAACTTCGATAAGCGGCTACTTAACTGCTTTGCAAAGGCATACTTTAGTGATGAAATGTTCAAAGATACTTTCGCATATTACAGTGAAAAGGATAAATTTAGTTACAAAATTGTAGTTCAAAAAACAGCGGAAGATTATCTTGATTACTTTGACACGATGCCATCAACAGACCCACCAAATGTTTATGGGCTTCATCCAAATGCTGATATTACTTATCAAACTAATAAAACAAATCAAATATTAGATACAATCATCTCTGTTCAACCTAAGGAATCTTCAGGGTCTGGAGGAGAAACTCGTGAATCTGTAGTCACAAGACAAGTTGAAGAAATGTTGACGAGAATTCCACAACCTTACGATGAATTTGAAGTGAAGAAAAGTTTGACCAAAGACATCACTCCGATGAATATTTTCCTACGTCAAGAGATTGATAGAATTCAAAGCATTATTTTGTTAGTAAAATCAACGCTTAGTGATTTATTGCTGGCAATTGAAGGTACAATCATTATGAACGATCAATGTCGTGATGCTTTTGATAATATTTATGATGCTCGTGTACCGAAAGTGTGGTTACGTGGAAGTTGGGCTGCTTCAACTTTAGGCTTTTGGTTTACTGAATTAATTCAACGAAATATTCAATTTTCAACATGGTGCTTTAAAGGACGACCAAATGCTTTTTGGATGACTGGTTTCTTCAACCCACAGGGATTCTTGACAGCGATGCGACAAGAAACAGCACGAGCGCAAAATGGATGGCCTTTAAATAAAGTCATTTTGCAGAATGAAGTCATGAAATTTAATCTTGAAGATTGCAAAGAACCACCAAAATCGGGTGTTTATGTTTACGGCTTGTATCTTGATGGAGCTGCTTGGAGTCGTCGTGATATGAAATTGACAGAAGCCGCCAATAAAATTCTTTACTGTCCAATGCCAGTCATACGAATTTATGCAAACATTGTTTTCGATGCTAAAGGAATGCGACTGTATGAATGTCCCGTCTATAAGAAGATAAATCGAACTGATCTCAATTACATCACAACTTTATATTTGCCAACAGCTAAGCCTCCCGATCATTGGATATTGCGTGGTGTTGCCCTTTTGTGCGATGTCAAATAATAAATTTTCTGTACTTCTCTGACATTTGGAATAATTCAAAATTTAATATCAATAAAGAAAGCTTAAAGAGTTATCGATTTTTTATAACGTGCAACAGTCCATTTATTCTTTAAAACAGTCCATTTATTCATAACTGACATGCTTATTAAACATCTATGTTTGTTGGTTGCTACATAATTTCAAACTTACATCGTAAAGAGAAAAAAAAACAAAATTTAACCCAAAGTTTTTATTGTCCCATTTGGGTATCTATTCAATTTCCCATAAATCTTAATGAATATTCTAGCTATCAAACATTTGTAAACATTACTTTGCGTTCACAACACAACAAATCAAAATCCAAAACGGATGAAAGCAGCTTAAAGGAGACAAGAGATTTCTTTTGGCATTTCTTTCATATATAAAGAAAAAAATGAATTTCTTTTCTAAAATTAATGGATTCCAGAGACAGGTGAAAAGAATTTAGCAACATATCTTTTCGACGATGTGATGAGGGTTGAGAAAATGTTGTCAGTGATAAGCAAATTGTAAACTTTCGTTAAGCATCGGTGAGAGAATGCGAAATGACACATTTGTGTCCCATTTTGTGTTCAAGCAACATTAAAGCTTAAGGCGACGTTTTTACAGCCCAATGTCGTTGGGTAATCGTATTGTATTAAAGTTTTATCGCCCCTAAAATTAACTATAACTCACAAAGAAAACGACTTCATTTGATGGGAGCAAATTTACTTTTTCTTACTTTCAACCACCTTCAACTTGAGTTCGACATGACATCGCAAAACTTTCTTTTTTTTCGCTTTATTTTTATTTAATTTATTCGCAGGGGAAGGAGAAAATCTTTGCATGCTTTCAATACAATTTATATTGTCGGGGAGCAAAAACAAAAAAGAAACAATTGAAGGGAGAGAAATTTTTCTTTATTTTTTCACTCATCGCCTAATTAGAAATTCCCTCGGCACACAACTTATTTACATACTTTTCATTTGAATTTTAATTTCACTCGTGTTAATTCTATTAAGTTTAATTAGAATAACTTCTTTTGAAAGTGAGAAGATTAAGACAAGCGATCTTGATTAGGACGAGAAGTCGTTTCTATTTGAGTTTCAATAATTTTTTAATTTTATAAAATGTGAATTGTTAGTTTCACCCTTGAATATTGAAAATTTTGTTGGAAGAACTTTTCAACTCTTTTGAATAATCTTCAAGATAGTTGAAGATAGAAATTTCAATTTCTAAACAGAATTTAAGGCTGAACCTTTTAATTCTTATAGTTGTGGCATTTGAATAGTATTTCTCAGACAACCTCGTCATTAATTAAAATGATATCATTATTAAACTTCCTCTTTATGAAAATAGTCTTCTTCTATTACTTTACAGACCTAGCTAACTAGATAGGTAGTCATGTATGTTGAGAATGTCTCCATCCGATTAACATTTATCACTAAGAATTACGTGCATCATTATCCAAAAGTTTCTTTTAATTACTTTTTCTCTCCCCTTTTTTATATAAATGCTGGTTAATTTTGTGTAAAACAATTATGCGATATCATTACTCATACAGCTTCTGTCATTTGATAAAACAGCGGGTGTCTCGACATTTTATTTGAATGAATCTCATTTGATTTGAAGATTAAAGCATGAAATGTAATTTTTATTTTGCATATGAGTAACTTAATTGATACGCGAAGTCGGAAAAAAATTTAATTTTATTTTTCTTCACTGGTTTCATAAATTTCATTTCAAATTCTGATCACTGCATGGGAGAAGAAGATTTCAAAGCATTAGGAAACCAACATGAAATCCAAATAATTCGTTTGAGAGGAGAAATATGAATGATGTAAAAGATCGTTAGATGTTTTCATAAAGAAGGAAATCTATTTAAAAGCTTCAATGATGTTTAATGATCCTTAACATTCCGCATGAACTTAACCTATGCAACAATCACGTTTTACTTGTGAAACATTAATTTTTCATGTGAAATTTCTTTGAATTCATGCCGCTTATAAAAAGTAAAATATGTTTCGGTGCTTGTTCGGAATTTTTTATAACCCGCCGACGAAAAAAGAATTTTACCAATAAATTTGAAAAAATATTTCCGACACTTGAGAGGCTTTGAATAATAAAATAAGAAAATGAGAAAACAAGAAAAGAAAAAGAAAAGTTCATGAATTGAGAGTATGAGTACGAGTATGTATGAACGTGGTTGAAGAGTAAAACATAATTCTTATACATATCGTTTCGTCTCCTTCCAGATATCGGTTGGCTCATGAATTTCAAATGAAAAATGTATGATAGTCTTGTACATATCGTATGCTAACGAGTGAAAGGATGAGACTCTTTTGCTTCAAAATGTATTTTTATGATCAAAACGTCAATATGATACACGAGAAACATAAAATTATACAAAATATTACAACATTAAAAGTGAATAAATTTTGCAAATGTAAGCATTCACAGTGAGAAACAAACTTTAAAGTTTCAACTTTTAAAGTCTAATCGAAATATTTAAAAGAGTTGAAATTCTTCTGTGATATCCAAAATATAATTTTTAACACGGAAAAGGCATTATTCAAAGCTATGGATCGTTCTTTTTCCCCTTTTAGGAGATGAAGAGAGCTTTTATAAAAAGAATTCTTACGTAAGCTGATTTTGATGCCGTTACCTATTATAGGATTATTTAAGCATATTTGCCCAACATTCTCTCTGTTCCCCGATACTCTTCATTCTTTGAATGGTGGAGACTACACTCGATGAATTTTAAATTTATTCTCGTAAATATAAAAATGAAAAGGAGGAAGAGGAAGAAAGCTTTAGTAGAAGACAAAAGAAAATAAAAAAAGTTATGATACTTTTGGAAACTAAATAAATTTAATCATGTCATACATCGAAGAAGCGTAGAGCATCAGAAAAACTTTGTAGACAATTTTTTTAGTTTGGAAAATTTTTCTCATTTATTTTCTAAAGCACGCAGCTTCCTTTCGTACTTGAACCAAAATTCACGATTACCGGAAATCGATTTCCCTCAGATACATTTCAATTCTCTTTGCTAAATTCTCATTCTTTGCCTTCTGTTAATTCTTTTACATTTTAATAAATGGATTTGTTTCGTGCAGCATTGTGTGACAACTTACACCAGCTGGCAACTACATTGAAAACACATTTGCTTCTGCCAAGCTTTTCGTTTTTTTTTGTTTTCTTCTGCTTCAAGCTTCGTCTTCCGTTTGTCACGTTCGCGACGATTTTCCTCTCTTTTCTCACTGTCAGGATTTTTTTTCCTGTGCTTACTGTAGGAGGGATGATAGCTGATGCTTTCTATCACCCTCCTTCCCCAAGGATTTTCAATGTTCGCTTCATTTGAATATTTTTCATATATTTATGTTTACACACGGCGTGCATACGTAATGTATTAAATTTAACACTTACTTCGTTTTACCTCTCTCTCTCTCCATCTCTTTCTCCTTTCCCACATGCTCCTTTTCTTTCTCTCTCCTAAAACTTCTTATGAAATCATCACGAGAATTCATCGCTGTCTTCAGTGAAATGAAAAGAAAAATCTTTTGACAAAACTCGACATTCAAAAATAGAAAAACGAAAAAAATTCTTATGTTGAATTTATATGCAAAGTTGAGTAAATTTGATCAAAAATTGAGATAAGAACATGTTGGCATTTCAACACCGAACTCATCACGATATTTTACGTTTTGAAATTGATGAAAAAAAAAGAAACAAAATGAATGAATAGAATAAGAAATTTGATGTAAATTTCTAACATATGTACATGCTACGATTTGTATTCGCAGTGCAGAAATTTTAATCCATGTTCACATTTCACATTCTATTTTTCTTTTCATGTCTTCTGTTTGCTTTATGGCATGTGTTTGGTCTAATGACAGTTTCTCAGTTTCCAGTGCTCTCCTGTCGCTGATGATTAATGGGAACACTCTGAATGTCTTATCTCTCTTGAGTGTCTAAATAAAAAAATTTGTATCGCAAAAAGTGAAAAAGAAAGACAAAAAAGAAAAGCAGAGACGAAAAGAAAAACGTGAATTTCACTACATTAAACATTAGAAAACATATCACATTTTTCATTTCTCCTTCTCTTTCTCTTCATTTCTTCTCTTTACGGGTTGCAACTCAATGACGTTTGGGATTTTCTTGTGTCGTTCTTGCGAAGATGATACGCACAAGGCTCACGAGAAACCATAAATTCAACGTAAATGACGTGAAGGTAGAAAGCAGAAACACCAATGGCAACACATTATTTCAGCCACATTAATTTGGAAGGAATTAAATGAGATGAGGATGCGAGGATGAAATGCTGAAAAGATCATCTCATGCTATCTATGACTGATGAGGGTCTTCTGCCAAATCCTACTTCCTTCTCAATCATCACCAGAAATTTTCAAGGAGGTCTCGACTAAAAGCATCATTTTTAATGAACAACATGAAAATTTTAATAAGTGAACACTTGAAAATTTTGTAGGATTCTCTTCATGTGGGTCAATTGCTTTACAAATGCCATAAATGTTTTCTGTCATTGAATGAAAAACAATGCAACAATAAGAGGTAGCTGAATATTCGTCATATTTCGTATATTTTCCTCGTCTCTATTGTCATTATATTTCTTATTCATCAATTGCTTGTTAAATATTGATTCAAGAGAGAATAAAATAATGAATGTCGTTAATGTTGTGGGACTCTTTCTCTCTCAAATTTATTATGTGTTCATCATTAAACGTGTCACAAGCATCTACTCCTTTCAAGTTGAAAGTTTCTACGCTTTTGTTCTCGTTGGTTTAGTTTGTTTTCCACTACGAGTTTGGAACTGAAGTTGAATAAGAGACGAGAAAACATGAATAACGAAAGACGCATCGCTTTAATCAAACATTCAGCACTCTCTCAATTTCATTTACCTCTTAATTCTCATCAACATTCGCGTAACATGGACTTTTCATTAGAAGATGATTCATCGTCATTCGTCACATCCGTGTCTTGAACTTTCATCAAAAATTTAAGATGAAATAAATTGCATCAAAGAACATTATCTCAACAATTTAAAAGTCACTGAAAAGATAATTAAAAACTTCTCTTAGATTCATATCTAAAACACTTCATTTTTCTTTTCTTTACATTTTTTTCTTTTATTAATTATTTTTACAAGATTTTCTCTTTGTTTGATATTTTGCTTCTGTCAAGTGTCGCGACAGTTTTTCAGTACTGAACAATCATCTTTTTTTTTCGATTTTTCTATGAAGATATTTTTTTTCTTATTGTTTCCAACTCGTTTCTTAATTTTATATTAATTCCTTTTAATGACGAATATATGTCTTATAGTTTCTTTATCATTACTTATGAAGCCTTTTATTATTTTTTCTCTAGAAGTTTGAATTTATTTATTTCAAGCCAGCGACGTCTCTTGATATTTAGTGTAGAAAGAAACGAACGTAAAGAAGGAAAAATGTCAGAAACACAGCTGTGTTGAGAATGTCTAATTAACATTTTATATTTCCACTCTCTCAAGAGATCTGTATGTAGTCCAGAAAGAAAAACTTTTTTTAGTTAATTTTAAGAGGGAAAATTTATGTTATTTTATAAATGTTTTTGTTTGCTCCTTAGAGAATTTTTGTCTGTTAGATAGCATAAAAAGGTGCTTGTGAAAAGTTCTCACCGACTTTGTCTAACATCCCCTTCATTTAATTTTTTTATTTTTATTTTTATTCTAAAATCTTCAGGAAAACGAAAGGTTTCAGTAAAATAAATTAAAAAAATAGACAAAAATGATTTCTTTTCTCTTGAGGTTGTTGAGAATGAAGCTTGGAAGGGAAAAGTTGTGCATTTTACATGAGAACGAACGCATTCCCATCTCTTAATTACCTATTTAAATTCCCTGATCTTTTTTCTCATGAAACAATAAGAATATGCTCTTCTACATTTTCATTTAAAATTTTCAAAATGACCTCAGTTTGGATGTAAATTTTATAACAACCAAAAAAGTTTTCTATTTCGTTCAAATTCGATGTGAATGGCTTTAATTAAAGTAATTAATCAACACAGAGGAAGAAGAAGACATAATTTCGTTACAAAATTCTCAATATTGTTAACTAAAGTTTTTGATTAAAAAAAAAGACATGAGCAGAGTAGAGATTTGTTTTTTAATTATTTTTGTCTTCTACAAACTACATTTATTTACATAACGTATGGTTCATTATCATCTTGATGATAACATTTAACATGAGAGCTACGTATTCTAATGATATGCATATAATATTATGAAAATCAAGAGGATTATGGCACTTTTGTTTTGTAATATGTAACGATGATGACTCAGTTTGTTGGCTATGATGACCGACATAAAATGGGGAAAGAAAGAAGGAAAAACGAGAATTACATGAAAATCATTTTTAAGAACATATGTTGTTAACAGATTTGTGTTTCATTTATGAGGATGGTACCTTCAGATATGATTCCATATTCATTTGGTGGTGAGTCGGTGAAAGAAAAAGCCATCGTCGCCTTTCCTCTGTCCATGGAAATGCTGTTCGGTCTTTCACGCTCAGGATGAATATTGCTGTTCTCGCTTTTCGATGAGAAGACAATTTCGGGTTGAACAATTTTTGTTGTTGTATCATTGACACGTGATGCTGTTAAGTAGACAAAGATGAGGGATGAGTGATTTACAAAACATTAATTTAATGTGTTACATCCAAGGGAAACAAAAATAAATAAAAAATATTTCCCATTTTTCTTTTCCTTCAACATATGATAGGAAAATTTGTTTTTCATTCGTTTCGACAACTGTTTCGATGATGCAATATTTCTATTGATTTTATTTCTTGACTCTTACTTTCTTTGGGTTCAGCAATAATTACTTGCTTTGATGGAGTTGCTGGTAATGGAATTTCTGCGAATAATAAAAATTTGAAAAGCTTCGTGAGTTTAATTCATTAAATTGTTGGCTGTTTTCATCTTACCATAAACTCGAATGGAACCTTCAGTTTCCCCAAGTGAGTTCTTCGATATGCATCGATAGTTTCCAAAGTCACCCATCGACAAACTCTTGATAGTCAACTTCATGTGTGCTCTAATTGATTTCCACAAATCATTCAATGCTAATAGAATGAAGTAATTAAAAATAAACTGCTTACCGATACGAGTTTTCATTGTAATCAATGATGTACTTTTTGCTTGGCAGCACCATCACTGCAATTATTTAATCGTCAATGAAAGAACTTTTCTTGTAATCATTAAGATGTTTTATTTACCTTGATTATAAACCCAGTAAATGATTGCTCTGCACAATAGAAAATGTTGTTAAATTATTTTGAAATTATGAGATGTTTATTACCTTGGATGTGCTTCAGTGTGGCAATCGATAGTGACATCTGTGCCAGATGGAGCTCCAACAAGTTGATTGGGAACTAAATAAGGAAGTAATAAAGATTTTTGCAACTTCCTTAGAAACTTCAAATATGTACTCACCCCAAATCATTGGAGAAACTTTGGTTTTGAATCGTAGAGTGCAACAACAGTACTCGGATTATGATAAATTATTAAAAGAAATTTAGAAAGCATAATTCTGGGGAAGAAAACTTACATTCAACATCCAAAATTATTCGTTTCGACACCGAAGGCGGTACACCATTCTGTGAAAACGATAGAAAATTAATTTCTTTTTGTCAGCAGCAAAAGTATCATAACCATTCAAAGAACATTGAAATCAGGCGTGTTAATTACCGTTGCTATACAAAGATAAGCACCCATCTTCAAGACATGACGTAGTAGACACGAGAGAGAAGCAATGAAAAATAGAAAACGTAAATCGAAAATTTATGTTAATCTGAAACCAATTAAATTTGTATTGAAACATTAAAAGAAATTATGCTGAGAATATCTAATTAAATTTTTTACAGTTAGTAAAAGAGAAGTTGAAAGAGTGCTGATGAATAAGTTTTCTTACCTCGTTTCGGCTGAGCTTTGTGAGATGAAGAACCTCACCGTCGTACACCATAACTTTCTTCTTACGCTCGACTGTGATACTTTGTCCGTCTTCTCGCCTCCAAATAATTTTGGGCGTTGGGAATCCATCAGCACGACACGTCATATTTATATTTTGATTCTCCCGAACTGCCACCGATGATGGAGTGCTTTCAATATCCAATATGTTCGGTGGAACTTCATGCATCGATGGAGAAAGTAAATAAAGTTAAGCAATAAATTAGAAAATAAATTCTTGTCAGAAGGTAACCTGTGTGTGTGTTTGTTTGCCCTTCATAAAATATGCAGCCACATCATATAAATGCGACTCGGGATTACGTTAACTTAACATTGTATATCTTTCACATATGATTGATTACGTTGATCAAATATTTAAAGGTGAAAGTATGAAGAGAAAGAAAGCAGAGTTTCATTAATTTGAAATCAAGTAAAACTTCTCTTCTCTGTGACCGACATAAGGATGAAAATGGGTATAAAAACTTCTTTTTTACACTTGTATGCTGGTAGAAAAAAAGATTGAAAACTTAGAAAATTGTCAATGACACTTCCTGAATTGAGATCTTTTAAATGATCTCTTGCTATGAACTCAAACCCAGCAACAAAAAAACATTGTTGGATTTTTGTTTTTGTCAATTTCATGAGGCTGGGAAAAGTTTTCTAGGGGAGATTGTGTCATGTACGTCATGTAGCTTATTTAACTATTCAAAGAGCTTCGTTCTTAAGTTCATAAAAGCGAGTAATTTCAAAAACAACAAAATATTTAGTCACTTGACATTTTTGTTAAGCTCGTCCAAAGTTTTCCATTCTCGTCGCTTTCACAAATGGATAAGAGAAAAAAAAATCTTTAGAGAAAACTAAAAGAGTTTAATTTTCTGGGTATTATCGGATAATTACATTTGACATCGCTATCGAAAGAAAAAGTTTTCAACTTAAACTGGCGTAACCAGAACTAGGCGAGTTGATAAATTGAGAAACTCACCAACAACTTGTAAGTAGCCAACTTGGCTGATCATCGGATTAGTGTTCACTTGACACATGTAATACCTGAGAAAGATTTTAATTAAAAAGTTTTCTTTCGTTTCTCAACCTGTGTAAGTATCTCCATCTTACCCTCGATCTTCTTGTTGTGCTTGATTTACATGAAGCAACCAGGTATTTGAATTATCGTAGGTTACTGAATAACGTGGTATACGCGAAATGACATGTCGATGTATCGTAAGAATCATTTGCCTATCTATGTGAATCCAAGCAACCTAGAAGTTTCATAAAAGCAACACGAGAGCAAGAAAATTCAATTTTAAAACCTTTTTCATGTTTTGTCGTTCATGTCAAATTCAGTCTTCGAAACTAATTTAAGTTGACGTCATAAAAATGAAGGATAACCCTCTATGAAACAAAAAAAACATCGATCGAATTTTGCGAGGAATAAAGAAAAAGAAGACTAAAAGGGATAAATGGGCATTTAAAAGTGAGTCAACTATAAAATAAAACGGAGAGATGGGAAAACTTTTTTTCTTCTCATGTCCGTAGATACAAAATTTATGCCATCTTAAAGGTTTTCTCGATAAATAAATCAAAACGAAAACAAGAGGAAAAAAAATTGTCTCGTAAGCGTTCATGTGTCGTTTCTTTTCAGATTTTCTCTGATATTTATTCCGTAAGCAGAAAAACGACAAAATTTTAATGTCTCTATTGTGGCTTGTTTCAGAATCATCGCACAGGAAATTTATGTGATAATAAATTTTTCCAGCGTCTTGTTGCGGGGACGATCCTTCTGTCTTGAAATCGTAATCCTTTATTGTTTGTTTACTTCTTGCATCACATCAAAGAAACACATAAATTTTCTTGTGCTTTAATCAATTTGATGAGCTTTTTGAAGGAAGGTAACAAAATACAAACTTAACGAAACTTTTACTTAGAATAAAGAAATTTAAAATCACAAAAATCTGCAAGTCTTTGTTTGCTGTGACATAAATATGTTTTGAATTTTTTATGCTGATTTTATTTTATGCTTACCTTATATGTTCCCAAATGTTCTACAACACATGGCAAGTTCGCATCTCGTCCAACTGTTGTGGAATAAATTTCGTAAAAAGAAATCGATTACAAATGCTTGAAAACTCATGGAATATCAAAATTTCGAGCATATTGTGTATCGTTCGTACCTGCAACGGTCACGTTCGGAATGGGCTGTGCAAACTTTGGCTCATCCATCATGACTGTTAAATAAAATTTGAAATAATTTATTGTTTAATAATTCTTTCTTTCTTTAGTCATTAATACTTAAGTAAATGACTGACACACTCGTGATTTCATTAAAAATATTTTCCGAAGGAATGGAACGAGCTGAGGGCGAAAAATATCGTAATGAAACTATAGAAATCACTTTTCGTACATAAGTATGTAGGGAGTAGTAGAAAATTTTAGAAAATGCAAAACCAACCAACTTCCATTAAAATGTCTAACAGAAGTTTCAACTTCAGAGTTTTTGTTTCTCTTTCTGAAGAAAGTTTTCAAATTAAATTTTCCTCTAAATGCATTTTCAGGAATTTTCACTCAAAGCATGTTTCTTTTTCTAGTAATTTTAATGAAATTTGGTTTATCTATCTGTTTCCCAAAATATCTGTATTGAAAATAATTTCTGTCATTATAATGCAATTTGGAGAAAAATTAAATTAGGAAATTCTGTTGAACTTATTTTAGTTTTGTAACAGATGAGAATATTTATAGATAGCAGTGTGAGAATATTGTGTAATCATTTTCCGTCATCAATTTATGCAAACGGATCATCGAAAGCTCTATTCTATTTATCTTATGTAAAACTTTTCTTTTTCACTATCGAAGCATCAGTCGAAACGATGATTGAAGTTTTACTTGAATTTTTCATATTTAACTTTAATGAGTTTACTTTCTGTTTCCTGAAGCGAAAAGGAAATGAAACTTTAATTTGAATTTTAATTTGTAATAGAAGTCGGAATATTTTATTTAAGTTATAAAAAGCACAATGTTTAAAATATATTTAAAAACTATTTGCAGGTAAAGTCAAACTTCAAAGTGAACAATATCTAAATTAGGTTCCACTTTGAAAGCAAATATCTTTATTCTCTACCGTAGAAGTTCATTCATAAATTTTCACATCCTTTTTTCAGTTAAGTGACAATTTTTTTCTTCCCGTTATTGAAAGTTCTCGATAAGCATGAAATATATAAGACATAATCTTGCATTCGTTCCTGAGTATTCAAACCACGTATATTCCATTTTTTCTAGCTTCTTCCTACTTACTTTGCCACATTATATAATAAAAAAGGATTGCTTAAACTTACAGCCTTCTGCCTCATATGGATGCAATCGTAAAAAGATATTTCGCAATAAAATTATACATGGTTTTCTCTCTCTCGCGTTTTTGCAACGCTTGATATCATACCTCCTGCTTCCCCTTAAATTCTAAACGTGAATTGTGAATGTTCCCGAAGCATCCTTTCGTGTAAATAAGCGCAGCTGTTCACTTGGAATCACATCGTAAAAAAAAGTTATGAAATGCATGCAATATTGTTTTGAATTGATGTTGTTGTGGTTGGCAAGAATGTAATATTTTTAATGAAGTTAATGAAAGGTGTTTAATGATTTGAAAAATGTATTTGAAATCAGGTCAAAATTTAAAATCAATTTGGATGGGAAAACATTGTTAGAATTTTTTTTTAACTTTTAATTGAATTTTTTTAATATCGATATTAATTCTCCAATATTTAATCAAAGGTCATTTACTCAGCCTTTGCAAAAATCGTAATCATTCGTAATCATAAAAAAAGTTTCGCAGTTTTCCATCATTGAAATTACTCATTTGCTGCAAGGGTCTGATTAGAAGCTTTCTTCGTTACACCATTTTCCAATTTTCATATTTTTAATAAAAAAATGCTCATTTTACTCTGATGCCTGATTACTGACAGCAGTTATTGATTTCACAATAGAAAAGTTGTTTCGTAGAAGTTAGCTTTTCATTAGCACAACTTTCGGCGCTTGTTTTGACTTTTTTCTCACACAATAATTTATAGCTTCATAATTTATCATAGACGGGGGTGGAAGAACATAAAAAAGTTTTGTTTCTTACCATGTGTAACAAGTGTTCCCATGTAGATAAAGAACATTATTTTTTTGTGCTTCATTCGATTCGGTAGAATATTAAGTGCAATTAGCACTAATTTCACAGTATTCAACAGAAGCATCATGATATGATTAATCACGAAATATGTGTTTCAATATTTTTTTGTATTTATTTACGACGGCAACTAACACTGATTTTTATTTTGCTGATAAAAAATATTTTCACTATAATTACTTATTGCATCACATTTTATTATGTGTCATTAATTTCAGCACAACTTTTGCTTCACTTCCAAATGCATTTCTATTTTATTTTCTTTTCACCTTTTTATGCAATAAAAAATCGAGCGCAATTAATTTCATGGAAAAGCGACAGTCATTTTAAATTTTTAACAACGAATTTAAGAGAATTTAATTGAATGCAGTACAATGTATGGATTGCATGAGATCCAATTCTAGTTCACTGATTGAATATCTTTTTTTCTAGTATGTCGTTTTATGTAATCCTATACAACATTCCTAGGTAAGTGATGATATCTGCTTCTAATCCGTTAAATTTGGAAATTTAATATTTTCTTTTATTTAAATTTGTTATTCCAGCGATGCTTTTTAATATCGTAAATATTTTTTGTTTATTATAAATTTTTCATTTCAAAATATTGTAAGAATTAACGCTAGAATGCTTAACAACATTAAACATGTCTGAATTCAAGTCGATAACCTACTGATGAGAAAATGTATCTTCACTGAGCATATAGTGTCTGATGCCTTGCTTGCCTTCCAAAGAATCTTCGCTGGAAATTATTGCATTTTCCAGGTTATTTCTTGGAAAATCTGGAAAGCTCCCACAGTCACACTTTATAAAGAAATTCACTCTTTGTGTACAAAACTTTACTGACAAGGTCTGCTAACCTAAACAGGATCTCAACGTCATTGGAAAGACAGAAAAAAGACATTGCGTGAAAAAAAGAAAATACCATGAAAATCAACGTTTTTTTGTGTAAGGAAAAACGAATGATCGGAGGTTGATTTTCGCCTTAAGCTCAAAAATCCCACCTTTCAAAATTAATCCATTTCATGTCTCATCCTCGTCTCATTAAATTTTCTTAAATGACATAATGTGGAAAGGAGTGTGGGAAAACATTTAGCAAAACTATGAACATGCCTTCATCACAATCTGTGTTTAATCTTCATAACTCAGTTATTTATTTAATAAATTTTCATTGACATTGAAAAGAATGAAATTAAAAATTTGCATAAATATTAAGAGAGAGTAAGAAAGAAAAGTGTGAAAAAGAAAACAATTTGAAACTTTCTGTTAATCTCGAAGGTGATGTGCATCCGGCAATTCAATCAATGTTATGGCTACTCATCGGAACAATTACCAACTCAATCGATATCGATTCAATTGCTTTTAAGTGCACTTAAGGAGAAAAGAAATATCGTCATTTCAAAATTGATAGATAAACTTATCAAGTGACCATCAAAACTTGTACAACATTTACTACTTCTTCACAATTCAATTTATTTTATTGAGTCATAAAGAAAAATCAGGGTCTACTGAAGAAGTAACCAACAAAGTTGACGCATCTAATGTTTCAATGTAAGAAGAAAATTGAGTTAAGAGAATATGTAGAATGAATCAGCATTTACGAAACATGTTTAATGTTTCCGATCTTCAAAGTTTCTCTTTTTAATTTAAACTTGAAATTATTTCATCGTCTGCCAGTTTCAGCAAGTATTAAATTTGGTCACACAAATTTAGCATCTAAAATACCTAAGGAAATATTATAAATAATGTGAATGACTGAATTAATATCTTATCCAAACTCTCACATGTTCCATGAACAGAATTGGAAGGAAGTGAGATTATATCACACTTAATCATCAAACTGCAACATTAGTTTATTACTAGTTTTAATTAAAGAAACTTTTCCTTCTTATCTTCACAGAATATTCTTTAATTAATCATAGGAGAATATTTCCTTTCATAAGAAATCATTAAATTTATGATGGGAAAATATTGTTCTGAAATTAAAATTTTCTTGTGAGTAAAAAGATGAATCAAAGAACCGCATGATGAAAAAACATCAAAAATCAATTAGAATTTATTGAAATTAAAACAAATCTTTATTGCTTCTATTGCAAGCTTCAAATGTTATTCATAAGAATTGAATTTTCCATAAAATTATAAGCTCAGTTCGGACAATTTTTGAATTTCACAAATAATATCAGGAAATACAATTCTCGATTGTCGTTGACTTAATGACTTCATAACAACTCAAGAAATTCCAAATATTTAATGACGTGCTTGACTTAATAATACAAGAAACCTACAGTGAACTTTGAAACATTTAACTTTTGACTTTTGGACTATGAGATTGAGCTTGATATAACGAACTCTTCAATGTTTGCTTTTAACAAGGATATTTAAGATCTTAAAGTACGCAAAGTAACAACTCTCCTTACTTTCGGAATCTCGACAATAATTGGTAGTTATTATTCCTTATTATATTTCAATGCATTGAATTAAACTTTGTATAAAATAATTACTCTCTTTGTACATTCACTTGATTCTTGCATGAAAATTTTCAAGTCTTTAAAAGTATTTTCATGCAAATAAAAATTCATTGACATTTAAATGCAGAACAAATTTGACGATGTCGAAATGCAATTCCATATCTGGTAGCACAAAACAAGGTTAAAAATTAAAGCGCATTCCAATTCTTTTTCTCAGAGATCAACAAGATGAGGGTGAAGTCTAATGTGTTACATAGAATGTTTAACATTATAATTCAATTTAAACTTTTCCCGCCACTTCTCTAAATTTTTGTTCTTTTCTTTTTTCTTTCAAGAAATATAAAAGATGAAAATTGAAAACTCTCTCAAAGCTTACGGTTATGATAAAATGAGAAAGTTTTTGAGCTCTACAAGAAACTCGAGGGATTATATTCACTCCATTGTGAGGCAACTTTAAATCCTGATGGGAATGAAGACTGTTAAAGATGTTCAGGTTTCTCTCACAAGACTATATGATTTTATCCTTTTGAATATTTGAAGCTTCTACTGCATGAATTAGAGCTTGCATTGGTGCTGCATTATCCCGAAGACTTTCTCGTATCATAAATAATCGTTTTTATCATAAAAAGAAGGAAAAATATTGAAACCATTACGAATCGTTTTAGATTTATTTAAAATCCGCAAGAAAATCGCAATCATTAGATTATGATTGCTAGTTTCGTTTGTCATGATCCTGGCAAACTTCCTGACATTACATGTTTATATCATAACAATTCAAACATGAGCAAAATTTATATTGATACGATAGGAATTAAGTACTCTTCAAATGAAACTCGATAGCATCCTATTTCTCCTCTCGTCATTTTCGAATTGATAGGAAAACCTTTCCGATATCATTTCTTCAGTATTTTTCCCTAAATTCAATTTATTTTATTGAGTCATAAAAGGAAAAAAATCATCGCATTTTTATCTTGCCAGAAGCTTATGTTTATAATCTAATAAGTGATGGTACAACGGACAACGTCTGAATACTCTGCGATTGGATAATAAATTCTACTGATATTTCAAACCAAATCTAAGAAGGACGAAGAAGTTATTATGTTATAATAATAAATAATTGAACTCTGAAGCATAAATTTTCGTTTAATTAAAGAAGATATCTACTGTAGCTTATTTTCTGATCTTTGCTAGGAAAGCATGTGGATCGTCTTCCTTCTCCTAATCTTTTATTAATATCATACTTATTTGTCATCTTTCTGGGAATATTTGGAAAACTTTTCCTGCAATTTACTTCTAATATTCTCCTTTATAACATCAACTTAAAGCTAGTATCAAAATATATGCAAAAACATTCATTACAATCACTGATAAATTCTGTTCTCTAAACTTGAAGTTTCTTAAAAACAAATAAATTTTCCTTTCTCATGCTTCATTCAAATCTAACTTCTTTATATCAATTAACATTATTTACTCCATATGTATGCAATAATGTGTAAATATTTAAATATTTAATACAATTTTTCTCTAATGAAATTTTTACCTGAATGGTATTTAAATGCTTCTACCAACATTTTCTCTCAACTCCTAACAGCTTCAAGCTTTCAACTTATGTCATTTACTCAACTCAACTTGAAATGTTTTTTATTCATGAAGTTAGATTCAGCATCGGGAAATATTTTCAATTTCCTACATACAATCAATCATTTATGAAAATTCCCAAAGGCGAAAAACAAAAAAGAACATTATTTGCTTCTGTTCATTTCAGAGAAGATAGAAATCATTGAAAGTACTCGGAAAATTCATTTTGTCTGATAGAACGAGGTAAGGTGATCAAACAGAAAGAACTCACAAGCAGTTCATCATTTTACTGCTCACATGAATCAGCAAGATAATAAATATAAATTGTACAACATGAAGGAAAGAAAGTACGCAAACATCTGGAGAATGAATATGATGGTTTTGTAGCGATTTTATTCAATCTCTAAAGAGTTGCCAACAAGCAGCACATGAAATATCATGACACAGAGTTCAAATACTTGAAAAGAAAGCAATTCCAATATAAATTCATCATACTTTTCGTTTACCATATCGATTTAAGACATGGCTGGATATAAATAAAATGTAAATTGTGCTTCTCTTGATCTCATAAATAAAATATTTGAATTCATGAAATTATTTTTTTCTCATCATTTTCAAAAAGACATAACGATGAATTCCAAAGATTCAGGAACAATAACTTTGAATCTCTCGATAAGTTTTCTGGTGTTGTTGGATGAATAATTTATCCTAAACAGATAACTTTTTGGTGGCCTAAAGTCGAATCTAATTCTCTTTAATAATGCTTCATAAAATTAACAAATATCCAAGTAAACAAAAATTAAAACTCAAATTATAACTTTTTCATTAATCTAAAAGCAAACATAAGGAATCGCCTTAAAAAAAATTGAAAAATTTTCTGAATTTCTTCATACGATCTCAACAGATTTGTTTTCAAATCACGTTTCAGTTTTAGAACATACAGATAACATCTGTTGAGATTACATTTGTTTCTCGATGGAACTGACACTACTGGCCATCTTAAATGCTGATGAAATGATCCTTGAAAAAAACCCAAGCTTGATTATTTTTCTGGTCTCCAGTGGAAATAGAAAAAGCCTAAAGATTTTCATTTAAATAACTTTTACTTCTGCATAAAAGCTTTGAATAGGAGAGAGATAACGGATTTACCTTTATTAATTAACCAATCAACAAGTTTCCTTAATTTTTTTAGGTAATTTCAATAATTCAAGAATTGAAAAGAGGCAAGTTAAATAATTAAATTGTTGACGTACTTCGAAGTTATCAATAAGTACCTATATTGATGGAAGTTNCCGCCACTTCTCTAAATTTTTGTTCTTTTCTTTTTTCTTTCAAGAAATATAAAAGATGAAAATTGAAAACTCTCTCAAAGCTTACGGTTATGATAAAATGAGAAAGTTTTTGAGCTCTACAAGAAACTCGAGGGATTATATTCACTCCATTGTGAGGCAACTTTAAATCCTGATGGGAATGAAGACTGTTAAAGATGTTCAGGTTTCTCTCACAAGACTATATGATTTTATCCTTTTGAATATTTGAAGCTTCTACTGCATGAATTAGAGCTTGCATTGGTGCTGCATTATCCCGAAGACTTTCTCGTATCATAAATAATCGTTTTTATCATAAAAAGAAGGAAAAATATTGAAACCATTACGAATCGTTTTAGATTTATTTAAAATCCGCAAGAAAATCGCAATCATTAGATTATGATTGCTAGTTTCGTTTGTCATGATCCTGGCAAACTTCCTGACATTACATGTTTATATCATAACAATTCAAACATGAGCAAAATTTATATTGATACGATAGGAATTAAGTACTCTTCAAATGAAACTCGATAGCATCCTATTTCTCCTCTCGTCATTTTCGAATTGATAGGAAAACCTTTCCGATATCATTTCTTCAGTATTTTTCCCTAAATTCAATTTATTTTATTGAGTCATAAAAGGAAAAAAATCATCGCATTTTTATCTTGCCAGAAGCTTATGTTTATAATCTAATAAGTGATGGTACAACGGACAACGTCTGAATACTCTGCGATTGGATAATAAATTCTACTGATATTTCAAACCAAATCTAAGAAGGACGAAGAAGTTATTATGTTATAATAATAAATAATTGAACTCTGAAGCATAAATTTTCGTTTAATTAAAGAAGATATCTACTGTAGCTTATTTTCTGATCTTTGCTAGGAAAGCATGTGGATCGTCTTCCTTCTCCTAATCTTTTATTAATATCATACTTATTTGTCATCTTTCTGGGAATATTTGGAAAACTTTTCCTGCAATTTACTTCTAATATTCTCCTTTATAACATCAACTTAAAGCTAGTATCAAAATATATGCAAAAACATTCATTACAATCACTGATAAATTCTGTTCTCTGAACCAAGTTTCTTAAAAACAAACAAATTTTCCTATCTCATGCTTCATTCAAATCTAACTTCTTTATATCAATTAACTAGTGTTTCTCAAAATCCCTATTTTTAGGGAATAGGGAAAAAGAAATCGTCAAATTTCTACTAGAAATCGCTTAATTTTTCCTATAAAGATGGATTGTTTAGTGTTTTCTATGTCAGAACATTACGTTAATGCAGTTTTTTCTTTTAAAAAAAGTCGATATCTAGTAGAAAATCATCGATCCCTGATCCCTGTTGTACCGGTTAGAACCGGTTCAGTTTAGTTTACGTTCAGACGGCAGACTGGGAGGACGCACCAGAATAAAATATAAGATTTATAACGTTAGTTATAGTGTTTTACTACCGGAACATTGGTGACACGGGCNCCCCCGCCACTTCTCTAAATTTTTGTTCTTTTCTTTTTTCTTTCAAGAAATATAAAAGATGAAAATTGAAAACTCTCTCAAAGCTTACGGTTATGATAAAATGAGAAAGTTTTTGAGCTCTACAAGAAACTCGAGGGATTATATTCACTCCATTGTGAGGCAACTTTAAATCCTGATGGGAATGAAGACTGTTAAAGATGTTCAGGTTTCTCTCACAAGACTATATGATTTTATCCTTTTGAATATTTGAAGCTTCTACTGCATGAATTAGAGCTTGCATTGGTGCTGCATTATCCCGAAGACTTTCTCGTATCATAAATAATCGTTTTTATCATAAAAAGAAGGAAAAATATTGAAACCATTACGAATCGTTTTAGATTTATTTAAAATCCGCAAGAAAATCGCAATCATTAGATTATGATTGCTAGTTTCGTTTGTCATGATCCTGGCAAACTTCCTGACATTACATGTTTATATCATAACAATTCAAACATGAGCAAAATTTATATTGATACGATAGGAATTAAGTACTCTTCAAATGAAACTCGATAGCATCCTATTTCTCCTCTCGTCATTTTCGAATTGATAGGAAAACCTTTCCGATATCATTTCTTCAGTATTTTTCCCTAAATTCAATTTATTTTATTGAGTCATAAAAGGAAAAAAATCATCGCATTTTTATCTTGCCAGAAGCTTATGTTTATAATCTAATAAGTGATGGTACAACGGACAACGTCTGAATACTCTGCGATTGGATAATAAATTCTACTGATATTTCAAACCAAATCTAAGAAGGACGAAGAAGTTATTATGTTATAATAATAAATAATTGAACTCTGAAGCATAAATTTTCGTTTAATTAAAGAAGATATCTACTGTAGCTTATTTTCTGATCTTTGCTAGGAAAGCATGTGGATCGTCTTCCTTCTCCTAATCTTTTATTAATATCATACTTATTTGTCATCTTTCTGGGAATATTTGGAAAACTTTTCCTGCAATTTACTTCTAATATTCTCCTTTATAACATCAACTTAAAGCTAGTATCAAAATATATGCAAAAACATTCATTACAATCACTGATAAATTCTGTTCTCTGAACCAAGTTTCTTAAAAACAAACAAATTTTCCTATCTCATGCTTCATTCAAATCTAACTTCTTTATATCAATTAACATACTCCATATGTATGCAATAATGTGTAAATATTTAAATATTTATTACAATTTTTCTCTAATGAAATTTTTACCTGAATGATATTTAAATGCTTCTACCAACATTTTCTCTCAACTCCTAACAGCTTCAAGCTTTCAACTTATGTCATTTACTCAACTCAACTTGAAATGTTTTTTATTCATGAAGTTAGATTCAGCATCGGGAAATATTTTCAATTTCCTACATACAATCAATCATTTATGAAAATTCCCAAAGGCGAAAAACAAAAAAGAACATTATTTGCTTCTGTTCATTTCAGAGAAGATAGAAATCATTGAAAGTACTCGGAAAATTCATTTTGTCTGATAGAACGAGGTAAGGTGATCAAACAGAAAGAACTCACAAGCAGTTCATCATTTTACTGCTCACATGAATCAGCAAGATAATAAATATAAATTGTACAACATGAAGGAAAGAAAGTACGCAAACATCTGGAGAATGAATATGATGGTTTTGTAGCGATTTTATTCAATCTCTAAAGAGTTGCCAACAAGCAGCACATGAAATATCATGACACAGAGTTCAAATACTTGAAAAGAAAGCAATTCCAATATAAATTCATCATACTTTTCGTTTACCATATCGATTTAAGACATGGCTGGATATAAATAAAATGTAAATTGTGCTTCTCTTGATCTCATAAATAAAATATTTGAATTCATGAAATTATTTTTTTCTCATCATTTTCAAAAAGACATAACGATGAATTCCAAAGATTCAGGAACAATAACTTTGAATCTCTCGATAAGTTTTCTGGTGTTGTTGGATGAATAATTTATCCTAAACAGATAACTTTTTGGTGGCCTAAAGTCGAATCTAATTCTCTTTAATAATGCTTCATAAAATTAACAAATATCCAAGTAAACAAAAATTAAAACTCAAATTATAACTTTTTCATTAATCTAAAAGCAAACATAAGGAATCGCCTTAAAAAAAATTGAAAAATTTTCTGAATTTCTTCATACGATCTCAACAGATTTGTTTTCAAATCACGTTTCAGTTTTAGAACATACAGATAACATCTGTTGAGATTACATTTGTTTCTCGATGGAACTGACACTACTGGCCATCTTAAATGCTGATGAAATGATCCTTGAAAAAAACCCAAGCTTGATTATTTTTCTGGTCTCCAGTGGAAATAGAAAAAGCCTAAAGATTTTCATTTAAATAACTTTTACTTCTGCATAAAAGCTTTGAATAGGAGAGAGATAACGGATTTACCTTTATTAATTAACCAATCAACAAGTTTCCTTAATTTTTTTAGGTAATTTCAATAATTCAAGAATTGAAAAGAGGCAAGTTAAATAATTAAATTGTTGACGTACTTCGAAGTTATCAATAAGTACCTATATTGATGGAAGTTTAGTCGATGAAATGTTTTTGTTTTATCCTCACCTTTTTCTATTTTATTTATTACAAACGATTGCGTTAACTTAGTTTGCGAGTACTGAAATTTCCACTATGTAAAATCACAGATACGTGTGAGTTACTTCAAATTTATTGGGGGAGTTTAACTTAAACTCCATCAACAATTTCATGAACTACCATCGGAACTGTGGAAAGCATTATGAAATCAATAATATTTTCCCTAACTAACTTCATTTTAATTTAGTGAAACTAAACTATTCCAAAAGTCAAATGAATGTTGAGATGAAAATTGCAATTAAAAGTTTAAATTATTTATAATCTTTGTGGCATTTAACTGTAAGAAGTTTCTATGTTTTCCTGTTATGACTTGACACATGTGACTTTTGTAATAAGAAAACTATTTTCCTTCATGCTAGATAGTTGAGAAAATGTAACTAAAATTATGCTAATTATTTATATGAATCAATGTTGAAGACATTACCTTCGTCATTGTAGATATGTTTACATACATTCGTGTAATTTTAAGAATTATTTATAAAAGTCTTCCACTCTAAATTTTTTTTATTAGAACCATACGAGCACTAATAAATGATTTTTTTTTTGTAAAGTTTCCCAACAAACTGTTACAAGAAAAGCTTTGAAGCAGATTTACCAACACAGCAAAATAAATTTAATGTTTATCTTGTTTACATTTCTTTTCATTGCTTCCCTCATCATTAAACATGAGATTCCCTCAAATATTTTTGTTGCTTTTAAATTCTTTTTCATTTTATCTTGTTCAGAAATTCTTTGCTCTTTGTTAAGATTACAAAAAATTGATGTAGGTGTATTTATCAATTTAGGCTCTTGTGGGTTTGCAGATGTTGTGTCATGAATCGAAATCAATTTTTATTCATTTCCGGATAGTTTGAAAAGAATGGTTTTTATAGGAAATTAAGGAAAATTATCAGAAATTTATAGTTTTTAACCAAGAAAAAAAGAACTTTAAAATAATATTTATTTGATGGGTATCAGTTTCAATGAAGCAAACAAGTGAATTCTCACAATAGACTAGTTTCAGTCTTCCTGCATTCAAGGAGTAAAATTTTATCCTTTTTGTTAAACAAGGAAATTTTCAAGGAAAGAGTAAAGAAAATCTCAATTCATGATAATCCATGAAAATAAAATCGAATGTACATACACATCATGAAAATTTCAACTTTTTCCAGCATATTTACTGCAGACGTTTAAAATATTTTTCCTTTTTTTCAGAAATAAGAATATAGAATAATAAGAATTCAAGCAAAAGATTATGAATTTTATATCATTGCAATGAGGAAAATTCATTTTAATCTCATGTTATTGCAATTTCTCCTCAAGCTTATATTTATCCTTATATAGATGAATGACGATTATAAAACTTAATAACTTTTATATTTTATATTATCACAGCTTTTGGTCATCTTCGAGATAACAATTTTGTTTTGTTAACAAGTGAATTAGTTATGAAGCTTTCTTTTCATCAAGAATTATTGAATAATTAATTTGATCATCATCATCATCATCATCATCATGGTCATTATGGTCATTATGGGAGTGTATTGGTCAGTACACTTAAGCGATTAAGAAAACTAGGAAAAATTCTCTTCTTATTTCGTTCTTTAAATCTCATAAATTTAGGATCTATAAACCTTACGTATCGTGATAAGTTAAAAAGATGATAATTTTCATTTCAATAACGGTTAGTTTGATATAAAGTCGAAATAAATCGAGGTCATGTTAATAAAATAAATCTAAAACCTAGAAATAGAAAAAGACTACAAACATCAATAACGACTCAAACCTGCTTGTTGATAAACTTGCGAGAATGAACAAATATTTTGGTGTTTGAGAAAATTTGATGTCATTTTTCATATTGATAAATTGTTTTATTCATTGCATAAGTAGATACTGTCGCGTCTCATGCTGCGAATAGAATGAAAACATTGACAAATATTTGAATGAACTTATGAATTTAACATTTTTCGTCATCGTGATAAAGTTACATTTTATGAGTCAATTATCTGTAATTGAGTCGAATTTAAAGAAGAAAACAGTTTCAGTTTAATTGTGTACTCACATCGAGAATTATCATAATTCTAATTTTTATTAGTTATCATTTTTTAATCGAAAAT
This sequence comes from Clunio marinus, assembly GCA_900005825.1. Lineage (NCBI taxonomy): Eukaryota > Metazoa > Arthropoda > Insecta > Diptera > Chironomidae > Clunio > Clunio marinus. The sequence goes on from CVRI01000004.1 coordinate 203,363, forward strand.
CATCCAATTAAATGTCTTAATCTAAATCTATATTCATTTATTCAACATCGAAAGAGTATTTCTATTATAGTTATGTGAATATTTAGATAGTCATTTTTCTTTAATTTTATTACAAGCTTTTGTATTTCTTCAATTGTTGTTCTAAAACGGAGAATATTTAGATTGATTGTGATTTCTGTTTTATGAAATATCTAAATAAATCTGTAGAGATGAAACAATAATATGCATTAATTAAATAATCGATGATTCATATTATTAAAGATAAAATTTCTTTTTCTTTTGTGATTTGTTAAAGTCCATCGATTTAATCGAGGATCTAGTCACATCAAAAGTTTATTTGTTTTGCGTCGTTAATACTCTGCTCCATTGGACAGTAAGGACATTTGAGGCTCCTGTAATGATTATTATTCATTCTTGTGAATGAATTGTTATTATTAGAAATTTCAAAAGTTTTTTTTTAATTGAAGAAAAACTTACATTGATGCACTGCTCAATTTGTTGAGAGCATCACGACTTATAACATGACCGCAACGTAATCTCATTGGCGGATTCTCATCAGTTGATTGTTGTCGAAGTATCGGACATGCGAAAATTGAGTGGTATCGTTCAACTTCAATCTCAATCTAAACAACAAATAATTTTCATAAATTATCACTTTGAAAATACATTGAACTTAATTATACTCACTGGAAGTTCATCTCTTCCTGACCAAATCCCTTGGACTTGACGATTCATAACTTGTTTCAAATTCAATAAAGCTGGCAATGCTACACATCCAGCATTAATAATGACCGACAATGGAGACTCTTTAGCGATAGCTGCAAGTGCACAAGCATCTTTCAGAAACAAATCAGCAGCTTCAATCCACATTTCATCGCGCACCAGATATTTGTAAGGTGAATTTTCGAGTCCAGTCTTTAAATACAACAAACAACCCATCAAAGCTTGGAAATCTTTTGGGTATTTTGATACAAAATGTGATATGTTGTTTCTAGCATAATTGATCGCTTCATTTTGACTCGGAAGTCCATTCATCAGGATTTGCAAGAATTGTAGTCGATGAAGTTTAAACAGAAGTGGACTGTTTTTCTCATCAAGCTCATTGGAATATTTTGTTGCCCATTGAATAGCCAAAGTCAAGTTTCGTTGATGAATATCTTCAAAAATTCTGTGCAGTTCTGCATAAGGTTCTTCACTTATCTCTTCTTTCGGCAATTTAGCTTCTTTAACAAGAGATTCTGCAACATCATCCATTCCTTGTCTAGAAAAAAAAAAATTCATTTTTAATTTTAATTAAATGAAAATGGAAATGTTTACCTGTAGAAATGCTGCACAATGTTCTTGTCAAGCAGTTCGATGTTCCTTTTATTTTGAAATAAATCCTGCCTCGTAATTGACGTATATTCTGCAGTGAAGTTTCTCTCGATCGCTTTTCCAACTTTACTTACGGTGCCCTAAAATAAATAATTTTATTAAATTTAACTGTTTAAATCCAAAATTCTTTTAATATTTACATGTAAATCTCTGTGATCGATTCCAAGGCGTTGAAGTCGCTCTTTTGTGCGTGAAAGAGAATTTTTGACAAGTGTAACTTGTTGAGATGTTAGAGAACTGTCAGCAGGTTCTAAAAAGGAAATCTCGTAAATGAAATTGAAAAATTATCCACTGAAAGTTTATTTACGGTCAAGCAAGGAAGACTTCAGCAGCTCTAACGATGAAATCTCATTGCTAATAAGCTTTGATGAGTGTTCGGAGATGGCGGTGAACTTAGTTATAACTTTATCTACTTCGGAAGATACTTTCTCCACTGCTTCCATTGTGTACAAAAATTTTAGTCGAATTTTATTTTTTTAAGAACAAAAGGAAAGTTTTTTTGCTTTGTGACGAAAAGTTCTTTTAAAATGTTAGCTTGTCTTTCTGTCCATGATTGTCGGTGCTTCATATATCTATAGATTTATAAGTATAAGGCTAAATTCTTTTTATAAATATTATTTCAAAAATAAAAGCACTGTTCTGATGATCATGATAGTAGCAGGATAGACATTTTAAGAGAATTGCTTAAGACGAATTTATTGACAGCTTCTGAAAAGGCGCTTTTAACATTTTTGCAACTTGTCTTTTGGAATATACGAATGATATTCATTAAAGAATTTCTTCAATAATTGCTTTCCTTTCATATTGCTTGGATTTGATGTTTTTCAAAGATCTTTTATCAATTGTATTAGTTTTCTTTATTAAATGCAAGTTCATATGCTGACATCAGATTTATTGCAATTATAGCAGTTCAAATTTGAAAATACATTTTCCGTTAAAATCAATGATTATGATGAGTTTTGCCGAATATTTTTGTATGTTTCAACGATTTATTAAAATGTCAGGAAAGCATACTTTTAAGCAGAATAAATTAAATATTATGAACAAATAATTATTTATCCATTTAGGCGAATTTTCTTTTCAATTAAAATATTAAGAAATAAATATGTAGGTAATGTGAATACCTAATTGTTTTTCAACATTGACTACGAATTTAGCTACAAAATGGTTAGGAGAAAGAGAAAACCATACGTAACACTTTTGCATTTGAGAAATATAGCGCAAACTAAGTAGAGTTCCTCGATTGCGAATCATGCTTGTCGACATTTATTAAAATATTAAATTATTATTACTTTTCATATCCGATTTCTTATCATGTGTTCATTGCGATTCAATTCAACATAATTTTAATTTTATAAGCAGTTACAACGCATATTCCAACGCGTTGAAACAAAGAAACATTTAATTTTTATCTCAAAAGATTTGTTGTATGGACATTTGGTTGTGAGTAGTTTGAAGTGACACATAACTCTAATTTTCTTTTAATAACTTTTACATCAAACATGTCAATGGGTACACAACGTCACACCTTGGAACATGGAAGTATGGTTAAAGAATTTAAAAAAGACTTACTGCAATTTCACCTGCAAACTATGTCAGTGTGAATTCAGACCCATATTTGGAAGTTGTTTATGTTGTGATCCAATATTAAAAGTTCCCACAATGATTTATTTATAACTTGCTAAACTGGTTTTTAAGTTTTGACTGTTTTGTCTTTTTTCTTTTGTGTATTGAAACGTTTGCTGTTATCACTATCGTTTATTATGTATGTTCAACGTTAATTGATCAGAAAAAAAAAATGAAATTATGTACTTACTTATATAAAAACTTGAACCAAAACAGCTTTTTGTAATTTTTTTGAACTGATGTTTTATGCTTTAAATGATCTAATTTTTAATTTCTTTATTCGCAAGTGATAAAATGTGCTAATCTCAATGTCGGAATTGAACTCTCAATCTGTTTGTATTTTTAAGTAGTTTTAGATTAACATATTAACATCCCACATTGAAGACATCGTTCATGATATAAATCTCAATATCATCGGGGATTTTGTAACAATCAAGTCGAGTAAAGCCATAACAGGAATAGAAAGTTTATTGAAAATGTCTCAGAATAGAAAATTTCTAATTTCCATTTCACCATTCAACTCGTTAAAGAAATTACTGACTTTAAATTAAATATGCAATAATATAAACATGTTTGCGATCCGAAGAAACTATTCAAAAAGCTATTTGATATTTTAATGAATATTTGCAACTACTGTCACGTTCGCTTAACATTTATTTAGCGGTTAAACTGGTTTGAAACCAATATTGATCTCGTTCCTTATGAATAAGGCTATTTGAAACATGTTCCAGACTATTCGAATAACTTTCGCTATCCTTTCCCGTCTTGATCAATAAAATATTTAAATTTATGAATAATCAAAAAAATTGTTTTCCATTTCATTCTTTTTATTATCTACTTATTTATTTTATAATTGAAACAGTTTTCACTTCTTAAGTAAACAACTAAGAATATTTAATCACATTTACATTATTTAGGTAGTAGCATCGAGATTCCTTACATAATTAGCTTCAATTGCTATTTTTTGTTGATTAAATGTCATGGACAACTGTGAAGTGATATTTTAATTTAGAAATTTCATTCTTTTCGAAGGAATTTTACTTGGAAAAGGTCAATCAATTAATGGACAATATGAGAATAAATTGAGAACATCAAATATTTATTTAAACTTCATTCGAGCACAAAGATTTAATTTGAAAACTAATTTTTGTCCATTAAATGGACAGAGGAAAATCGATTTGAATTCATTGATTTATTTTATGTGTTTATTTACATGAGATATATTAAAGAAAGTGCTCAGACAGGTCGCGAAGGCGACTGTGAGCTTTTAGCTGGTTTCCTATTTGGCGGAGCTGGTGGTGCAATTCTCATTCGTTGTATTTGTTTTTCTAATTTCTGATGCATGTCCTCAATAAAATCATTTTCCTGTTTTTTGCTTGCTTTATTAGTTGCAACTGCTGGTGCATTACCGTTTATGGTTAAATTATTATTATTGTCTTCATTCACTCCTTCCTCGTCGTCGGATGCCAATGAATTGAGATCAGAGTTTGACGGTGATGGAGAGTGTGGGGATAAATTTTCATTTTCTTCAAGCATTGTGCGGAATTCTTGGATGGATTCGTTCAATGCCCATAATTGCGATAAAAGACTAAGATCAAGTTGTCGCAAGCCGTACTGCAATGAGACAGAAAACATAAATCGGATGTTAATTAATGGTTGGAAAAAATTGTGGATCGTTTCCAAGTTTACTTAATATTTCATCTCAATAAAGTTTAAAATTAGCAACACATTTCATACAACGAAGATGATATCATCGAATAAATGCGTAAAAAGAAATGTCGATAGTCGTGAAGCATATTAAATTAGCTTACGAATACATGTAAGTAGATATCAATATTATAGAATTTTATGCCTTTAAATTTTTTTTTTTTTTTTGTTATTATTTTTATAATTTTATATTCTTATCATTTATTCCTTTCTCGATTACAATTCCACAATAGAAGAGACAATTAACCTGCTCTATATATCATTTGAGTGCGATCAAAATACGTGCCGAGAATGTTGAAATAAATAAAAATAAGTTTAAACATACTTAAATGTGAAACCTTAAATGCCCGTAAAAGGTTTATCAACTTTTTTTTACTGTGCCATTGACACATGATGTGTGATTGATAACGAAACTTGTTAAGTGGACCAATTTGATTGTCAAAAGAATTTTAGTTTTTAATCGAGAAAGTTGATCAATGCAATTAAGATTGTAGAAGTGAGTAACGAAATAAAATTTTGATAGCTTTTTAGAAGTCCAAGAACCTTTTTTTCTTGCCCACATTAATTTGTGTGAATCACACGAAACTTTAATTTGCTTATCTTAAACCGGTTGAAAGTTTATTTAGAATCGCATGACTCACATGCCAATACTTGAGAATTAGCAACAATGAAGATATTCTTCAAGCACAGAAAATTTATTTGATGCCTCATATCGTCGATTTCATAAATTCTCTTGCGATAATTTAGTGTTAGTCACAATAATCACATCGTGGGAATCTTTGGAACTAAATCGCTTTAATTAAATAAAAATTTCATTCTTAAGAAACATTTAATTTTTTTAAATGAGCTAAATATCTAAGTTGAAACATTTCTAATAATTTACATTTCACAAGCGTTTCAAACATTTAAATGTTTTCTTAGAAAACACTGCACCTTCCAGTTCAACCTCAAAATGTACTCGTGATTAGTTTTAAATCCAATTATCGGATTATTGCTCAAAGTAGCATTTAACGCTGTCTTTCAAATAACATTTGCACACCTTAGTCTGCTTGGTGCCTCGAAACTTGATAGTCTTATTAAGAATATTATGCTTTGATATTCGATATGCAAATATTTCATTGTGCATATGAAAAATCAATCACCAACTTTTTATGTAAATATCTGCTGAAGAATCGATAATTCTTAAAAACCATAAAAATATATGCACGATCAAATGTTACAGTTATCGATGAGAAATATCAATTAAATATTATAATAACAGCCAATAAATTGCTAATCCCAGATTTATTTTGTCCTACATTTGTGGACATCAAACAATGCGTTTCGTCATTAATAAAATATCAACTTGTTACCTACTCATTAAACAAACATCATAATTGATTATAAAATATTTTTTTACTACCGTCACTACTTTTAAGCACATTAAATTGTTTATTTGTAGCAGTTAAAACATATTTTACGCCATCAATAAAGTGAAATTGTTATAGAAATTATAATCAAAGAAAATAGAAAAATTAACCAAGAGAAATTATGTAAGTTTGCAGCTATAGCCAGAGGCTTGACTTCAAAGTGCTTGCTACAGTAACATAGTGGAGAATAAAAACTTTCACAGTGATCATGAAAATCTCTTGAGAAATAAATATAAAATAAAATCTGACCTTAAATAATTTTGCATTTAGATATGAACTTCTCGTTTTCTTTGATTAATTGAATTAATAACTGAATAAAGTGAAGAGAATGTTATGCAAAATTAACAACCAAAATACTCAACTAACTTTACATATCTTTCAAGTTGTTTGAAATCATTACTCGGAGGTAGGTCGATGATGCAATGTGAACATTTTCAGGTCGAATCGATTATTTCGGTTACAAATTATTTTGTGTTTTACTTTTTATCGCAGCAGAGCAAGAATTGGAATTTGAATTTCGAAATGTTTAATTTCATCAAATAAAATTTTAAGCTCAAGCTATCTGAATTGCAATTAATTTATCTTTAGCGTTGATAATAATTACTTAGTCGAATGGAGCATAATCATAGCAAAATATGCGAATTTATTTTATCCAAGGATTTTCTCTGTTCATTATTTAAGCTGCTTGTAATGCTGACACCTTTAAAAATTTTTTTATGTAATAATTTTAGAGACCAGCATCGGTGTATGAAGCTCTCGTTTGTTTTTAGTGGTTCAAGGAATTTTCATTGTTATTTTGATTATTTTGACTCGAGGTCGCGATGATGATTTATATTTAAATAGTAAAGAATAATTTTTGTTGTTGATGTTTTTCCATGAGAATCATAACGGATATTGCATCTGTTTGGCTTATGATATTAATTAAATTTCAGTTGGATCATAGTAAAGCTCTTTTTTATCTTAATTTATTCACGGTCCATAAACACGAAGTTTCATCTTTTTTTTATTTTAAGTATTTCCTGACCATCTACAACGGCAGTCAAATGGAAAATGATGCATCTAACTATCTAGGAAGTTTTTACTCATTTAAAATTACTAAATAAAAAAGTAAAAGTGTAACAAATGATTCTATGATGCGTGGAAACTTTTTTCAGGATAAAAAAATCATAAACTTACCATTTCCCTTCTCAAAATTGCAAGCTGATTATCTAAGGTTAAGTTGCTTTTTCGAGTGATGGACGATGAAGATGACGAAGTTAAACTACGTTGAGAGTCAAATGAATTCAATTGACTTGACTGTTGCTGTTGTTTTTGAAGTTCATTATGATAGTTATTAAGTTGATTCGTTTGGTGTTGTTGAATTTGTAGTTGTTCTTGGGTAAGTTCAATACCGCTTAAACTTTTTGGTAATGGAGGTAAGCCAGGAAGTGACATGATGATACTGAATTGAGATTAAAAATAGAAAATGGATTAGAAATTGAATAGAAAATATTTTTTATGATCATTTCCGTCACGATTAAAAACTTCTTTCAATTGCACAAATTTTATTTTCTTTCTTACCAGTTTTCTGTTTCCTTTGAGCTATCCCATGAATCCCCAACACCAGACGACGAACAGTCGTCCATTTTCCCTTCATCTTCAACACCTGAATCGTCTAAGCTTACAAAAGTGTTAAACTTCTTTTCGTCTAACTCAAAAACATTTAAATTTCCTTCTGATGAAATATCGGGCGATGACTTTGCTGAACTTAAGCGTGGATTTGATTCTTTACGCATTTCAGACAATTCCGATATGAGCATCTCATGGAAGATGACTTTCTTATCACTCTTAGTTTTATCACCAAACAATTCATTCAGAACATCGAATGATGATGATCGTTTAAGATTCGATCCATTGTACTTGACTTGTTTTGTTGACGTTTCAACTGTATTTGATTGGCTTAAGATTTCATCTAACAGTTTCTCTTTTAATTCGTCGTTACGACTCTTTACGCTTACATCAGCTGATTGAAAATTTTTGTTTTGCATCGATGATTTTGCGTAACTGCTTTGCTGGTGAAAATTGTCTACTGACGATGATGATGCTGATGCTGAAGCATTGACCAGAACTGTTGAGACTTTTATCTGAGCTTTCGAGTTGAAAGAATGTTTATCAATAATTTTATTTCTCGATGTAACATCCGATTTTGTAGCAACAACTCGATTACTTAAACTTCCACAATTACGTGCGTTGTTGCCATTTTTCTGAGTCGTTGCGTTAAAATCCGATGATGATTCATCAATCTCACAGTCAAAATATTTATATTCACAACTACTATTGTTGATTTTTTGAGACTGATGGCTAACATGTTCAACACTCGCTCTTGATGAGTCAACAATTACGGTACTACCTTGAAGGAATGGGGAACTGATTTGACGATAGTTTTGTAAAAATGTTGATTGATTTCTTGTCTTCTCGAGAGCCTTTTGAACTGCTATAGATGAAGGACGGGGTGGAACTGGAGGCCCAACCTTTTTACCTGTGGTACTATGCAAGATGCTTTTGTTTTTGTCCATTTTTCATTATGCAATCAAAATAATCACGAAAAAAATATCTCTTTACAGCTCTTCCAAAATTTTCTTAACAAATATTTCAATAACTTGCTTGATTTATTTTTAATGATAACAAATGAACTGTTAATTGATTTTAGAAATGTCAAATCTGGCTTTCATGTGAACCTTTGTACTTCAACTCCATGAAATCGAGGTTAATCCAAAAATGTTTCTTTCACTGCATTTAAATGTTATTTATGTTTCTCTAAAAAGTCACCTACAGCGAACTTTAAATACGACACGAAGCGTGAAAATTTCACATCATCTGAATAAAGATAGTTATCGTGTTGAACATGAATATTCTTAGAGAATAATAACAACTTAGATATGTAATTATTCTGGTAAATATATCCGAAAACGAACCGAGCTTTAAGAAAATCGGTCAAAGACTAACTCAACATTACTTCATTTCAATGAAAACGAAGTTGTTGCAAAACCAGCAAGCATGAAACATCAACACAATCAAACGTTTGATCGCGTAAACATTCACACAGCGAATTTACAAGTTCGTTGTTTGTTTTTCCTCGATTTTTGCAAAAACAAACTTGATATTTATCAAACTTAATAATTAGAATTATTCAGATTATTTACTAAATTTTCCATTTTTATATCTGAGGCCTCCAGTTAAATTAAGAATACTAAATTTGTGCCAAGAAGGAATTGAAAAGTTTTTGAATAATTATTTGTGACGGAAATGACTTTAATTGTTATTATAAATGATAAAAAACGAATTTTCGCTCACCTATTTATTGCGAATTTCAGCTCCTTCAATATGAATCCTTTGTTTTATGTCAAATTAACAACTGAATTTCACAATTTTAATTCTTTTCTGTTTTTTGTTTCTCAAATTTAAATTTCACGCTCAATGTAAATTGAACTCATTCCAAAATATTGTCTTCAAATTATTTTTAAATCTTTTCGTTAGTTTCTTGTTTATTTATCATTAAACTTCCATGTTTGTCTACACATTGGACATAGTTGTTGATTCAATTGAGAATTCAACCATTTTACGATGCAATGAATGTGAAACACGTGAGAGCAATTTCCCCAAACGAGAGGGCAGTCATCACCGGCTGTATAAAAGCTTTAAAATAATTTATCGATTTAAAACAGTTTCAAATATTGTCCTCACCATACGAACAATCAGGACAGCAAGCTTCAAATGCCATACGACAAATTCCACAATTTTCATCATTTGCAATCCATTTCCAAACTGCTACACCAGTCCAGCCTACAGAAATTCACATACAAATACAAATGATTAAAATTCAATAATTTTTATTGATTCCTTCAAGGGTTTTGTATGAGAAAAAAATCACTTTTGGTTGATATTCATTTTATTATCAAAAGATTCCACTGAAATTGAATATCTTTCGTAATCTGAAGACGATTCTTATCGTTAGTTTGAATTTCTTTCTTTCAGTAAATGGAATTGATAGCAGAAAAATTATTTCGCTTAGATGAAAGAAAATCGACACATAATTTAATTTTTATTTTTGAAAAACTTACTCTTCACTTTTACTTTCATGTTAAATAACAAGCCAATTGTGGTACATATGTGAGAATATTGGAAAACTATTAATAAAGAAAAATCAATTGATTAAATATCGTTGTTTGTTTCTTGTGTCATATTTGTGTTAAACTATGACAAGTGTCGTTTTCGAAAATCACTTATCACACATAAACTTCGGATCATTTTATTCTCGAAAAATAAAAACAACAAAGTGAGAAGTTCGAATGACTTTCAACTTTGAAGAAAAAACAATTGAAAATAAAAATATATATGTATATAAATTTTAAAACATGGGAAATCAACAGTCAGCAGTTACACGAGAACGAAATAAGTCGGGCTCACAAGACATGATTCCAGGTTCACCCTTACGAGGTACACATTCGAAAAGTTATAAAAATATTTTCCTTGAAACGCAATTCTATCATTTCTGGTTTTTAATTCATCGAACTTTATGCATAATTTTAATTCCTTATATTCCAGATGGACAAGCGTTTGTATTTAATAAACGTCCGATAAATCAAAACAGGCTAGGGATTGAGGATGATGAGTCGCTTTATTCTAAATCACTTCCCCACGACAACGAATTCTTGTCTCGAGCTCCAAGGCAAAGAGCCAACACAATGACCGAAACTGGATCAGAAAAGATCAGCATTGAGAAGCCTGCACTTCCGACTGTGTTCAAATGGGATGGTGGTGGAAAGCAAGTATATATTAGTGGAACTTTCAGTGACTGGAAAGCTTTGCCTATGGTCAAATCGCATGGTGATTTTGTCACAATTATTGATTTGCCTGAGGGTGAACATCAGTTCAAGTTTTACGTTGATGGCGAATGGAGACATGATCCAAAGCTTAAAAATATCGAAAACGAGGTTGGGAGTAAAAATAATACGGTAAGTGTTCGTCAAAGTGATTTTGAAGTTTTTCAAGCCTTGGCAAAAGATTCTGAAGACACTGGAAATTCAGAACAAAAAGAGTATTCTCAAGATATCCCACAAATAAAGCCATGGGAAAAGGTAAATGGACCTCCGATACTTCCACCCCATCTTCTTCAAGTTATTCTTAACAAAGATACGCCATTATCGTGTGAACCAACTCTTCTGCCTGAACCAAACCACGTCATGTTGAATCATTTGTATGCGCTGTCAATTAAGGACGGTGTAATGGTTCTTTCCGCCACTCATAGATATAGAAAGAAATATGTTACGACACTGCTTTATAAGCCAATTTAATGGATTTGCTGCAATTTATTAGTAGATACTTGTTATCTCTACGATGATGTGGTATTTATGTTCAAATCTTTAATTTTCTTTTATTTGTTTGTTGTTTCTTTTTATTTTTTTTTGTTTCTTTAAATCTCTTTAAAATTAGATTTTCTCCAAAACCTTCAATTTTTTGCACGAAGCAATAAATTCCTTTTGAAAATTTTACCTATTATAATAAAATTAAATATTGCTTAATGCTAATCAAATTTCAACGCTTAAAAAGATGTAAAAATTTATTTGTATGTTTATGATTCTGAAAATAAAAGTTCAATTTATTTAGATACGAATGATTTCGAAAGAGTTTGTATTTCTTAAATTTCAGCAATTTTCTTTATCTTTGATTTAATTAATTAGTATGCAAACACACAAAATTTAAGCGAAGATTTTTATTCTCTTCACACTCATTCACCCATTTCATTTGATTATCTTTGTTGTCTTAAAAAATTGAGAGAAATAAAAGGAACATCAGAGTAATGAATATAAAATATTCTCCAAGCTTGTGAAAAAATAAATATTCTCTGTCCATTTAATAAATCTCTGAAAATACATCAGTTTGTATTGGACAGCAAATTCATGTGCAGTCTCTTTTAATTGTTCTAATATTCCGAAACAAGATATGGCATCTAAAAGAACCGCACTAAGTCAGTTTTATATTTTTTCTACTTCTACATCCAAGTTTTATATTTCATCTCTTATCAATTCTTCTCACGTGTTCAGCATACAATCGACTGTGATACGAGAAGATGTATAATAATATTTTTAATTAGAAAAATCGAGATTATTCGTTGTAATTTGACGCTTTTGTGTGCTTGATTCTCTGCCTTATTATATTATATTTTTCTAGATTATCATACTTTGACTATTGTACATTTCGAATGGAGGCTTCTCTTTATAAGTGCTACTCTGATTATTCCTATCTTCACTTTCCCTGAAAGTGTTCAGCAAACAAGTCTAAAAATGGAGCCAACAATGGAAGATTTCAATAAATATTTGAGTGATTATGTTGGTGATAAAAAAGAACTGGCATTATTACTTGATTACGATGGAACTTTAGCACCAATCGCATCACATCCTAATCTCACAGCCATGACGGAAAAAACTAAAAGAGCCTTGAGTGAGATTGCTGTCAATTCAAAGATTTTCACTGCGATAATCTCAGGTCGAGGTGTCAACGATGCAAAAGGAAAAATTGAAATTCATGGACTTACTTATGCTGGCAATCATGGTTTGGAAATTCTTTATCCAAACGGTACTAAATACAATCATCAGATACCTGCAAATATCAGTGGAAATTATGATAAAATGATAGCAGCTTTAGATAAGGTATTGAAACATTTTAATCCATATTGTTAGTGTTTATTGCAACCTTCTTTTTTATTATTAAGATCACAAGGAATGGTTCGTGGATAGAAAATAAAGGAGTTTCTCTAACTTTTCATTACCGTGCAATGCCACTAGAGGAACAAGAAAGTATACTGAAGGAAGCAAGAGAAATTATTGAAAGTTTTGGTTATAGAGCAAATCAAGCTCATTGTGCTATAGAAGCTAAACCTCCTGTTCAGTGGAATAAAGGAAAAGCTGCTGAATACATTCTTGATCACAGTTTTGGAAAAGATTGGAGAAACAATGTTAAAGTTGTGTTTGCTGGTGATGATACAACTGATGAAGATGTTTTTGAGCTTCTCAAGAATATCGGCGTTACATTCCGAGTAACAAGAGATAGCGAGCTTATTACAAAAGCAACATATAAAATTCCGACGACTGATTCGGTTACAACATTCTTGGAATGGATTGTTATGCAATATAAATGAACACCTTTTTAATAGAATGAAAATAACTAAATAGCAAGTTTATGTTCTGCACATTCATTAATCTAATAAATTAATTTTGTTCTAATCTGTGAATATTTTTCTATTTTAATTGCTCTCATTATTTTCAAATAATAAAAATGCTTGCAGCTTTTCAAGGATATTAGCTTTACATTTTATGGGTAGGTAGAAAGATAAAGCAAGCATATTTCATCCATAATTACTAATTGTTACTTATAATTTACAAGAACAGAAATTAACGTAATTTTGAAATTCAAATTCTTCAAATTTCGAAAAATTCGAACTTTCTTCATTGTAAATAAAGAATTTTAATAAAAATTCTGCTTCGTTTGAAAAGAGATAAATACTTCCTAAAATATATCACTTAATCAAGGGAAAATACTTTCCCCATAATTCGCAATGACAGCACAGGATGCAAGATTAGATGTAAGAAAAACTCGAATTTGAAATAATCCAAAAATTGATTTTTGTTTGTCGTTTGTTTCTTGCTGATAACAAAAGATGTTTGATGATGATCCAACGCTTGTTGAGGGTGAAATGACAGTCAGCTCAAGTGGTAAAATAAATAGAGGCACACCAGGGCAATCAGATTTCAACACATTAGATGAACCTATCAAGGAAACATTCGTAAGTAAATAAATTGATGATCCGGCAGATGAGCTGGCAAAAATCGGCAACATTATCTTGACTTTTATTTTCAGCTTCGAGATGTTCGTGCAGTTGGTAGTAAGTTCAAACATGTTCTCTATCCAAAAGAGAAAAACAATTTATTAAAAGAATGGGATCTCTGGGGACCGCTTGTTTTGTGTACATTCATGGCAACAATTCTTCAAGGATCATCTGATGGCTACAGCAACGATGGAGGTCCTGAGTTTGCTGAAGTGTTTGTTATTGTATGGATTGGAGCTATGGTTGTAACATTAAACTCAAAATTATTGGGAGGAAATATGTAAGATGAAAACTTTTCATGTTCTTGAATAATTTCTTAACTAATTTTTGGTTTTCTCATTTTAGATCATTTTTCCAATCAGTTTGCGTTCTTGGATATTGTTTAACACCTTTAGCGTTATCGCTTTGTGTCTGCAGAGCAATCTTAATTGTACAACAAACAAATTTAACATTCTTCTTAAGACTTCTGTCTTCAACTTGTGGCTTTATTTGGGCAACTTACGGTAAGGAATACTAAAATCTTTTTGAGACTCATAATTAATATTTTTGTTTCAGCCTCAATCATTTTCATGGGTGATAGTCAACCAGCTAACAGAAAAGCTCTCGCTGTTTATCCAATTTTTCTCTTTTATTTCATCATCTCATGGCTTGTCGTGTCGCACACAATTTATTAAAAAAATCTTATTAAATGAAAAAAATCTTAAAAATTACTTTCAGCTTATTATACCGAATTTTATTATAAAAAAGAAAATAAATGATATGAGAATGTAAAAAGAAATAAAATCAACCTTATTACTGGGCTTCCAATTTTTATTTTCTCTTCGGTCAAAAATATTTTAACAGCGCTGCAGCAAGAAAAAGTATTTTTTTTATTTAAATTTAAATGAGAATTTAATTCAATAATTAAATGCTTCTGAAATATGTAGAAAGTAAGAAATTTTTATCTATTTATGTAAACTCTTTCATGTTAATAACAACAATTATAACTCATCGGAACTTTGATCAGCAGATAAGCATGTTGGGGAAGGGACGGGACTGCTCAACGGACTTCTAGCAGGGCTGGTTGTCAAGTCAAATGACATATGAATTGGAAATCCGACACTTTCCTTAAATGAATGTTTCTTCATTCGAGTGCTGCATGGATCTTTCGGTTTCTTATTCATGAAGTGACGTTCAACCCATTTAAGCATTGTTAGAACTGAATCAGTTGATGGCAAACGACGTTCAGCTGCTGTTTTAATGATGTTTGAGCTAGCAATACGGAAAGTAGCAGCCATGCCACGAAGTGCCTTTTAAGTGATAAAAATATCAAAAATTTAATATTGAAAAATAATCCAAAGCTAAAGAATTCTTACAGTCATTGCGTCTTCATCTGTAGAATCATCGCCAGCATAAATGATTTTAATTCTTTCACTCCAATCAACACCAAAAGCTGTTCGCAGAATATAAATAGAAGCTCGTCCTTGATCCCACTGCACAGGTGGTTTCGCTTCAATTGCGCATTGCGCTTCAGTTGCTTTAAATCCAAAACTTTCCATTAAATAACGAGTTTTTGATAACATTGCGGGTCTGAGTTCATGTGGAGTTTCACGATAATGGAAGGTCAATATAGCTCCTTTATTCTCCACCCAAGCACCATCGCGACAAACCTAAATATTCAAATGAAATTTCAAAAATACAAAAGCTTCAATATTGCTTGAATCTCACAGAATCTTGGAGAGCTTTTAAAAGTCCGCTGCATTTCTCAGCATATTCAATTGGCATTGGATGAACAAATTTGCTTCCATCAGGATGAAGAATCTCCAAACCATGATTACCAGCATAAGTGATGTCTTCAATTCCCACCATGTTCTTAACATTTTCAACATCACGTCCCGATATGATTGCAATGTAGACATCTTTGAATTGAGAAATTAAAATAAAAACTTCGATATTTGAATCTATTCCATAACATACCAGAAATATTTGACAACCTTTGAAGGACACTCTTTGTCTCATTTGGAAGATGTGCCAAACTTGGATGTGGTGCAATTGGAGCTAAAGTTCCATCATAATCAAGGAGAAGTGCCAATTTATGAGAATATCCAATATAGCTGAAAGTTGTATAATAAAAAAATTAAGAGTCAAGGAAAAAAGAAATGAAATTACTTTAGCAGATAATCATCAAAGTCGTCGATTGTCACTGGACGAAGTTGAGTTGATCCAATGTCATCCTCTTCTACACCTGATCCCATTGCTTTCATAAATGATCTCATCCAATGATTAACATCTGTATCCATTTCACGTCTTCTTAGTCGTGACATTCTTAAAGATCTTTCATCTTCTGGCATTGTTAAGGCACGATAGATAACATCAGCAGCAGCACCAAGTTCATAAGGATTGCAGAGCAAAGCTTCGTGCATTGTTTCACCAGCACCCGCAAAGGGACTAACAATCAGCACACCTGGTGGTTCATTGATCTGACAAGCAACAAATTCTTTTGCAACTAAGTTCATTCCATCGCGAAGTGGTGTCACCATAGCAACAGCTGCATCGCGATAATAAGCTGCAAGCTCACTTTGACCAACACATCCAAAGATGTAACGAATTGGTGACCAAATTGCTGTTGAAAAACGACCATTTATACGTCCAACAAGTTGATCCATTTCTTCTTTCAACTGTTGATATTCAGTAACATCAGTACGAGATGGTACAGAAATCTGAAGAAAGTTTACAAGTCCAATATATTCAGGATGACGTTCAAGGAATAATTCAAAAGCTTTTAAACGATTCACAAGACCTTTCGTATAGTCAAGACGATCAACACCAAGTATAACTTTCTGCTTGGTCTTAATGATTTTCTTTGCACCTTTTGCGAGTTCAACGAAACGATCAAAAGGAATTCCAATCGGTAATGGTCGTACTCTCACCGATCTTCCACCGTGTTCAACTAAAAGATTTTTCCTGTCGACACGACAGCCCAAATTTCTTTGACAGCAATCAACAAAGTTTAAGCAATAGTCACGAATATGAAATCCCACCATATCACAAGCTAACATTCCTTGTAAGATTTCATCGGACCATGGAAACAAACGGAAGATATCCCAGGGTGGAAATGGAATGTGTAAGAAGAAAGCAAGATGAAATTTGAGATCTTTTTCTTCCGCCATTTCACGAATGTAATTGGCACAGAGCATAAGATGATAATCATGAACCCAAACAATTGGAATGCCTTTGTTTGTTGAGTTCTTGTAACAACGTTCCAAAGCTTCGATTGTTTTCTCAGCAAAAAGTTTATTTACGGCGACATAAGCGCGCCAGTGATCAGCGGAAAAGATTGCACGACCTACATGAAGGTTACTACTGATAAGCTCTTATCAAATGCATCATCTTTATAAACATACCCGGCATAGAATGAAACAAAGGCCAATGCGTTCCATTACAGCATCCGTTGTAATACATTTCAAACAAGTCAGGGTCACAGTTTACTGTCACCACTTGATCAGACTTCAAACCTGCAGTTGGAGTTTGATCTGTTGGATCAGATTCTGGAATTTGTGTGTCACTGAAGTCAGAGGGAAGATGAAGACCAGGCCAACCAACCCATAAACCTTTGCCTTTGATAACAACAGGAGCTACAGCGGTAACCAAACCTCCAGCGCTTTATTTTATAAATTTTTGTTTAATTAAATAAGAAAAAGTAAATGGAAAGAATCATTGAATAAATAATTAATAAAGCTTTATCAATCGAAAGTGCGAAATCATTTTTACGTTAAGAAACGTTAAGAAAAAATAAAAACAAAGACATAATAATAGCAAAAGATTACTTATGACGTCTGTCAATATTTAAAAATATCTCGCACGACTTTTGATGTGATTTTAATGGTTCACTTATTTTCTTGATGGAACGTGGCTCAAGTCGCGACTATCATTCAAGGGAAGGAAGCTTTCATAAATTATTATTTGACCTTCAATAACTTGATAGGCGTCGATAATGAATGAGTGAGATTAGAATCATCTAAAAGGCAAACAAAATGATAAATAGTCCTGGGAAAAAATTATTTACACGTGAACATCATCACTCACTTTGATTTGACAGCAATAATTTTTCAATGAAATGAAAAGAAAAAAACGCAATCTATGCTATGCACTTCTCACTATGTCACAAGGAAATTGTTTTTTCCTCTATAAACCAGAACATTCATTTCCAATCAATTGGACTTTGAATTTTTCTTATTTGATTGGACAAAAAATACAGACTCTTACTTATCAACTTCTTTTCTCACTTCAATGCGGCCATTGAGCTCATAAATGCTTATTGAGTCTCATAAATTGAAAATTCGATTGATTTCTCGTAATGTTAACTCACCTGGCTTGACGAATCATTCCACCCTGGTCATCTTGTTTCAGCACAAAAGGTAAACGATTCGACACAACAATTAAACTACTTTTAACATTTGCTTCCGCTGATGTTACTGTTATTTCAGTGTCACACTTGCCATTGCCATTCTTAATGATATGTTTAATTTTATCCATTTTTTAAATAAAATAAAATCGATTAATTTCTGATAATATTTTTTTTGTTTATTAATCAATTAATTTCAATTCGTTTCATAAATTTGAAATAAATAATTATTAATTATGTGTATGTTCTTTTAAACTTTCTTTTGATAGCACACAACTTGACAACGTTGAGAAGCTGGTGATGTGATGAAAGCGAAGATTTAATGAAGACTGAGAATAATTCGAATCTGTTCCATAATATTTGAAGGATCTTCATTTATTCACAAATAAATAAATGATCGTTTGCGTTATCAATTTTGAGTAAGATTTTCATTTGTGTAGCGGTTGAGAGACGGGAATGAATAATCAATGTGGTGGTTATTACGGGAGATCATTAGTGAAAAAGAAATTAAAATTTCTATTAAGCATTAAATAAAGATGATTTATATGAGAATTAAAAGATTTTTGATGCTTTAATTTCCATAACAAATATTCGTATTAACATTTTCCTAATTAAATTTAATTTCTAGTTAATAATTTCACTCGTTTTCAGGTCACTTTATAAAGTCACTTTTTTTTAATCTACTGTTGACTTAACACTTGATCTTTGACAATTACAGTTAAGTAGAAAATAAACATGCACATTAGATTTTCACACTACATCAACACATCATGGCAAATCTTTCTAGTTCTTGTCAGAATAGATTGAACTACATATTTTCTATTCTACACCTACTTTAACTACCTAATCTTAAATGACACAAGTACAATACAGAAAAAAGAAGAAAAAAGAGCAAAACAAGAGAAAGTACAAGACAAATTTACTTTAGTTATCAATGTTTGACCCAAGCATACGAACAACAATTAAACTTTTATTTCACTTGATGCATTTGTGAAAATAAAGTTTAACTTTAAAGAAAAGAAAACAACATGAAAAGATCGAGAGCCGCATAGTTTTTCTGGTCAATGATAGAAAAATGATAACACTCTAGAGTATTTGGGATTGTTTACTTCGCCCATGAGTGAGGCTTTGTCACGTTTGTACTTCTTTTGGGTGATCAAATATTTTTCCATGACGTTTGCAAGCTTTTTTTTCTTCTGTTTTCAAGGCTATCAAATTTTGCTGAGATTTTTTCTTGTCAACAATTTTTTCAGAGATAAGTCACTTATTATTAAGTTAAAAATAAAAGTAGCTCCAGAAATATATTTAAACTGAGACTAGTACACTACTGCCTTACTGAATAATCTTTTGGCTTTACTAAACTTCTGTAATCATGATTGCGAATCCTTATCATTATGCAAATATGTAAATGAACATCTTTTATAATCGCTTATAAATATTAATATTTTAATTATTTTATTATTTCAATGAGTTTTGTAATTTTATGCTGGTAGACTATGCAAAATATTAATTGAATTTAAATAATTAGATGCCTTTTAGTCAATTAAAGTCTTATATAAATAACTTGAATCGACTTCCTGAAAAATATCTCACGTTTTCGACTGAGAAATGCCTAAAATTGAGGTCCATTTCGGAGAAAAATTAGTTTTTCTTTTGAATAACTATGATTAAAATCCTGAAAAGAGGTTTTTTACACTAAAGATACTTTGATAATTACGAAAAACATCATTAAAAATTTTTAATTAACTGTTCCTAAGAATAACACTTCAATAACTCAAGTCAACAATATGCGAAAATGGCCAAAATATTAAATAATGCAAAAATATTGTGTAAAGCGAAAAAGTGAAAGATTAAGGTGTTTTATCTTTATAATATGATTTATTTAAATATTTCTAAAGTCTTTATGCTTTAATTATACAAGAAAAACGAGTGGTTTTATACGGTCTTCGCGGAGTGTATGACTATCAATTCTTCATGTCCAATTCCAAATTTTGAGAGGAACACACTTTTAAATCATTTAATAATATTTAATATTTAACATTGACAGTGACAACAACAAAATACATCCGCTTCGGTGGAAAGTAGGTAGGTAATAATCTACCTTAGATTTGAAAGACCCTATTTGAAAGACATTGAAAGTAAGGGAATGAGAAATAAGGTAAATTTCATTGTGCGCAGAGATGAACATCTTGTTAAAATATATAATCGTCAATGTTCATTATATATTTTATTCCAACTGTTGATGAATATAGATATATCCTTTTCGAACATTGTCTGGAACTATATATAAGAAATCAAAAATATTTCAATTTCTCGAGAACAATTATTGAGTGGCATAGCGATCTTAAAAGTGATTAAGCGATCAATTTCAAAGTGATGTTGAAGCGCATTTTGAGTTCTGAAGTTTCATGCATAATTAGAAAAAAATTAATTTTACTTATAACTTGTTTTTTTTAAATAAAATTATAATTTATAGGTACCTTTCTTTGAGACTGCACTAGGTTAAGATGTCATCTAAAGCATATCGAATTTTTTCAGAATTACGGGATGTCTACAAAATTATTTATTTAGTTGTAAAGCTAATTAAATGAAATATATTTTCTAGAGAATCATTTCTTACCTACTAAGTAGCAAGGATAAAGATGTTGAAGTTAACATCATTCTGAATTATAATGATCGTAAATTCGGGAACAACATGGTTTCCAATCGCCATCGCTTCGTTTGACACAAATTTCTTATCTAATTAAGTGTAAATAAATTAATATAATTTGATGCATAAATAAATAAATAAAATTGCAAACCTATGATGTCTCTTAAAAAAAGATAACAAAATCTTTACTTTTCATTTCAGCGAGTAGAAATAATTAAATCAATGTACCTCTTTTTCATGAAGCATGTGCTGCAGACACGACTTCAAGATAAAGACTAAAATAATATTTCAGTTTCACCACAAATGAGAGAAAAAATGCTTGAAATGATACAGAAACAATTGCCTGATAGTTTAAAGTTGAAACTGATAAAAACCTGATAACGATCAAATAACAATGAAACTGCATAGTTTTACAAGTTTTGTTTTTTTAAAAGGAATATGAAGTGAGAACGTCAATGCAGAACGTCATGAAGGAATTAAAATTAATTGTACAATTTTTTATGTAAATATGTAAAAGATAAGAAAATAAATTAAAAAATATTTTTGTGACTTTCTTTAACATTGAATTAATAGCTCGGTTCGTTCTTTTTAAAACTTAATTAGGTAGGTAGTTTCTTATTTCATGAATTTAAAATTCAAAAATTTGAACACATTCACGCATGTATGAAAAGTTTAAATTTACCTTAATAACTCCCTAATTACACGCTTTTTAAATATATTTTTTTCTTAAAATTTATAAAGTTTTATCTCTTATATCGATTTGTATTCACATATATTTAATTAACGTAGGCGTTTCCGAGATATTCATGAAGACATAGGTAGGTTCAAACAAATACTGGTATTTCGCATCCTTTTTCATACAAAGGCTTTCCCTGAAAGTAGGCAATTCAATATACAAAATAAAACGTTTTCGAAATTCAAATTTATTTCATACATATTAGAAAGGTTTCAATGAAGCTTCTTTATTTCGTCGTAAAAAATAAACAAACGATTAGAAATAAATTTTCTTTAAATTCATTTTATTCATCTACGCTATAGTTTATTGTCTTCTTTTTGCTGTAATAATTTTCCTCAGTTTATAAATAAAAGAAATTATAACATTTGACACCGAAATAATTAAAAATAAAACAAAAATTCACGAGAACTTGAAACTAGAAGAAAATGACTACTGCAGCCCGTCCAACTTTTGATACAGCTCGTGGAGGATCTGGCAGAGGGGAAAAAGATCTTTCAGCACTATCAAAACAGTACTCATCTCGTGATTTAACAGCTCATACAAAATTAAAATACAGGTAAGAATGTAAGATAAATTGAAAATGAAAAAAAAACTTTACTGGATGTTTTTTATTGTCATTATAGAGAAACTGGACAAGGAACAAGTGATGAAATCCGTAGCCGTGACTTACGTAAAGAACTAGAAGAACGTGAACGTGATGCCTCAAGCAAATCTTCGAAACATCCAACAGTGGTGAGACGAGCAATTGAAGCCAACGTGAAAAGACAAAAGTTGGAGCAAAACCCAGATGCTGATGACCCTGTTGACAGTGATCGTTCTGATGATGAAGATTCTGATGATGATACTGCTGCTCTTTTGGCTGAATTAAATAAAATTAAACGTGAACGATCACAAGAAAATGCAAAGAAAGAAGCTGAAAAAGCGCAAGAAGAAGAACGAATCAGAATGGAAAATATTTTATCGGGAAATCCTTTGCTTAATTACACATCAGCTGCTCCTGCTAACACAAAAGTTAAACGTCGTTGGAATGATGATGTCGTATTTAAAAACTGCGCTAGAACAGAAGTCGACAAAGGTGAAACTTTTATCAATGATTCTCTTCGTTCTGAATTCCACAAAAAGTTTATGGAGAAATACATCAAATAATTATTTTCTTGTATTCATTTAATTTTCTTTATTAACAATAATAAAAATATAAAAATGTAAAACAAACATAAAAATTTCAATCAAATTTGCATATCTTTAGAAATTCTCTTAAAACTTTCAAATGGTCTCGAAGCAAATGCATTGCCGACAAATAATTTGCAACAAAACGATTGAAATGCATACGAACTTGGCATCGAGACTCATTCAAAAGCGATAAGACTTTGCAAAACATGCAATTTTAAAGCATAAACTTCACAATTTATGATAACAGTGAAATGCAGTTTTCGCACTTTCTTATTCAACGTCATTTTATAAATTGATAAGAGACAAAACAGAAAGCTTCATATTGCAGTAATTTACTATTGAAAGAATTCGCATAATTTTCTATCCACCATAAAGAATAAAAAAATATAGCGTAGACTTTTCTATTCAACATAACAATCAAAACAAAAAATATTCACGAATCACGATTGTTATCCCCATCAACACAGAGCAGAAAAATCAATATCGATTTTTCTTTGCTTTTTGTCGGTCTCGTATTACTTGAGTGTTATCCTGTCGAAGTTTAATCGCACATGCGCGATGTTAAAGAAGCACGTTGTAACGGAAATTTAAAATTGTTTTTATCTCATAAAGCCATAAAAATAAAAGACATTCGCACGCGGAACGAGATTTATTGCTCAAGATTGACGTTTCATCGCACCTTCCGGCAGTTGAATTCTCAATAGATGATGTAAATTTATTCGAAGCACATTCAGGTCCGATAGCAAAATGAATGGTGAAAGATTTTGATTTTTAGAATTTGAAAATGTTGTCGCTCTCACATCATTACTGAATCATAAATGGTTGATGGGCGAAACGAATACACAAAAGAGAGAATCTTTACAGTTCCACCCTCGCCCCTTACCATCGAGTCGATGAATTTATTCCCTTAGAACATTTCCCTGTGTTGGTGATTTTTTTTGTTCACGAGAGAGAGAAGGAAAAGCAAGAAAAGTGAGAGTTCGATGTTGGAAAAGCGAGTCAGTCTTCTTTTGCTCCGTTCTTTGAATGGTTAAAGTTTAGGAAAAGAAGAAAATTATCAAAATATTAGAAAAGAAAAATAGTGAATTAAAAATTGAAATAATTGATTTTATACAATAAAGTGAATATTTAAATGAATTGTGAAATAAAATTTGATGTGAAAGTTTTATAAATCCGTCAAATTTTAGAGTGAAAACTTTTTTTCTTTCGTGAAAAGAAAAAAAATTTCTACAAATGGACACACACCAACACAAATATTCCTGTTCTTGTTGAGAATGAAAGCATAGTGTCAGATTTATGGTTGCTTCAATTGAAAGACTTTTCTTAAGACTTAAGACTTAGAGGTTTGTGACAGATAAGTGTAAGCAAGTGCAGTGAACAATTAATGGAAGATAGTAATGAATCCCCAACAATCGATTTTGATTATCTTCGTCTTCTTTCTTTACCCGTTCCAACCTTTTTCTCATTCGCTTTCGAAGTAATTTATGGGTTGCCGATCCAAATGCCAATTTAAAGACATGAATTCTCAATCTATCGTGCTTTTTTTCTTTTCAACTTTTTAACCTTTTTTCTCCTTTTTCTAATAAGTCAATAATTGATTGACTCCGTTATGTGTTCGCTTCCGTTCGCGGATATTAAGTTGCAGAAAATTTGTGTTTATTTCGATATTAGGTAGTTAAAGTTTTAATAAACAATGAATGAAAGAAAAAAGAAGAAGAATGAAAACTCAGCGACATGAGAACTGAAATACATAAGTTTCTTGTGAAGGGTTGATTCGTTGTTGTTATTATCTTTTTCGCGGGACGACCATTGCGGGTGACATTGGAAGTGTGTGTTTGTGAGATTTACGTGAGAAAGAGAGGACGTTGACAGTGTCAAGAGAGAAGGAGAGAGAGACAGAGTAATCAAGGGAGGCTAAAGTTAGGTTCAAATATCATAAAAAAATGCTATTGAAGTAAGACATTTCGGGATTTGGATGATGATAAGCGAAATAAGTCTGTGATTTGTGCGACACTTTTCATGTAAAGCGCGCTCGGCGATAATAAGAGTCTTTCAGAAAGGAATGTAAGCTTTAGGAATGTCATGAAAATAGTGTGCGATTGATAGATGTTATCATGGTGAAATTAGCTAGAATAATAAATGAAGTTTGAGATGAGACCGATGAGACGAATGGAAAATATTGCAAAAGGATAGTTAACGATCTACTACTTGAGATGAAGAAAGACGAGAAAGTAATCCGCTTGTTGCTAAACGATTTTCTTCCCTTTGCTTTAAGCCCACTCAATGCCGGATTGTTTATCTTTCCGATTTTCATTTTCTTTTTTCACCCGCAAGATTCTCTTTTCTTTGACGATGTTCCCCATCTTTATACATTTTTTTTCTGTTTTCCGTTCATTTCCAACTATAAATGGGGCATTGCTATTCAATGTCTTGAGATAGAAGATTTTTCCTAAGATATTTGATTTTCTTTTTTGGGACAAAAGCATCCGGTGATGGCGAAAAGATAACAACGCGAAATTGAATCGTCGTTGATGTTGAGTTTTATAAGCTTCTTTATTTTCCCATTTTGTCTTGTTGTCATCAAAGCCAATCAAAGTATTAAAATTTCATTGAAATTGGGAGTAAAGAAAATGAAATAACAGAACTTAAGATCAACAATCATTGATTTATATGTAATTGAATTCAATTAATTTTTAATAAACTTCTTTGCAATGATATTTTCATTTCAACTTCTGGATTATTAAATTGCATTTTCAATTTCCTTTAATCTTAGATATGTGTAAGAGATGGCGAAATGCAGCAACATAAAATTTGATGTTTGATGATAAGAGTCAGCATAGTGAAATTAAAAATAGAAAAGAATAAACAAAACTAAGTTTAATGGGTTTAGAAAGCAGTAAAGAGTTTTTACATCAGTGCAGTGTGTCATAAGCAAAAGAAGAAGAAAAATCCTTTACAAATCCGTCGTTTCAGTTTGTAAAGAAACTAAGGAAAAGAATTAAAGGAATTTTACCCTTTAACTCATATCAATTATCAGTGATGTCACCAGCTTCAGCGGGGTCTAAGCTTTTCGATTATCTGCCGCTGTCTTCAGCGACTTCAGCATTTACATCAACATGTAAATTTCTTCTTTTCGTATGGATAATTGTCATATCAGTAACGGATGTATGTTGTGAGCTCAATAAGAATTGTGAGTAAAGGAAATCGATTTTCATCGAACATTATCGATATTAACAGAGAAGAAATTTAATTTATGATCCGTAACCGTTCTGCTCCTTTTTATTTCTTTTCCTGCTGTTGAAAAATCCTGCAACCAACGTTCGTTTTCGCAACGATACATACATTTACTAGATCACATAAATCAATTGTGTAAAAATACATTTTTAAGGCAACTTTATAGAAAGGTCGATGGTGCAACGTTGATGAGTCAAAATGAAAGGAATCTTGATTGTGAAATAACATTTCAGACTCATTCAATATTACAAAGATTTATGTTAAGGTAATCATGACTTCTATTCAATTTTTCATCTCTCATCTCCATATAAATATTTTAGATTTGACACGCTCTCATTAGACTGTAACGATCACCTGTTTGTATATGATGGAGGGCATGCTGCTGGAACTCCAAAAGTAACTAAAGCTCAAAGCTTCACCACCCAATTATCAATGTTTGATTATAATTTCTTTTTAGATTGACATCTCGTGTCGTAATACAAAGCAATCGGTGGGCGTTTTGTTCACAAACACAAATCATATCACATTGAAATATGTCACAGATGGTTGGGGAACTGATTCAAACGGATTTAAGCTTGTGGTTTGTTCTTTCTTTTATAGAATTCATGTGAATGTACAGTCAATTAAATTGAGATCTTCTACTTCAGATAACGGCTATCAAAGATCCGAAACACGAGTGTCGAGATTTTAAATGTGTTGCAAATGGCTTTTGTATCCACCCTGAACTGCTATGCGACAGTGTCAACCACTGTTCCGATGGCTCTGATGAGTCAGTTAACGCAAAATGTCAAAGTCAGTCTTATAACATTAAAACTAAGATTTATGTGCATAACTCATGATGGATTTTCTTTCCAGATCCTACCGAAAACCAAATTTTTGGCATGGAGCTTACATGGATTGTCTTAATCACGATGTGCAGTATGCTAATAATTTTCGCTTTTCTCGTCGGCATTACGATTTGCATTTGCCGTCGAAATGCTGTCAATAATGGCGCAAACCAAAATAACAATCAAAACACAAATGGAAATGGTTTCAATCAAGTTCAATGTAAGATTAAGAATGAAATTTATTTTTATTTTTAAATAATTATTTGATTCTTGTTATTCTCGGTGTTTTTCTTGTAAAGTGTATCAAACAAACATTAACGCAACAAATGGTTCGAAGCATTCGACATTGCCTCGTGATCAGACGACGCGTTTGCCATCAGAAAAAATGATGATGGGCGAAAATGGAATTAATGGAAATCATACAATTCCAAGAAACTTTAACTTGTGCTTAGAAACGACGTCAATTGACGGAGCATCACCGAACTTAAAGTCACTGATGGGACAAGATTTATTACCACAAACCAACCCGACAACCAAAGATGAGTGGTTTGTATAAGAAGACTAAAATCAAGTTGATTAAAGAGAGGAAGAAGAAGAAGAAGAATGTTTTGTAAGTCATTGAAACTTTATCGTTAAGATTGAAGATACCTATTTCTGTTTAAAAAGAAAAATAAGAAAAAAGCTTCTGACTATGTAAACCGAAGAAGAATCTTAGACAAATGAAAGTTTATCGAACCGGTTTTCATTTTCAAGATGAGAAAAAATTAGATCAATTTGGGAATACTTATTAGTAAAATGTGGTGCTGTCAATGACAGAAACAAAGGTAAATGAAACTCTGCACTGTGAAGTTCACGGAACCAAACTTCACTTTGTCAGCTCTCACTTACCAAAACTTCCACGTCTACCACCATTTATTCCATTTTATTAAATAAAAACCTGATAATCAATTTACCTTAAATAAATAACAAAAAAAGTATTAGAAAGAGAAATGCTTGAAAAATTAAAGATTTTCAGTTCTGGTTGATAACTTTAATGACCAAATTAGACAAAAATAATAAAACGGGATCGTAAATAAACTCAAAAACAGAGGATAAACAATTTTAAGGGAAGAAACACGAGTTGTAGAAATTTTCTCTGTTTTCAAGACATGTTCGACTTTTTAAGTGATTTAATTTGTTTAATTTTTATATTTACGCTACATAAACAGACAAAAATGACTTTAAGTTGCAGCTAGTATTTGTCTTTTTAGCTTAAATTTTAACAATGCATGATAAATATGAAATATTGAAAGAGTTTTCTATTCATTCCGATGGTTTCTTAGGTTTAAAGTGATAAAGTTTCGTAAGATTTAATTTAAAAGTCATCATGTTTTTTCCCTTGAATAAATCGAACGAATATTTGTACTTTGACATATTAAGCTCAGTGAAAGTTTTAATAAAAGCAAAATTATAAAAATATATTCAGAGATGTCAGTTGTCATATCCTTATTAAAAAAAAACAAACATTAAATCAGCGTACTTTGGATAGGCAAAGAATTTTTATCGTAAAATTGGCGTCTTCTACACGATTTGAGAGAAGGAAGAAAGAAATGATGAAGATGATTGGATCTGTAGAGGAACATCAAAGGCAATTAATGAAACGAAATGAATGAAAAAGGAAATTATTATATCAATTTTGTCTAGCAAAATGAAAAGTCTAAAACAATTACCTTACTAAAAAAATATACCTTTAAAGAGCAGTGGGGAGTAATTAAGAAACTTAAAATAAAAATAAACATTTATCATTTTATTTTATCCTTCTTATGTACCTCTTATACTGTTTTTCACGATTTAACAATGTTATTGTGAGAATACAAGTGGAAAGGGAAAAGCATTTGTAAAACTATGGTATCAAACATTGTGTGGGAGGAAGAGATTTGTATTGGAGAAAAAAAACATTAAGAAACAAAAAATAAACAAAAAATGGATAAAAACCGTAAAACAATATTTTTTTTTCATGTTTAGTTCTTGATGATTTTAGACATCCTTCTTGTCTCATGTTTCAAACATCTCCTTCAGAATTTTGATATCTACATTTACGACAACATAAATTTCATCAACTGAAACTTATTTTAGCTATAGCTATTTGAAACCCAACACAACTATTTGAAAATTATTTTAATTTATTCTTCATTAAGTTTTTTTCTTATATTATTTTTTTTATTTTCGGATTAAACTGTTGTTGATATTTCGAGCAATGCTGATAAGTAAGTATGATTCATGCAACAAGTTGAATGGAATAATAAATGAAAGAAAATGAGCGAACGAAGATGTTAAAAATATTTTCTATGTTTTGCACATTTCATTAAAAAATCCATCACAGATTTGACATAAAATTAACTACAACATATTTAATTTAACTTTCCAAGTAGCCTCATTTTTTTTTTTTTGCTAAAATCAAACTTCTTATTGGCATCAACTATCAAAACAAATATTTTAAAAATGCCTCAATGCAATTTTTTTACATAAAATTTTAATTATTTTTAAAAGTAGCCTCAATTTTACAATTTTTTTTACACCTTTTTAAAATTTTGATCTCGTAAAGCTTCTTAAAAATTACGACTTCAAAAGAAGGTCATTGTTTTAGTAAAAGAACTATTAACATAAGATTAAAAATGTGATGACAAACATAAGTTGGTATCTATATAAGATGTTGGAAGAAACGCTTCTTTTTCTCTTGCTTTGGTTTCATGCTGTATGAAAAACATTTTCTTTAGATTTTTCTTTACTATTGTTTACCTGAAAGAGAATAGGGAATTCTTTCAGAAGACATTACTGTGTAAACATGTGACATTACAAAATAATTTACAAACTATTGTTGGGAAGAAAAATATTTCAATGACAAGGAAAAAGAAAGAATGAAGTTCAAATTTATTGGATATTTCCTTATTGAATTCGAATTTTCTGATCTTTTTTTGTAATATGGTAGCTGCTATCCTTAATTTATTTTACTTTCTTGACAAAAATGATTTCCCTTGAAACATTTGGTTGCTTTTAACGAACTTTTAAAATTTAAAAAAGCTTTCACCAAAGAGAAGTGGTGAAAAGCACTGTCAGGAAAAAGCTTTGGAAACAAACATTTCATTCGAGTTTCCTTTTCTTTGAAACCTACGTTTCTACATAATACAAGGATCCTCGAGTAGATACTTATAAACATCATTTGATATTAGAAATGTCATCAATCTTGTCTATTGATAGCATTTTTGTTCATTCATCATCATGGTAGAAATTTCTACGATAAACCTTGAAACAATTCAATTTTCCTTAATTTCGGTTTTACGTTTAATCTTAATAGATATTCATCTTTTGTCTACCATACATTTCTATCTATCTCATTAAAAGTGTCAATTATTAATAATCAATTTAATATTCATTGTGATGAACCTAATTTTTTCAAAGTGTTCTGTTAAGGTTTTTTAATCTTTTTGCTGGAATCTCAATATTAGTTATCTTATTTGTGTGCGATGTTATATTTGGTTACACAATTAATTCCCTTCAAAATTTGGAAGATCTCCAGCAAATTCAGCAAGGAAAATTTGTTTTTCAAATGTAATCAAAAGTATTTTTTTGGCAGTAACCAAAAGCACATAATCAATAATATGAACGTTCTCTCTTAAGCTCATTATCAAGATCAGCCAATTGTTGGATGAAACCTTCGTTTGGATGAATATCTCTGTGCATACGAACAGTTCTAATTGCTTCGGTAGCTGACATCTTACGTACTATCATTAAGTAAGCAAGTACACATGTTGCTGAACGCGACATTCCAACCATGCAATGCACAAGAACTTTTCCTGAAAAGAAAAATCAAAGAAACTTTTTTATTGAATACTTGTTTAAACTTTGTTTTTTGTATTTTCTTACCTCCACTGTTTATGCCATTTTCAATGAATTTCGACGCAATATAAAAGTAACGTGAGATGTCTGTGCTCGGTTGATCAATTAAAGGAAATCCCATATATCTACAAAAAAAACATTGAAATTTTAAGTATTTGAAAGCGAAACTTAAGTAAAAGTGACAGAAATAGAAAAATCAAATTGCAAGGACAAAATAAAAAAAGAATATTTTAAGCTACCTGAATACTTTATTACTGTTAATACGTGCGATGATGTTGAAAATACGCAGAAATAAATGAAAAGAATGAGATAAAATCAGATTAAAAGCTTAGTTGAAAATTAAGCGGAAAAAAAAGAAACAAAAAGAGTTCAAATCATTAGAATTTTCTTTGAATTCTATTTTAGTTTCATGGTCATTGTGCTACGTTTAGCTCTCTTTGTAATATATGTTTAAGCTTAAAAGAAAAAGATTATTCTGGGGATGAAAATAAATCTTCGCGAAAGAAGTTGGTAAATAAAGAGGTGACAATGACAATTATCGTGTGCAAGCTATGAAAAAGCTTAATGATTGTGCAATAATTCAACATAAAACGTTCGTAACTAACCTGAGACTTGGCATATCTCGATAGTAACCATGCCCTGTATCAACTTGACCAAATCTTGATCCTTCAGCTGTATTAAGCACGTGGGTGATTCCCATTAATCTTAAATACTGTTTGTTCTTAGCCGAAGCGCTGAAGAAAAGAAAAGGAAATAATAATCATAATATCTAAGATGTTAAGAGAAAGTTTGTTATCGACGTACGCGTCTCCAATATAAATTCTTGGGTAAACTTCATCACAGTCGACGTCATAGATTGCGCTTGTGTCGTTACGGCGAATGCATGATTGAAGTGGGCGGCATGGAGTTACGGAATAGTGTAAAACTCGTTGAAGTTGTTTGCCTTTTATTGAGAAAGGAAAATGTCAAAGAAATCCTAAAGGAATATTAAAAAGTCACCTGTCGTCACATCCGACATTTTGTCTCGGTAATTGTTTGAGTACTAAAAAGAAAAAGAAATTGGAGAAGGTTAATGAAATCGGAGATGAAAATTGTCTTAAGCATCTTATATTTTTTTCGTGACGAGGATAATCATACAACCCCACTCAAGTTTTATTTTTAAAATAAAATGATTTTTGCGTTCACGTTTCAGATGATAATGAAAGTTATTTTCGCATATTACGTTTCTTCCTTTGCTGTAATAATGAACTCGAAAAAATTACTGCTCCCTACTGTTTTCATCAATTTTTATTATTTATTTTCTGACCCACACAATTTTCATTTCTACTTATTCATCACTTTATTTTTTGCCTCCCCCACTTTCTCTCTCACTCATTCACTCGTTTGAAACGATGCCGATGCCATCGAGAAGAACAATAAGGAAATTGTTTCTCATTC
The DNA here is from genome assembly GCA_900005825.1 of Clunio marinus. Taxonomy (NCBI): domain Eukaryota; kingdom Metazoa; phylum Arthropoda; class Insecta; order Diptera; family Chironomidae; genus Clunio; species Clunio marinus. The sequence continues at coordinate 235,657 of CVRI01000004.1, forward strand.
CCAGCTTTTTTTATATTCATACCATTGCTGCTTGATTTATCTTTAATTCCAAGAAATGTGATGAGTGCTTTTTGTAAAATTCCCACGAGAACTTTCACTATCTCTGAAGTTTAATTTTTACGTTAAATTCTTTTTAAGAAAACTTTGCATAGTCATTGATAAGCAGATATTTTTAGGATGCGTATTCTTGAAGTTGTGCGTTGGTGATTTACTCGATTTGTGAACTCAGCAATTGTGAATAATTGATGATCCATAAAACCTTTCGTTTCTTTAATGTGAAATCTTTATGTTGACAAAAAGTTTTAATCAGATATCTTCGTTCATGATCTATGAAATATTTATGCGTGCTCAAGTTGTCAAAGTTAAACAAAATATCAAATCGATATCTTTCAACTCAAGAAGATATTAATTTCAACTGGAAACTTGAACTCTGCATATATTTTCTTTCTATTGAAAAGTATTTTTAGTTTTGCGTGATGATTTAAGGAAAACCGAGAAATTTGTTGCTTTGAGAAAAAAATGTAATTAATGGCTGAAGGTTAACGTGAATTTATGTTCAACATACATAATTATGTTTGAAGAGTAATTACTCAAGTAAGATTGTAAATTAATTGGATAATTGTTAGCCCTTTAATGAAACATTTGCCCTCAGATCGAACGTTGTAGGTTAACATGCTTTTTGGCCTTTACAATGATTCCACTTAAGGAGCTAACTTACTTGAAAACAGTCTATAAATGGATAACTAAATACTAAACTAGTTCAATAGAAATTTAATTGATGAAAGTTGAATGATGATGATGATGATGAACTTTAATGTCATTGCTTCCGTAAGGTAAACAAGATGTACATATCTTTGTAAATGTTTCGTTGCGTGGGAACAGATGGTTCAATTATTTATCATTCCCCGATGTAAATATTGAATTAAAGGATGATACACCAACACAATTCAAAGACTCGTACGCTAAACCGTCTTTTTGAAAGATATTCCAAATGTTCATAGAAACTCTTGAATGGGTTAGTACCACAATGGATTATTTACGAAGAAGCAGAATGGAAATGAAGAAGTAAATAACATTAGAGAATATAAGCTTGTCAAATATTTAGAAGCAAATGAATAAATCATGTTTCTTCATGTTCACGCCGTTCGTATTTCTTAAAACTCACTCACAAGATTACATGACATTAAAGAAAAATGTGAGACAGAAACAATTGAAAAGATTTATACTTATGAAAACGGAATAAAATGTTAACAAGTCTGTGAATAAGACGCCGGTATAAGTTTGAACATCTCCTATCACTCCGATCTAAATTTAGCGAAATCATCTTCATTCAACACTTATAAATCTAACAAAATTAAACGATTTTAATTACTTTTTTCCTTCTCGACTTTGACGGTTCATTTCCCATTACTAAAACTCAGTTTTCTCTTCTATTGTCAGCACAAAACTGATCACGACACGACACTATTCTACTGTTCACTCTTTCAACTTTAATTCAATGCTTTTCGCTTACTTTTTTTTGCTACTTTCATTTATTTTTTTTGTTTTGAGAATATTTGAATTTTATTATTTTTTCTAATATCTATCAACAAAAAGACGCAATATGTTCGTGTGACATACATTAACGAGAACCTCACCAAGTCACGACACTAAATTAATAGAATCAAAATTATATTAACGAAAAGTTGACAGTACCACCACGAGGCCAACATTAAAGCTCATTCGGTATTTATTTTTATTATGTATTTAGGTATCTAAATAATATTCAAATTTCTAATATTTCAGTTTCTGTGGTTTCAAATTAATTGTTTCGATGTTTCATTTCTTCTTATTGCCGTTGAAATCCTTCAATAAATATTAATCTCAATCATGAAATGATGAATTAATAAAATTTTCATATTTTCATGAATTAAGTTTCAATTTTATTTTATGTAAAACTTTATTTATGTGAAATTCCGTTTTCATTGCAATGAGATTTTTCTTCTTTTAGTTAAATTTATTTTTATAACTTTTCACTCTCACGATTGATTTTTTTTTGCTTTTGAAATTTTTATTCATCACAAAACTAAATATTTTTTATGGATTTTGATAAAACAAAATGCCTATTATTAAATTAGAGAGATATTGTTCCGCTAGTGCAACCAAACTTCAACTAAATGAGTTTTTTCGTTCCCCTTCGTCCAAACAATTTCTCATGTGTCCGACAATATATAAAAAGGCCAATTGGAAGACAAGAAATTCAATCTATTAGGCACAAAAACAAAACACCATTAATGTGTTCATACACACATGTTAGTCTCTTTGGCTGCTCTGAAGGATGACATAGATGTGGATATTTATGTCAGACTTTGAATTAAAAGCTCAATATTTATTTATGTCTCCTCGTTGCATGAGACCTTTTCCTTCATTCATTCGTTCATGTCTCAAACTATCATAACGTGAATAATTTGTAATAAAAGAAAAAGCTCTGATAGTTCGCTAAGTTAATTTTCTTGATAATGTGGTGGTCGTTACCACTCTTAATGTTTCAAACAAAACAAGGTAAGACACTTTCAAACAATCAGAAGACTTTCAATTACACTTCAAGAGGATAAGTTGAAGCAAGAACTAGAAAAGAATTTTAAAATCATTAAAACTATTTTTCCTTTCATAAATAACGTTTTAGAAAGGACTAAAATTTATTAAAGCATTCACTTGTATAAATAACTGAAAATCTATTTATAGAATAATTTACCGAAGTCTTCCAGAAATATGTCATAATAACTTTATAACTCTGACGAGATTGCGAAACAAATTTAATCACGAGTTGACTTGATAACACAGGTTTGCACGTCGTAAAACTTGATTCAAAACTGTAACTGAATGCAAAATGTGAGATTGATTTTGTTTTCTTATTTATAAGTAATTTAACTGTTCAATAGCGGCCTACACCCTTCGATAATGAAGTTACTTTGGATTATTTAATTAAATAATACAAACAAACAAAAAAGTGAAGCGATGAGAAATCTTTTTATCAAAACAAATGAGAATCGAACAAATATTATCTTTACATAGTAAACTTAACTTATTAAATGTAAAAACACAAAGTTATTCGATCTGACCTTGATTTCTAACTATGTCTCGTGTACATCGGACGATTTTTATCTCAACAAAAACAGCACCAACTGCTGATACTTCCATATAAAGACGAGGAAGTTGTCATTAAATTATAAAACAATTGTCACGTGAATGTTAATTTGGATCGATTTGTTTGTTCGATGTGGGAAAACCACTAAAACAGAGAAACTTGAAGATACAAAAAATGAACGAAATATCTAACAATATCGACATATTTAAATAAACTACTCAATTAAGCCGTGTCGTAGTCGCAAAAATGACACATAAACTTGATCATGAAAACAAGAACATCAGCTTTGATAAAACGTGGAAATAAAAATAACAAATTTTCATCGGAATCGAATTCATCTGCCTTATTCGAGAACACAATATCAGTTTATTTAACATTCCCTAAATTCGTGGGTGAGGTCCCGTAACGTGATTTTATTAGCCATTGTACAACTCGAAAGAATAAATCAACCGAATCACGTGTACATAAACAAGCATTGAAAACTAACTTAATTATAGTTACATATTGTCACAGTTTGCTTTATATCTTATTGGATTTATAATATTAAAATCTCTTCGAACGCGAATCCGATAACAATGAATGGAGTGATGATTGTAAAATTCCATTGTAGCAATACATAAGTTGAAATATTTTATAATTTGCTTAAACCTTGGCCTACAGTATAAGAGCATTCTGCACACTTTTTATGATGTAAATAGGTTTTTGAAATATAAATTGTAGAAATCAATGGAGAAAGAGAAGAGAATCAAATTTTGTATGAAAATTCCTCTGGCAATGTGACAAATTATCTCGACGAAAGAGACTCAACCTTGATTCTTCCCCCTCACGTCACATTTGAAAGCTTCACCTGAGTTTTCGTAGCACACAATTTGTTCATTTCATTTATAATTAAATTATATCTTTACTTTTTCTTTCAGACGCAAACAGCGTTGAGAAAATTTCATCTTCTTACTCATAATATTAATCACTCGAATGGAATTTGCCTTCTCACATTGCGATTTTCACACATCATCGACATCAGAGGCCCGAGTTTATTTTTATCCCATTCGCCGCTTTTTTTTTATAAAAGGCAAAAAAAAACTTTTTCGTATTGCGACTCAATTTTGTGGTAGAATCTAATAAAATACGTTCCCAATATCACTCTCGCTTTAAAAGAACAACATTAGTGCTCAGAATCATTAAATAAGCTATCTCCATTTAGAAAGAATTGAAAACTTCAACTTTCACTGTCGACAAATTTTCTTACTTGAATGGAAAAACTCTTCGTGTGGATAATTTTCTTCTTCTTTAAAGAAAGTAAATAAAACAGTAAAGTTTCGCGTAATTCACTTCCTTGAAGGGTGGAAAGAAAGTTTAGTTTATTCCTGAACTCATAATGAATTTTTTCCCCTCTTTACTTATTTTACAAGTTTGTATCGATATAACTTTCATTGAAGTTTCTGATTCGTTCTTGTCTTCCCAATTCACTTGAATATATCTAAATCAGTGTTTTAACATGCTCCATGTAAGAAGCTTGTAAAACGATTCTAAGTTTTCTCTCATCATCAATGAATAGAATCGTGCAATTTTCATGTTGGGCAACCATAAAATTAGCAATATAAGACTGATCCATATATCTTTTGAAAGTTCCACTATCCGTGATATCGCAAAGTCGCTTTTCGTTTCACAGACTAGCGTGCAGATAAATTTGTAATTACTTTATACATTTTTTCTCATATTGATGTTTGCTATGTAGTCATTGCTTCAAATATTATGGAATTTTCGATTGTGATTAATGAAACCTGAAAGATTTTCCTTGTCAAGACCAAAAACCTCAATGGAAAAAAGGAAGAGAATATCAATCTATCATCCCTAATCGATAATCCGAAATCACAAAAAAGAATTATCAAAGAAATGTCATCGAATAGACATTGAGCAAAAACAATTTCTTACGCTGTCTACATCAAATTTATTTAATCAATTTAACAAAATATGAAGAATATGACGTCGTTAAAAAGATAAATAGAGGAAGAGTGAGAATGAAGGGAATTGCAACATTATTGTGTAAATAAATTATCTATGTGCATGCCAGAATCAGCTGACAAAAAAGAGATTACGATGCATCGCGATGGAAAAGGAAAATAGTTAAGCAATGACCTAAATTCTCATTTTTCTTTCAAATGAAAAACTTTAAAAATAAAAATTTAAATTAGGAATCCACTAAAGTTTTTAATAATTAAACTAAATCAAAATCGTAGTTATAAACATCAAAGTGGAATTTGCGTTTTAAAAATTCTTTTTGCATAATGGCGAAATTTCTATCATAAATTCGCAATCAGCAGACGTCTCCATAATGATAAAATCATTACAAAACTTCCTTCCAATTTTCTTATTCTATTTATTTGTTATTCTATATTTATAAATAAATAAACCAACATTCATCTTGTTCACCATTGCTGTCAGAATGTTTTGTCTATAGTAAGTTTTATCAGCTATAATTATACATTCTAATGAATACATTAATACTTTTTATGTATGTAGATACATAAATTAGACAAAGTGAGGATTTTTCGTGTGAAAACGTTTTGCGATTTATAGTAATGCGATAATTTCGTGGACATCTTATCAATGAATCAACAAGGAAATTAAAATATTTCGCACGTGTCTTCAGGCAATTAGCAAAACAATGAAAAGGAGTTAACACTTATTTACCTTTACACAACAAGTAAAGATGAAAAATTACGAAAGGATTATGTGTTCATGAAAATGTTAAGCCTGTAATTAACAACCTCATATCCGTTTTCCTTACACATAATTTCGTCTATTTATAAACTTTTACTTCTTTGCTCTTAAAATATGATGCTACAGAATGTCTCATCTTGTCCTTACCGAGTAATATCTCCACGACGACATCGTTTCCTTAGAATTCAACAAACAGCTTTTACTTTTCCTTTCTCGATGATTTATTACTTTAATTAAAAGAAATAGAAATGTTTTGCTTTCTTTTGCTTTGGCAACGAAACTATCACGATTTAAAAACACAAGAAATTTTATTACGAAATTTCACTATGAACATATGAAAATTACAAAATTATCAACAAAAATAGATTTTTAATTATTTTAAAAAAGTGAATTGTTTAAAGCAAGAGAAATGGAACTTTAAACGGAAGAATGGATGTGCCGTTGAGCACGTTCGAACATCAACTGAGGGAGAAGAAATAAAAACTGCTCATTGTGGAAAACTTTGTTCATGAAAATTCGCTTTGGTTGTTTCTTTTTTTTTTGCATACACAAGAATTTTCTCTTCAAAAAAAAACAACCCATACAGCTGTAGTTTGTATTTTCGTTCATCGCTTGGCTTCAAAAATAAAAGCTTCAGTGACGTCACGTTTGGCGCGAGGAAAAATAGCTTCTCATTTCTTATTCGCTTACATATTTATGTTTATGGCAAAAGCTTCGAGTTGTTCATAAAATTGTTTTGTGAATAGTCGTTTGAAATTATCCAAACAGCCTTTGCGTGAAGCTTTATGACCTTCTTCAGTCAACCAAGTGAAGTCTTCCGAGAGACATGAAAGTTTTGAAAAATGATCGATGATTTCTTTTCTCTTCACCCATTGTATTATATTTTCCGTCATTTATTCGCGTCATTATGAAACCTTGAGAAAATTGTTAGAACATTGTTTGCAGACGAGAGATGCCGGAAAATCAGTTGACATTGAGAGAGTAAATCTGAGAGGAATTTTCTCTCTCAAAAGCTCTTCTTTTGAACTTGAAACGCAAAAACTGCCAACAACGAAGGGGAAAAAGAAAACAAAATAAACTCGAAAGAGTAAAGGAGATTCATGTATGGAAAACATTGTCTGAATAAGTGTAGAATGTGAACTTTTGAGTAATAAAAAAGATTAGCAAGCAAAGTCAATATGGGAGGGAGAGAAATTAAATAAATATTTGAATATCATCTAAAGCTTATTGGATTCATTATATCGATATCATCATCATTTTGAAATCATCAATTTTGTCAACGAATTTGTTGTGAATAATCTCCATGCATGCAGATTTATATAAAAACTGGATGATTAATTAAAAAACACTCATCATAATTTTTAAATGAATATATTTCCACTCATTTACATTAGCTATACTGTGAAAGTCATTATGAATGTAATTTGAACTTCATAAAGTTCTAATAAATTTTCCTGAGAAAGTTCAATGATGGAACATTGCTACAATCAAGTAAATTGTAGATCTTATGTTATTCATTATCAACTAATGGTATTTAAACATTCTACCGGCTTCACTGCTTTTATATAATATTGACAAAATGACTCAATAAAAGAATGTCAAAATATTTTTATCCTCACCTGCATGAACAACGTGTGAATGAAGAAAATAACGTAGAGAATTAAAATGTCATCCACTTTTCTTAATTTTAGTTATTCTAATGTTAATGTAGTGTTACCGGAAATTTCCCTTCTACACGAATTATATCAACAGCACTCTGAACTCGAACAAAATATTAAATGTCTTTAAATATCACAAGAGTTGAATATACAATGACGGAAAAATAGAGAAAAGAAAAGGAAAAGGCGAATGTTTGAGTATAACATTGGAAAACGTTTGAAAAACGACAAACAATGAACAAGTAGTTGTGAAAGTTCGCAAAACAACATTGACATTGCTCAAACATTTTAATTTTATTTCGTTAAAGTTGATAGTAAGAAATTGTGACAAATCTTCTTTATTCACTTCAAAATCCACACGAATTGTATTTCATAAACTCTGCAAAGTTTAAATCGTCACACCAACAACATTTCATATTTTTAAAAGTGACAGAAAAGAACAATCGACCAAATGATCATTGCAAGTGTTATTGCAAGACATATTGAAAAGCATAATGTCCTTACAGGCTGTCGGATGGGATAAATTGCATAAACCTGTGTGGAATAATTTTATTAATGTTCAATAACTATCATGCGATATAAATCAACGTTCCTTACAATTGTATGAAGAAATCTTGCAACAACAGCTATTCGAATCATCCAAAAGGCAGCAATTGGGTCGGGTTCAACGCAGACAAACATAAACGACGCGATAAGAAAAGCCGGAATATTTTCTAAGTCATTCTGATGAGCTCGTCTTACTCTTTCTACATCTTTGTCTTTCTTGATGGCCGATTCACCGTGGCTACCAACATCTTCTGAATTTTCATAAGCCTAGACAATTGATGAATTTAGATTTAGCATTATAAGTGGCAAACATTTTCTTACACCCTTTTGAATTCGCTGAAATGCTGTATATAACGACATTAGTAACATTTTTATCAACAGTAAACCACCCCAAGTTATGTATCCTCGAAAAACTTCGTTTTTATAATTCAGAGCATCGAAAACTGTCATGTTCAATCTTTTTTTTAATATATGTACCAAAATTCAATTCCACGAAACGCCAACTGATCTGATATGCTTGAAAACTGTCATAAAACTAGCAAGCCAACATTAATAAAGAAAACCTTAGAGGGAAAGTTTTCCGGAATGTTGAACTTGAATAATTATTTTGGAAAAATGAATATTTATGTTTAGTATTCGTACACATATTTGTGAGAAATTAAGTATGGTTAGGGAATAAAAATCATTACAAAGAAAACTATAAATCACCTGGGAGCGAGTTTAGTTTGATGTAATCATAATGAGAAATGAAAACTAACAGCTTCAATTATTGTTCTATAGAACTAAAATTTATTTAATCGCAAGAGAATTATTTTCATGCGTATGAACAAAAATATTTTCATTGTTTGGTTATGTTGTAATTATTTGATGATGTGGTTATTCAATATTGATTAGAAATTGAATTATTATTTTGGATTGTTTGTTCAGTATTCAAACTAAAATAGAAATAACTTTTGACTTTACAAATATCCCGTCCATGATTTTAATTATTGGTTTTAGACTGAAACAAATTTGATTTTCCATTTAGTTAATGCATGGAAAATTTCTTTTCATCAAATGTTTTTGAGGCTTCAAAATTATATTTTAATAATTTTTAGTTTGAATTAAAGAAGATGAGATTCATAATGGTTTTGATTTTAGTACCTCTTAAAATTCAATCGCAATGCAACTTAAATCTATCTGATATACAAACATCATCCTTTCCCAACAATAAAATTAAAGAATTGTATGAGAAAGTCGACAGTTTATTAAATGAAATTGAAAATAAACTCAAAGAGAGAAATTTTACTCAATGTCGGAATCAGAAGAAAAATAATTTTACTATCGATGATGAAGCTGACAAAGCTCTTGACACTTATTTGAAGACAGTGGAAGATAAAACAATCTTCAAGAAAATGGACAAAGTTTTGAAAATAAATCATTTTTAAAAAATTACTTGTAATTTTATTTCCAAAATAAATCATTTTTGTGATATATTTGCAGTTATCAGTTTATTTTCTTCAATCTCTTTCAGGGTGGTCAGAGCAAGATCGCGAATTGTTTTATAATGTTCACCGCAACATTTTTCCAATTCTCCATTTGTTTTCTTTCCAATCCAGACCAAAGTCAAAGAACTTTTTGCTTTTTGATTTATTTTCTTTTCCAAATTATGTGTCATCAACGCTATTCCTGCAGCTATGACTAAAAAATCTTCCGCTTTGGTTGATTTGAAATTTAAGTTGAAAAGAACTTCTTTAACTTCGTTTTCCCATTTCCCAGCTACACAACCTGAATATCCAAAATATTCTCCTGAGGGTTCAATTTGGTAAAGTTCCGATCCAAAAATATTCCAAGTGAAAAGAATGGCTTTGCTATAGAATGGATGGTTAAAGAAAAAATGTGTTCGTTTGTTCATAATGTGGGCGAGCTGTTCGGTTAAAGTTTTCAAGGGAATGCATTTGTTATATTTTTCATTATAATTTTTTGAAACTTTAGACGCTTCTGCTACTATTGCGTTACAATGTTTCACAAGTCCACTAGTAACAAGAACAATTGTGCTTCCTATGATGTGAGTTGAACATTCATATTTCTCTCGTCTTCTCTTCACTTCTTGGTTAAAATAAAAAGTTTTTGATTTTTTTCGCAGTGCTAACACAACGCCATCAATTCCTTTTAAAATTATTGCTGTGTCATTTTTTCTTGAGGCCTCTATAGCGTTTTTGAGACCAAATATATTTCCCCTAGGAGTAAACTGAATTTAAATTTCAAAGTTGTTGAACATTTACATTCAAATAATGTTTCATCTCACTCGAGGACTATGGAGATTCATTGAAAACTGAATAACGAAATAGATTTAAACCTAGATTGCTTCAAACTTACTTTTATCCAAAATATTTCATGGTTTACTCAAATCAGAAATATTTTAATTAGATAACTAATCAATAATATATTAAGTGTAAATAATCAAAAGTTGAATAACATAACTGATATTTATAAACCTAATTAAAGAGAAAACTCATAAACACGTTCCATGACTGTCAAATATTAACCACCGGTTGGAAGTCACAGTCAAAATATCAACTTGAACTTGACAGTCAGAAAAATTTAAGTCACTTTTAGAATGAAGTTAAAATTGGCAATAATTCTAATTTTTTTAATAGAAATCCAAGCAATTTTGAATTTTCATCTAAATCATAAAACAGACTCACTTGGAGAAAGTTTACGAAATTTGATTAAAAGCTTTTACGAAAAGAAATGTTTTGATGTGGCATTTTTTATTGAAAATAATCAAGGATTTGGAGTTCATTTGATGCCGAATGTTTTACTGAACTTTACCAGGCCAACAGTTTCTATCAGTTTAGCATCTGAAGCATTGAATGTTAAAGTATATTGTGGGATATTTTTCCTGGAAAAAGAAAATTCAATTAACAAGATAATTCTCAGCGATAAGGTCCACAGATCAGGATATTATGTCATTATTCTTGAAATTAAGAATAGGAAATCTCTCAAAAACATCTTCAAAGTTTTCTGGAAAAATTTCTTTTTCAACATAAATGTTTTGGGAAAAGAAAAAGTTTTACAAAATATTTCCTTGTTCACTTTCTTACCTTTCAACGGAGCAATTTGTGGTGATGTTTCGCCAGTGATTATCAATGAATTCAATGAAAATTATAATGATTGGTCAACAAATGAATATTTTCCTAAAAAGCTCAAAAATCTCAATCAATGTCCAATAAGAATCGGAAGTCATTCGAATCCCCCAGCAGTTATTGATCGTAATGAATCTTCAGTGAACACTTATGGTGGTAACATGATTGACTTTGTAAGGATGCTTTCATCAGTATTAAACTTCAAGATTGATTTTCACTTATACTCAGTCGGAGCTGGAGCTTTTGCAAATGGAACAGCTACTGGTTTAATGGAAAAGGCTTATTCAAATGACGTTGATCTTATTATCGGTTTGTTATCATTACAACAAATACGAATGGAATATTTAAGTGAAACAAGAGCTTTTTATCACGATGATATCATTCTTGTGGTTCCACCTCCCCCGCTCATTCCGTCGATAAGGAAACTTTTCATGCCGCTTGATTTTTATTGTTGGGTTGCTTTGCTATTGATACTTTTAATATCAAGTATAATTCTTACGATATTAAAGATTCTCCCGAAAAGTTATCACAACTTAGTCATTGGAGAGAACATCAAAAATCAATACTTGAACATCTTGGAAGTTCTTTTCGGTGAAAGTCAGAAGAAACTTCCTGTTAAAAATTTTCCAAGATTCATTTTGATGTCATTTATGGTTTTTTGTCTCATCATGCGCACCTGCTACACTGGTTCCTTATTCAATATCCTCAAAAATGACATTAGCTCTAAGAAAATTAAAAGTATTGAAGAGCTGAATCAAATGGACTATAAATTTATAATTTACGATACACTTGCAGCAAGATTGAATGATAAAAAATTTATGAAGTTCGTTATCCTTATTTTGATTTTATATGAAAGTATAATGAAAATTTATCATTTAATTTCAGACGAGAAGTTATTTCATATTCAAAAGTAGAAGAATATTGTCGAATGACTTTGGACCCATCATTCAAAGGTGCAGTGTTTGGATATCACTCAACAATTTCCTATCAAAATTTGTTGAATCGCAAAGAATATTCGGTCAACATACTTCAAGAACCGCTTGTCTCAAATCAAATTGTTTCATACTTCACTAAGAATTTTTACATGGTAAATGAATTTAATGAAAAGATCAGTCAATTTAAAGCAAGCGGATTGATCAATTTTTGGATTTCAAAATATTTTAATGAAGATGGTGAGATTGATCAAGATATGGCTTCAAGTATCACTTTAAAACATTTTTCTGGAATTTTTACAATTTATATTTATGGTTTGATTTGTTCATTAATTGCTTTTATAATTGAATTGATTTCAAAGAGAACAAAGCAAAGAAGACAAGTGACAGTAAGAAGAAGCAGATTCCTTTATTAAATATCAATTTCACTGAAATAATTTATCAATCTTTTAAAATCAACTGACATAAATGTACATAACAACAAGCCTTTGGCCAAAGATGTTATTACTGTTGGTACTGAATTGAAATAAAAAGAAACAGTCGTGAACTGAAAAGCACAGTCATAATGGAGTGTCATTGGAGCAAACACTTTTGTTTTCTGCATCAATAGTTATAAAGACTCTCGAAATTCGACCTAATAACAAGGGTTTTTAGATTTAAAATTCACTGAAATTTCGAGATGATTGAGGTCTCATTTGTCTCGTTTTTTTATCGCTTGCCTTGTTAAATGAAGAGTTGATGTGCATAATTTTTTTTTGACCTTCCTCAATAATTAAAATTGAAAACAATTGTTAAAAAATAATAATTGAAATGATTAAAATATTTCAGTTAGTTGATTTGAGTAAAGAAGTTTTCTATTTCTCGAGAGCTTTATTTTCATTTCAAATAGATATTTATCCAGAATCAGGAGAAATGATTAAATGTAGAATTTCATTCATCAATTTTTGCTTTCATAAAATTCTCTCATAAATTTAGCGAGAGTTTCGGTGTTTTCTAAAGTTACAGCATTGTACAATGAAGCCCGAATACCTCCTACTGATCGATGACCTTTTAATTGCATCATTCCTTGTTTTTCCGCTTTCTCCAGAAATTCTTTTTCATAATCAACATTTGCAGTAATTCTGAATGGGACGTTCATTCTGCTGCGACATTTAGCATCTACTGGACAAAAGTAAAAACCTTTAGAATCTTCGATAGCCTTGTAAATCAACTGAGATTTTTCCTGAGAATGTTTGGCCATGCCTTCAATTCCACCTTTACGTTGTAACCATTCAAAAACTTGACCCATGACGTAAATACTAAAAGAGATAAAGAAATAGTATTTGTCATTAATTATTTGAAAATGAATTAATGTTAAGTTGAATTGAATACCAAAATGTTGGTGGAGTGTTAGCAATTGAGTTGTCTTTGGCTGTTGCAGCATAATCCAAGATAGAAGGTGTGAACGGTAAAGCATGTCCAATCAAGTCTTCTCTTACAATCACCACCGTGATTCCAGCAGGTCCGACATTTTTCTGAGCTCCAGCATAGATGACTCCAAACTTTGACACATCAACTGGTCGTGACATGAAGTTTGATGACATGTCACAAACTATTGGCACACCATTCGTTTCAGGAATGAAATTAAATTCAACTCCATCAACAGTCTCATTGTCGCAATAATAAACATACGAAGCATTTGGGTCCAATTTCCATTCAGACTGGTTTGGAATGGTTGTGAATTTTTCAGCTTTTGGGAAGACAAGATTAGCTTTGCCATATTTTTGAGCTTCTTTGAAAGCTTTAGCTGACCAGGCTCCAGTAACAGCATAGTCAGCACAACCGGTTTTTCCCATAAGATTCATGGCAACTGCAGAGAATTGTCCAGTACCACCACCAGGCATCAACAAGATTTTATAATTATCTGGAACTTTTCTAGAAATGAAAGTTTTTTATGAGGTCGTTCGAAATTGATACATAGTTTCATTAATCTATGTTTGCAGATTAATATGCTTATGTATGCAAATTCTTACAATATATCTCGACATCTCTTGATGACATCTTCATGAATCTTTAAATATGTCGCACCTCGATGGGACATTTCCATGACAGACATTCCACTTCCTCCATAATCCAACAATTGATTTTGAACTTGCAGCAAGACCTTTAGGGTACAAACATAGATGGAAGAAAGACTAATAAAATTGATAACAAAAGTATTTTTGAATGTGTATTTGTATCTACGTTTCAATCGTCTTTCAGACTTTAGTTTTTTTCGTTTATAATTTGTTTTTGCAAAGTGAATGAACTTTAATCAGGAATTAAAATTTCATGAAAATTTCTTTGTAATAGCATGTGATCAATTTGCAAACATTAATAAAAAGTTTAGATTTTTTCATACGATTTCTAGTTACGTGGACAGTTTACAATTTACATAAAATAACTTGTTGAATATTTTTCACTTTTTGATTTAATTAAATTTTTAATCGTTTGGTACCTCTTCTGGAAGTTTGGCTGGACCAGCAGCGAAATTAAGCACCATTGTAAAATATTCAAAAAATCAATGAATAGAAAAACTTAATTTATTTGAAAAACGTTGTTCACAGACAAGTTGTAAACAGACACTGAAAAGTTGCAGTGACGACTTGTTTTCGTTTGTTATTCATAAATGTTTTCATTCTCAACACAATCGTTGATAAAGACACTGGTTTATGTTCTTACACTCTCTTTATATTCATCTTCTCAATTTTTTATTCATCGACGCTTACATAGGATGCATTGATGGAGAAATGCATTTCATTCATGTGTTGACACCACACGACAATGCAGTTTGTCGTCAATGTATTTGTGTTCACTTTTGATATTTCCTTCAATCCGTCTGCTTTCTACACGTGAGATAATTTCTAAAAATCTATCTTCTAAATAAATAATTAAGCAAACCATTCTTTAACTTCAAGTGAACAATTTTCTTTTATTCAACTTTACATTCAAATCAAATTTGGATTGTTTTTCTTTTTTTTGTTTAATTTTTCGTCGGACTCAAGGATAATAATAATTCTATTGTTGTGAGAAACAGCTGACACGAAGATTTTACTTCTTCCATCGCTTGTTTTCGTAGTCCCATTTGGATGAGAGACCATGGATTGGATTAATTTCTAAGTCAAGCATACGTTTCAGTTGTGCCTTTTGATGTTCTTCATCCATCGTAATAGGATCTTCATCATAGACTGAAAGCAGAAGAACATGTCACTTTGTAAAGAAAGCAAGAAATCAAATTATTACCAAACAATCCCATAAGTAATGAAACGTAAATGGACAACGACGCAGCAATCAATGCCATTCCAATATGTTGTTTCCATTCACCGCTCGGGTATTTCATTTCAGCGAAAGTTTGACAGAACGATGCTCGGTACAATGCTTTCTTTTCTTGAATGGATAACTTCTTCCAATCACTCTTCTCCTTTTCTCTTAAAGCCTGAAAAATATAAAAATCTATGACGACAAAGTAAAATAAATAAAAAGTAATTAAATTGTACCATGACATCTGGAGTGTTTTCCTTAAAGCGAATAGCTGGCATTGGGTAGTCAACACGATCATGATAGACCAGCTCACCATTCCAACCATATCCAACAATGTCACGATTACCGATTTTTGCTAATTGCTCAGCATACTGCCCTCCTGAACTTGCTGAACGTGTTGAAACCAAAGACAATTGAGTCTTTGTTGAATTGCGAACAGCAATGGCCATCATTCGACTTGCCATCTTGTGAATGTTTTTCTGTATCACCTTAAATGTCTAACACTGATCTGTGGAAAGGAAATGTTAAATTAAATTAATTTTTTCCAAACTTCTTTTGAACGGGTTTGAGAGGTTCTAATGTTTTTTTCATCAAACTGTCGGTAAAACCTCTCAATATGGCTTATGTAATATATAGATATTTCAAAGCTTTTTCAAGAAATTATGTCTCACTAATGGAATAGAAATGTAGTTTTTAATATCAATGCGTCATTGGATATTGAGAGATTCTTTCTAGTTTTCTAAAAACAAAATGTCATAACAATTTTTGTGAATGTCAAACTTTGATCGATTTTTTCAATTCAGCTCAATTTTGAATTTTACCAATCACTTTTCACTTTGTAAACTACGAAAGTTTTGACTGCTTCGCTACAATTGTTTATATACTCACAAAATTGATGAATATTTGAGAAATAAAATGTTTGAAGAATCAGGAAAAATTACCTTCGATAGTTGCGTTCGAATGAATAAAGTTGAAAGCCCCTCTAACTCATTTCGAGGGGATTTCCTACGACCTGACCGACAGAATTATAATTTTTAATCTCGAAAAGTTTCAGTGTTTTTCTGAAAGTTCAGCTGGAATGATGATCAAAAATGATCTCAAAAAGCGTACAATTTTAAATTCAAATTGTAATCCATTATCATAAAATGTTATTTTGTTGTCGAGGAAAAGTTTTTTTGTGTGATTAAAGTGTAGAACTTTGACAATGTGAAAAAGAAAAAGAAAAAATATTTCTTTTTGCTTAAATTTGGATAATTTAGAAAATATCGAAAGTCGAAGCAATAATTTTTTAATGTTTCAAACTAATGTGCCGTTTGTGTTACGCGATATAATGAAAGCAAGTGGGATAATGTCTAGAAGGGTGAATCTTATTGGAATATGTACGATTGGTATATCTTTCTTTGTGTTACTATTTTTTGCTACAAAAAACTCCAACTACTATGATGAGTACAGTAAGAAAGAGAACAGTAACCCACTTAAATATAACAAGTATAGGAACTATTATTATGCATCGGATCAACCTCAGCAAGTCACACAGAATCTTTCAGTGACAATTGAAGACGTTCTCAATTATGAACGTCAGCTGATCGCTGAAGAAATGCAGTATTATGAATATCCAAACGGACGATTCGGCGTTGACGCAAAAAATCTTCAAGAATTGACACCTGAAACGGGTGGAATGCCAATGCGATCCATCATCATATCGACTTGGAGAAGTGGATCAACTTTCCTTGGGGACATTCTAAATGCATTGCCAGGAAATTTTTATCACTACGAGCCACTGCTCACCTACGATATCATGCAAATTCGAGGGCCACCTCATGACAGGCCAGCAATAAAGAGCTTAAAAAAACTACTTAAATGTAATTATACAGGATTGGATGACTATTTAGAATTTGGAGAGAATCATAACTATTTGTTCACTCATAATTCGAGACTTTGGAACCAATGTCATCTTTTTCCAAGCTTTTGTTATCAACCAAAGTTCCTTGAGCCTTTCTGTAAGCTCTTTCCGCTGCAGAGTATGAAAGTTGTTAGACTGAGAATGAAAATTGCAGCAAGTCTGCTTCGAGACACAAGGTAATGTTCAACTTGATAATTGCTTTTACTACTTATTCACGATTTAGCAAAAACTTGGCAATTAAAATGCTTGGTAGCTTGAAGCTTATATTTAGGTGGAGTGGAGTTGAATAGAGCGTCAAACAGACAGAATCGATTTTTTATGTCGGTTGTGCTTGAACATATTTAGAAAAGTGATAGAGAGAGAGAGAGAAAGAGAAAACATTATGCAATCAAAACTATTGGATTTTCCATGTTTTTTACTTATTCTTTCTTTCTTCTTCTTTTTCCTCCCACATTCATCCACCCAACAGTTTAAACGTGCGAATAGTTTTATTGATTCGTGACCCGCGTGGTTTCCTTCAATCACGAAAGCATCGTGTCTGGTGTCCGGGCAATCCCGATTGTGATAATCCTAATATTGCATGTAAGGATATGGTCTCCGATTACAAGTCGGCGGTTGTTCTAGCAAAGAAATTTCCTATGAGTTTTAAGTAAGTCAACGTCCTTCGTACTTTTAACGCAACGAGTTCAACAAAACAACTAAAATGTTAATTTACTTCTTTTTCTTCTTCTTCCTTAATCTTCACAACATCAACAACAACAATAAACAGAGCCGTCCGCTACGAAGATCTTTCACTTTCGCCTTACGACATTACACAAGAAATTCTACAGTTTTACGGTTTGGCCTTTGATGATCGCGTTTCTGAATTTCTTGATACACACACGAAGACAAACGTTGGTGGCGTGTCATCGACATTTCGTGATTCAAAATCGGCTCCTTTTCATTGGACGAAGGAATTACCATACAACGAAGTAAAATATATTCAAGACAGTTGCAAGGAGGCGATGAGACTTTGGGGATATAAGGAAGCATCAAATGCTAGTGAATTATTAAGAAACTTTAATCCTCTTTTACCATTTCCTTACTTTGACTCAATTTAGTGAAACTAATTTAAATTAATGTTATTGTCTTCGTCTACTTCTTTTCCGAACTCTAAATTCCAAAGATTTTGTATGCGTCCGATTATTTTAAATTTTAACTTTTTCTTAAGATAATCATATAACTTTAGACTTCAATTTAAATTCAATTTGACATGTACCTAAAAAAGCGTTGATTTGATTTTTAACATTCATATCTTCTTTGTCAGTACAACGCCAATTAAGTGAGTAAATAGGTAAAAAATGACCCATCGAGTAAACGAGCGAACGAACGACATAAAAGCGTTTAAGAGAAAGTTATGAGGCAAAAATAAATAAAATAAAAAAATTCTGTGATTGAAAGTCGTAAAGAAAATGAAAAACTATCAGTTGGATTAATACGAAAAGATGTCGAACCTTCTTTACATTTCTTTCTTTTTCTTCTTTCTCAAGAGTTCGGAAGATATTGAGTGAGAGTGAACACGGGCAAAACTTGAAATTGAAGGAGAAAAAAAATCCAATCAAGCGATCATGAGCGGCAATGAAAGTTTAGGTACATATGTAGTGAAGTTGCAAAAAAGATTTTGTCTTTTTCTTTCAATTAAATAGGTTTACGTTCGTACTTAAAATCACAAAAAATTATCGCATTAGTTTTGCCCGACTTTAGATAAAATTTGATAAAATAAGAATGAAATACAGAAATAATATTTACATGAAGAAGGAAATGACGACAAAGAATTTTAACTTCCCGTGTTCAACCGACTACGAAAACTTCGAAACGTGAATCGTCAAAAAGCAATAGAAAACAAGCAGAAACGTTAAGTAAAGACCATTAAGTGTGACATTCGCGCAGCTGAAAACGATAAACCTTTTTCAAAATAATATCTGACTAAACAAAAGATTTTCTATTCAAATGAATCACAAATGGAAATGATTTTTTGAAATAATCTGAAATAATTATCTATTAGATAAATTCCTTTTGATAAACATGGAAACATTCGATTATTATTATAAATTTAGTTTCTCACCCATAATTATGATAGATATGATAAAGATCGCTATTAGACATATCACCAATCCATAAAAAAGAAGCTGATGAAAGCACAAAGGCATTTATAAGAGTAAACATATTGTTTGTGTTGTTTTCTGCGCCATTCAATGATATCGCACATGAAATGCGGTTTTTTTTCTTTACTGCCTTTGCTTAGTTGAATATGAATACAATAAAGAGTCAAACAAAATCATATCTAATTGATAGTATCCGATGACTGCAACAATAGAATATTTAAGTGCAAATGTTAATTTACATTCGATTCACGAGGTCGAAGGGAAAATGTTGAAAGTTTCAAACACTTGTTTGTTCATTTAAAATATCTATTTAAACATTCTTATGTTTTCTGATAACACAACTTAGTTTATAAACAACAAGTTGTGGTTTTGTTCCACGCAAAACTTGTCGTCATAGCATTGTTTATGAAAATAATATTTTACTTGATGTTTCTTTTTCTTCTTTTAGTGAAAATTTCCGTGGAGATAAAACCAATTTCATTTTTCTTCTAACTATTGTGAGGAAAGAAGAAAATTTTGAAATAATTTAAAGCAGAACATGAGAAATTTATTTTCTGTTTGCTTTTCTGGAATGGAAATCAAGATTTCTATTTAACATAAAACTTTTTTAGAGCATTGGAAACAAAAATAAAATTTTGTCATAGCGAGTTGTAGACCAGTTGAAAGCATTCGTGATTTTTTTTAATTTCTCCCGTTGCGATATATTCTTTCTGCTTCCCATGTCGGTGTCATGCACGAAATGCTTGAATTAAAGCAAATAACATGAAAACATTAATTAGTCAAGTTTCTGTTTTGTTTCATTCCCCGTTAATAACTTGGTAGCGCGTTTCCCGTAACATGCTTCTATTTACTCAATTATTAGGTCTTATGTGGACATAAGTAAGCAAAGCAACAAATGAGTTTTAAACTTTTTTTAGGAAAATGCTTTTCTACGAGTTGTTTGCATTGTATAAGAATAAAGGAAAAATGACAAGGATTACTTTTTAATACTCAAAATAGTATTCATTTTAAATGAAATAGTTCAAGTTGTTCAAGAAATGTGCCGAGCAACTGAACAGGTCGAAACATAAACTAAAATGAATCTGAAGACAAAAGCTCTTCTCATTTCTTTTAAAGTTTTAACAGAAATTTATGCATACTCAGAAGATATTTAAAAGTCAAACGCACACAAATCCACACACAAAAATATGTAAACGATCAAAAATCACGAAGGAAAGATTTTGTTTGCTGCCGGCTAATTGATAACGCTTAAGTTCCATGAAGAGTATGATTTATAAGCCATTCTATCCGTTTAAATCCCATTATCACGAACTTTTCATTTTTTGATATTATTTAGCTTGAGGAAAAAAGAAAAAATAATTTCAAGCTCCCTTCATGCTCTTGACAATTATCTAAGTGGATTTTTACTAAGCCAGCGCCCTTGTTTAAATTTTGCAGCAACATAAAACATCAGAAATTGCTATGAAGCTTGAATTAATTATGTGGTACGGTTACATGTACATGAATTTATGTATGTATGTAGGTAAAGTTGTAATAAACAGTTAAAAATAAGACAAATCGGAAGTTTTAACTTGATTGGAGATGACATAAAAGCGATCGAGAACAGCTCATTATGTCGAAGATAATGAAATACATAAGCGCTATGTTGCCACATAAAATTAAGTATCACTCGTAACACTGTTATCAGAATCAGAAAAATGCTTAAACTTGTGACGATATACTTTTATATGTGTAATGAGATTAATACAAAATATGAAATTTTATTTTAAATTGAAAGTCTTCTATGGAATTCTATTTTTGTCTATGCTATTGCAATAATAAAAATTTGCAGAGAAGAAAGAAATAAGATAAAACGACAACCAGCATCTCATTAAAGCAATCTTTAATAGTTTCTGCATAAAGTGGAAAGTATCAAGCATGATTGTTGAAATTAAAACAATAGATGAAACCGCACTCCAATTTCCACAGCAGCAGAAAAACAGAATGTAAGGTCTGTTAGTTTTGTACCAATTTTTCTTTTTTCTCTTTAAAATTGTTTAATTGAAATCTTATCTTAAGTGAAACTGAAATTCTCACAGTTGTGGAATTGTAAATTTAGATTGATGCAAATTTGAGTTTTTCTTGAAGAAAGTAGCTAAAAATTCTCATTACCAAACAAATATTCTTTTGATTACTGCAAAAAAAATCATTTGATTTATGTTTTAACATTTCTGATTAAGGAAAAATGACATGGAAATAAATTATTTATTTTAGACTATAAACATTAATTTTCCTTTGTTTCATTCTTTTATTCTATCGTAAACTTCAAGAAACGTTTTGCTTTCTAATTCTTTTACAGCTTTTTTTTATTAATTTATTATTAATAACTTTAAATAGGTATCTACTTACTTTATTAGTGCCTTGGTCTGTGCTAGAAAATCTAAAAGTAGGTAAAGGTGGAAAAAATATGAAGTTAAAGTTAAAAAAAGTAGCTTTTTAATAAAATTTTAAAAAATTAACAAATTGCAAACTTTAAAAGTTTTTCCTTTCAGAATTTATTTATTATTCATTGAAGTTGGAGATTGCCATTCTAAATTGGATTATGTAAAGCTCAACATCAACATCATCATAAATAATGATGCCATTACAGTTGAAATAAAACTTTGCATTGCAATAGCTTGAAGTAAAACTTATCTACAAAAAAATGTTTTAAATTTGAAATAAAAAACATTTAAAATGATTTTTTAATCGGAGAAGTTGATTATGTGACATTATTAACGTCGTGATTCTAGCTATGTAGATTTAATCAGGAAGATTATAAATTTCATTTAGTAGGCATTCAANGAATCACAAATGGAAATGATTTTTTGAAATAATCTGAAATAATTATCTATTAGATAAATTCCTTTTGATAAACATGGAAACATTCGATTATTATTATAAATTTAGTTTCTCACCCATAATTATGATAGATATGATAAAGATCGCTATTAGACATATCACCAATCCATAAAAAAGAAGCTGATGAAAGCACAAAGGCATTTATAAGAGTAAACATATTGTTTGTGTTGTTTTCTGCGCCATTCAATGATATCGCACATGAAATGCTGGTTTTTTTCTTTACTGCCTTTGCTTAGTTGAATATGAATACAATAAAGCGTCAAACAAAATCATATCTAATTGATAGTATCCGATGACTGTAACAATAGAATATTTAAGTGCAAATGTTAATTTACATTCGATTCACGAGGTCGAAGGGAAAATGTTGAAACTTCAAACACTTGTTTGTTCATTTAAAATATCTATTTAAACATTCTTATGTTTTCTGATAACACAATTTAGTTTATAAACAACATGTTGTGGTTTTGTTCCACGCAAAACTTGTCGTCATAGCATTGTTTATGAAAATAATATTTTACTTGATGTTTCTTTTTCTTCTTTTAGTGAAAATTTCCGTGGAGATAAAACCAATTTCATTCTTCTTCTAACTATTGTGAGGAAAGAAGAAAATTTTGAAATAATTTAAAGCAGAACATGAGAAATTTATTTTCTGTTTGCTTTTCTGGAATGGAAATCAAGATTTCTATTTAACATAAAACTTTTTTAGAGCATTGGAAACAAAAATAAAATTTTGTCGTAGCGAGTTGTAGACCAGTTGAAAGCATTCGTGATTTTTTTTAATTTCTCCCGTTGCGATATATTCTTTCTGCTTCCCATGTCGGTGTCATGCACGAAATGCTTGAATTAAAGCAAATAACATGAAAACATTAATTAGTCAAGTTTCTGTTTTGTTTCATTCCCCGTTAATAACTTGGTAGCGCGTTTCCCGTAACATGCTTCTATTTACTCAATTATTAGGTCTTATGTGGACATAAGTAAGCAAAGCAACAAATGAGTTTTAAACTTTTTTTAGGAAAATGCTTTTCTACGAGTTGTTTGCATTGTATAAGAATAAAGGAAAAATGACAAGGATTACTTTTTAATACTCAAAATAGTATTCATTTTAAATGAAATAGTTCAAGTTGTTCAAGAAATGTGCCGAGCAACTGAACAGGTCGAAACATAAACTAAAATGAATCTGAAGACAAAAGCTCTTCTCATTTCTTTTAAAGTTTTAACAGAAATTTATGCATACTCAGAAGATATTTAAAAGTCAAACGCACACAAATCCACACACAAAAAAATGTAAACGATCAAAAATCACGAAGGAAAGATTTTGTTTGCTGCCGGCTAATTGATAACGCTTAAGTTCCATGAAGAGTATGATTTATAAGCCATTCTATCCGTTTAAATCCCATTATCACGAACTTTTCATTTTTTGATATTATTTAGCTTGAGGAAAAAAGAAAAAATAATTTCAAGCTCCCTTCATGCTCTTGACAATTATCTAAGTGGATTTTTACTAAGCCAGCGCCCTTGTTTAAATTTTGCAGCAACATAAAACATCAGAAATTGCTATGAAGCTTGAATTAANTTAATAAAATTTTAAAAAATTAACAAATTTGCAAACTTTAAAAGTTTTTCCTTTCAGAATTTATTTATTATTCATTGAAGTTGGAGATTGCCATTCTAAATTGGATTATGTTTACATAATCAACATCATCATAAATAATGATGCCATTACAGTTGAAATAAAACTTTGTCATGCAATAGCTTGAAGTAAAACTTATCTACAAAAAAATGTTTTAAATTTGAAATAAAAAACATTTAAAATGATTTTTTAATCGGAGAAGTTGATTATGTGACATTATTAACGTCGTGATTCTAGCTATGTAGATTTAATCAGGAAGATTATAAATTTCATTTAGTAGGCATTCAATGGTTTTCAGCAAATCAGAAATAAAATTAAAACTTTTAAGTTTCATTTCAGAATTTAGAGAAAATCTGTAAATTGTGAAAATGTTAATGAAAATGTTTCCACAGTTTATGAAAATCTCGTTTATAATTTAGACTCCACTTGTTACTTGAACTGATTTTTCATGAGAGCGTCACCAAAGAAGTCCGTAAAAAATTTTGTTTGATAATTAATGAAAAACCAAAAAACATTTTTCCTACATTTTTGTTAATATTTTATTAGATATACTTTTTTTATTGATCCATGTCATTATAAAGGATTATAGCAAAATTTATTACACCCCATGCAAGCATTCATGCTCCGTAAAAAAACATTTTAGAACTCTTTTCTGTCAACATTTCAAGTTCAACAAGATTGTTTGAAATCTTCGTGTTCGAAATGTTCATTGAATCCAGCATGAATACAATGAAGCATATCATGAGCTGTGAGACTTCTTCCATACTTCTCATACGCTAATTTATTTACGTATTTGATCAAAAAACTCGAAGCATAACATGCAAGGATTGCTGGATGTGCTTCATCAGCAATTGTTTTACCAGCATTATCACTTGTAGAAAAGTTGAGTGACCAATGGTAGAAAGTTGCAAGAGCTCCTGCAAGTAAATCTCCTTGACCACCGCATCTTCTGTTACTCCCACCAGTTGGACATTCAACTTTCACAAGGTTTTCCGTGTCGTAAATGCGATCATTCATAGCTTTCTCTAAAACAATAATATTTCGTCCAACCTTTTCAGCCAACGCTTGTAATTTGTCGTCACAATCTCCAATGAGTCTGAATAATTCCATTGCATTGGGCGTAAGTATCACATTTTTATAATCGTGGAGTAATGAAACATTCTGTGTAAGTAAGAAAAGACCATCGGCATCAATAACAAGCGGCTTTTGAGATTTCTTGCAACAAATTATCAGCTCTGACACTGTATGGAGAATATTTCGGTCACGACCTAAACCCGATCCTATTACAAGTACATGAAGGCGGCTTAGCCAAGGCTCAATCAAATCAAGAGCATTTTCTCTAAAATATTAAAAACAAGCAATTAACTTTGAATTCATTTATAGTTTCTGATAAAATACTTACGCATCTAGCAGAGGATGAACGATAAGTTCTGGTGAATATGATTTAATTGGCAGTGCAGCAGCTTGCGGGCAAAAAATATGGACTAAATCACAGCCAACTTTCAAAGCAGCCATACCAGCATAAAATGGAGCTCCAGTATATTCTAGTGAACCTCCAATAATTCCAATACGACCCGCTTCACCTTTATGCATTTCATTTGTTAGCCGCGGAACTGGAGAGGAAGATATTTAAGTTGAAAACATTGAAATTCATACCGCCAATTCATATTTACCAATTTTCTTCGCCTTTTCCAGCCATGAGTCTTTATTATTATCACTCATCGTTGTAAGGCTCCGTTGAGGATTAGTGTTTGCAGCTTGAAAAATTCTGGGTAACAATAAATTTCTTAAAAACTGCATAAAACAAGATATGAAAATTTGTGTAAATAACAATGGAAGTCAGAGCCATCTATTGAGGAAGAATTTCTCTACTTCAAGTTTTGAACTTTCACAGTTCAAAACATGCTCCCAGCTATGCATATATTTGAAATAACCGTTAAAATGCTCCTTGATTTATTTTAATAAATTTATCATTTTGTTTTTATTATATTTACATTTTCACGGGTTCGTTAGTCAACTTAATAGAAATAGTCATATTTGAAGTCATTTAAAATATAAAATCTTATAAAATCTATCCAGTTGTTTGTTCTATCAATGGCATCCGCAGCTTTTTACAACCATATTCTTGTATTTTTTTAAGTTCACATTTGAATCATCAAGGTAATAAAGTACACTAATAGCGCTGAGTTTTGTTGGCGCGCAACATGGTTTAGGAACCTAAAAATAGATTTATTTTTCAATTAAGAACCATTATAAAAATTTATTCGGAAACTTTGAATCTAACAAACCTTTGTCGGATGCATTAAATGTACGAGAGTCTGAACAATGGCGTGATTTGTCGCATTCATATGTGCATTAAGAGGAAAATTACATTCACCAGCACAATAAAAAGCTAAAAAGAGAAATATTATAAATATGGCTTCTTAAAAATTGTAATCAATTTACCTCCATAACCATCTGGTGCAATTATCCAATCTTGCCACTTAAGATCCTTAAAGCTCACATAAAGCGTTTGGATTTGACAACTTTTGGGATTGTGATCTCCATGAATCAAAGGATTTCGATGTTCTGAATTATGTCTGTTCTTCTTTTTCTTCTGATTCGTTTGCCTCTTTGATCGTTTACTTTGATGATGATGAACATCTTTTTTAGGTTTAATCATCTTAATAAAAGATATAAAATTTAAATTTCCTATGACTGCAATTCGACATAAAATTCTCACCTCTTGACCTTTGAAGAATCCAACCATAAAAGGTATGAACGGTTGAGTGTCTTCATCACCTCTTGAGCTTATCAAACCGAAATCATCAAATCTTAAATTTTTCTCTGGTCTCTCATTTAAATTTGCTTTAATCATAAGTCCAAGATTACTGTCTTTATCGCCTATCCATTGCTTCATTGCTTGTGTCACATTCAACTCAAGCCAACCATCAGATAGTGTCGTCGCATTCTTAGACGATAAAAGTTTCAAAGTTACTTGATCCTGTTCGAGTCTTTTCTCAATCATGTAAACGCTGATTGTCAATGGCTTTTCTTCATCAAACTTACTGAGCAGTGAGTTTTGATAAAGCCTTAGTTCGGCCATCATAAGTGTGACTTCATCACGACCAACTTCAGAAATATCAAACCACAAACGACGTCCATGTTCGTGTCGCATTTCTTGTTGTACGTGATGATGATCTAAAATCATAAACATAAAATAATTTGCGAATAAAACAATGTTTCAATTTCACTCACTTTTGCTTAAAAATGTCATGATGATATCCGACTGATCAATTGCATATTCATCTGCTGGGCTGAGATAAATTTCATTGCCATTAATTTCTCGTTTCACTCTTTCATCTTCCCCATCTTCAGCTGTTTTCAACTTTTTGTAAATATCCAATAAGAACTGCGGTGCTGATTTTCTATCGTAAATAAATTTAAAGCTTATTAATGTTTACCAATAAAAGATCAATTTATGTTGCAATTAAAATACAAGAGCAATAAATGTGTAGGCTGACTATGATTCCATTTCTTATGGAAATTATCTCATGGAATAGCAATTGCAGGCTGCATTACAGCCCATGACAGAACCACTGAATCTTTCGACATAATTAAATACCTTAGGGAAGGATGAATGTGATGTCGCTTTCTTCTCGGTCGATCGGCTAATCCAAGTAAATCTAAAATTTCATGTTCAACTTCTTGAGTCTCGTCTCTTGTAAGTTGATGCTGGAGGATCGTTTGATGTCCATTGTCGACATAAACACCACTCAATGATGCATATGCGCAATAAATTAGCATAAAAATCACGAGATTTAAGAAGAGAATGTTTTGTAGTTTATGAGTCATTATTAAACTTTGTTATCCCACCAAATACTTTTCACTTCTTGGAAACTTTTCTTTCTTTCTCTTTCTTTTTTCCTTAAGTAAAACTTTTATTTTGTTTCTCTCCAGATAAAAAATATTTGTTTCCTTTTTTTGTGCTCTCTTCTTTTTTTCTACATCAAGCACGAGCTAAAAAGTTGATCTCGAGAATGTGAATTGAAAAACACTAACAACACAACAGCACAAAAAAAGTCGTTTTGGGTTTCACTTAAAATCTGTTACTGCACTTTTATTACGATTAAAATGATCTTAAAGTCTACATCGACTTGGCATCAACTGAAATTCTCCACAATTCTTCAAACACGATCGATTTAAAGCAAAATTTACTCTGAAATGCTTACGAGCATCTTGAAATCGTCTTTCGTTAATGAAGAAACAATAAAAACTGTTGAATGTTATTGGAAATATACAAAAATAAAAAAAAGGCATCAAGACGTGTGAGAGGGAAACGAGAGAGTGGAAGATATCTTTGTACCTGTGTGTTGATTATTTTTTTCTTTTCTTCACCGCCTCTTTACAGGTCAACTCCAACAACTTCATGACATGCTAATAAGCTGAAGTCGAGCTGTCTACAAACTTCAAAACTTCTCTTCTTTTCTTCTTTTGAATGTTTAGTACGTAATAAGGAAATAATTAATTGATAACGACAACAAGCGTGAGCCATGAAAATATTTATTCGCGAAAAATATTGTCACTCAACGAGACTTATTTAATTACTGAGACAATTCTCGCTCGCGTGAATGTCGAATGCGATAATTGTAAAAGTTGAATCTTGTTTAGTATTATTGTTGGAGTTATTTCAAAAGTTAGGTTCTTATGACGTTTCATTTAGTTTAACTTTCAAAAGAAATCATCAAAATTCGTGAAATATTTTCTAATTTTATTCAAAAACTCCAAATTTTAAAAACTATTTATGAATGTTTTTACAAGTTTGTCGTACACTTCGAAGCAACCACAATAAATACATAGAAAGGTTCGAGAGAATTTATAACAAAGTTGATAAGCTAAGTGTAAATGACTGGTAATCCCAATGAGATGCTTGCTGGTACATAGCATGAACTAATTTCTCACGAGAGCACAAACAAACAGATTGAAATTATTCAGTTAATTGAGTTGAGTGATAGCGAAAACGAAAACAAAATTTCTGCTGTAATCGCATTGACATTATGAAATACAAATCAATATAAAAAACAAAACAAGAAATCTCTACATTCACTGCCGGTTTCTTTGAATCATTTGAAGATGTTTTTGAGAAGGTCTTCTGTACTTTTTTTTTATTTTTCCTAAATTTATTTAAAGTTTTGTTAAGACAAGAGAAGAGAAAACAGGTTTTCGGACAGGTTGTAAAGTAAAAATGAAGTATTTACTCACAGAGTTTCAATTTTGTTTGTATTAAAGTATTTTATATCTTGAGCTATGCGGCCTAAGACTCACACTCCCTCACTTACGTTACTTTTCAAAGAAGTGAACAGATAACTTGTTAAATGCTACTCGTCAGTGTAGACGGATCATAAATTTTTCGAATTGCAATGAGCGCCTCTCTCCCGTGGTTTCTTTAGCGACGCTTGAAAATAACAAAAACAAATATTAACTCAAACACTTTCCTTCGGCGAATGGTTCATGGCGCTAGAATTCTTATAAATGGTCTTATCATGACTTCACTATTCTTGTTCATTCTGTAAACACAATCGTGAGATGTTCTCAATCTTCATGTCGTTTATTGTTAATGATGTGAATATCTACGATGAATTTCTCCAAGGATTAAATCATTCAGGTAGAAATTATTTAAGCAAACTTCCTCTTTTTTATTATTTTATTTTCTTCTCGTCGTTAATGAGTGACTTTGGTATTTGTTATTTGTTTTCTCAACAAGAATAGCCTGAAACAATTTTCGGCTTTCAGCAAATGGTCAAATGTAACGTTGTTAGTTTTAAGAATGAAAAAACGAAGGCAAACAATGAAATGAAAAGGTATAAAAGAAAGAAAATTGGATGATAAGATAATTTAACAGTAAGAAAGAAACTGTTGGATGTCCAAAATAAATTGAACCTTCGGAGTAACATCAATTTAGATGCACAATTTGATTCTTGTTAAAGAAGCATGAGAGAGAATTTAAGTTTTCATTCTTTCACATATTTTTTTTTCTAGAATGTGATGATGTAGTCATCAATGAAATCGACCGAAGAACATCTCAGAGAACTGTATCGGGTCGATGGGAAGAAAAAAAAAATATAAAACATTTAAACTGGAAGAAGAGTGATTTCGTAAGGTTGGGTGGTCTGTTTGCTTTGGCTTTCAACTCACTTTTTTTCGTGGAATTTATGAGATTTCTTATTGGGAAATATTGATACATGATGTCACAAAATAATCGCAAATAAGATCAGTTAACATTTAGAGTAACTTTATCACAAATTTTCCGAGAAAGAAAATTATTCAGCGGGATGTAACTTCCAAATGCAACCCAAACAAAGTTTTTCCTTTTTTCTCTTTTCTTTTCACTCGTAAATATTTTGTGTTTAAATTATAAATCAATTAACTAGATGAGAAATTTATGAGAAATTCAGAATGAAATCGAAAACTAATTTTCGGGGAAGAAGAAAAAAGCGAAATTGGAAGGAAGAGAGAGAGAGAACGACGAGTTCAGTAGCGAGTCCGATTGAATTTTCTCGCTTTGTGTGTAATTTTAGCTTCAACTCCATTGAAATGTTTTATATATTTGTGGCTTGATTGTTACTTTTTTGAAACTCTTTGATCATGATGACATTTACTTGACCTGAATTCAATTGACTATGAAATAGTTCTTTGAGTTTCTTTAGAAGTTGAGTTAACAACATTAAAATACTTTTGATGCAATGATAAATAAGTTCAACTCCGCTAAGAACGGAACATCCAAGAAATAAGCCTAAAAAATGATTGATTAATTTAATAATTAAATTAATTCATCACTTCATACATGCAGTCCCTCCAAACGACACCAAGAGATCCAACCATCCAAATGTCATATCAGTTCGATATCTTACCAGACTTGCCGAGTGGTAATTAAAATCCAAAGTTGTAATATTACTCTCACTAGAAAGAATATTTTAATTTCTTTCTTGACTAGTTGAATTGAAACCTACGCTAAAATGTTCGTTTCAACTTCAATTGCGTATTTAACATGATTACATTCTGGCAGACATGACCTGAAGACGATAAAATTAAAATATTATTTGTTATGAATTGAAAAAATTATTGAAATTTTTTACTCTTCACTTGCAGTTTCAAAAAGATCATGAAGAAATCCACCAGAATTCAAATTAGCTTAGAAATAAATGAAAAGTTTTACATTGTTTCAAAGAATACTTAAATTTACTTACAATTGTAGCGATTCAAGCATTTAAAGTTTTTAAAGCCACAATTTGTGAAATTTCCTTCAATTAGAAAATTCTGTTTTAAATAATCATGAATAAAATTCTTTAAAGGTCAGCTTACCAATAGGAAACAACAAATCCACATACAATTACAATATTTTAAGAGAAGTTGTTGTTTGTGTTCATCCATGCAATTCATTTGAAGATATTTTAGTCCGGGAAATGTCTGAGATTTCTTTGATTCGTCTTCCTGAAAAAGCATGTTTTCGTGTTATCATTCTTGTTAAGAATTTAAATTTAATCAACTCACATTAAGACATTTTCTTTCATTTGATGACATTTGGTTGACGTCTATGGTTGTATACGAAATTGTTGGTGTAATGACAATTGAAGTTTCTGATGATGATGGAACAAAACGTCCCGAACTTGGCCATTCATTTGGATCATGTACAATTATAATCACACCGTCAATTGTAAGATTCAAGGCGATGTCCGTTCTTGTGCTTAAATCAATTCTTAAGCCACTCCAAGAGCCATCAATTGAACTTCTCATCGGATAGTGATCAGAAGAGTTTTTCTGTTTAAAATTATTTTAAATTTCTTTCATTATAAAACACGAACTGGTTCAATTAGAGTGAATTACCTACTTTTCTTCTTAATCCAATGTTAGAAACCGCATTGTTGAAACTATAACAAAGTCCATAGCCACTTCTTTGAAGATAAATCAAATTGTCACAACAATTAAAATATTTATTTCTCCACCAACATTTATCGTTAAAAATTATTTCTTCACAACTTAACATAACAAATTTAAAAACTTCTGTCAAATTTAAGGAATTCAATTTTAATTCCATAGTTGGTGTAAGATTGAAAGCTTTTTCATCAAATTCATCGAAAGCACCAAATTGTGAATTATTCAAATTTGTGAGAAAAAGTTGAAATTCTTCACGAGTTTCCCGATCAGCATCAGGGAGAAAAATGTCCTTAGCTTTTAGAAATCGTTCCTTATGGAATCTATTGGTGTTACAAATCGTGATTGCTGGAAAAGATATTTCAGAAACAGGGAAAATTGTGCTTTCAACAACAGTCGACAAAGGACTGTTAAAAAAGTTATGAGAAATCAACAACGACATGTAAATGACAGCTAATATTGCAGCAAAAACTGATGAACCCCAAATGAGTCAGAAAAAATTCTCATGAACAAATCATGATTTGTTAATTTATTTATTTCAATTACCTTTCCGACCAATGAAGATTCGATTGACCAAGATAAGTTATGTCATGAATAGTCGTGTGATTACAAAAGTTTGAGAACCATTTTTTAATTGGATTTTCTTCTAACATTTCCCATTCTTCATTTTTAATTTTAATTTCATTTCTTTTCTGTTCATTCAATTTTCTTTGATGCCTTCTAAGTCCAATCCTAGATTGGAATTCTTTTCGATTTTTCATTGCTTTGGTCAAAACATTTGTAAGGTTTTACTTAATTTATTTTACTACGAAGCTTCGCGAAGTTTTAGAAAACACAATAAACCCCGTTACATGCAGTTTAATAAATGATCATTCAAGCTTTCATTGTCCTACACTTTTATCACGTTCTGGTTTCGTTTTTAAGGGACATAATTCGATTATAATTAGCCTCCAATAAACTTGTCTGTTCAATTCTATAAGCAAACAACAAACAATAAAAAAATATTCATAAATCAAGAAACATTGTAACAAAACTCGTAATTTATTTTTACATATTGTCAATTTATTATTTTTATTGAAAAATTGAAGAAATAATTATTCGGCAATCAATTTCAACAAAGCTTTTCGATAATATCCTGATGTGTCTTTCTTTATCATTGATTTCAGAGTTTTTCCATATTTTCTCTGAAACTCTCCTTTAATGTCTTCCATGTCAAGTTCACATCTCGTGATAATTAATCGGATGAGTCCTCTGTCATCAGTTCCAATTCCAATCATTGATTTGTATAAACATCGAGCAAAATATTCAGCACGATTTTCTGATATTCTGATTATCGCCAGAATTCCGTCTAAAATGTCACCACTGAATTCTTTCTTGATATCTTTGTCAAGTGGGTGACCAGTAACAAACTCATATTCCTGAGAAATCAACCGAACTTGATCGAAGTTACGAAGACATAAAATGCGATTAAAAACACTTGCGTCGGTCCCCCACTTTTCAGTTCCTGCTCTTTTCAGTTCCATCGCATCAACTCTTGCTGAATAAAGGTCAAGGACATTGGATTCGTCTCGTGTTCCGTTTGCTAATGCTACAAGTAATTTTTTGAAATTTCCGCTCGTTTCTGTCTTTAAATCTTTCTCCAATGGGTTTCCGTAGAGTTTCACATATTTTTGAATTACGTTATAAATCTCTCGACTTGAAAGTGAAACCAGAATTTGAATGACCGTATCTTCATTGACTGTTGTCCCATTTAATGCATCAAATAACTCACGACAATAAAATTCATAAGTTGGTGTCAACATTGCAATCAGAAGATCACGAAAATCTCCACTAAATTTTCGTTGAAATTCTTCAACCAAATCTCGATCGTAACATGCTTTATAAGCTTTAATAATTTCAATTCTCTGACGATTTGTTCTCGAACATAAAACGTCGACGATTTTTCTTTTACTTGTTATAAACTTTAATGCGTTATGTAAAATTTGAATATCACTTGACACATCAATCTTCTCGACTCTTACAAGACTTGGTCGCCCTAAGAAATTGTCGTGAGACTTTGTCGGTTCCTGAAAGTCCATTCTCCAACTTCAAAGTCTTATCACAAACTAAACATGACAAACGAAATATTTTTGTAAAAAAACTATGCAGCTGGTTTTGCAACATCAACAAAAAAGAAAAAAAAAACAAGAAACAAGTTTAGTGATCAAAACTATTTATTCGTATACATAATTAATGAAGGTATGATGTCACTATCATAAGCTGAACTTGACGAGGGAGTGTCATCCGTCGATTATTGTTAACTTTATTTCAGAGGTTGGCAATGAAAACGAAAACCGAAATAATTTAAAATTATTAATTTTGAAGGAATCAGAAATAGATTTTAGAATTTTTGATGACAAAAAACCGAAATTAATGTTAATTCCTAGTCCTGATTTATTCTTATTAAAGATTCAATTTAATTTTATTTTCAACTATCTACAATTTGTTTGTATCGTTAAAAAAGATTATTTAATTGATTCCTTCATTTAATACTTTGGGATCGTTTCAATTTTGCTAATTTTTTACTAGCAATAAAAGTGTTTCGCATCAACATAGCAACTGTCATTGGTCCAACTCCCCCTGTAAAAAAATTAATAAAGGAGTTAATTTTATTCAACCACTTTGAGTATCGATTTGTTACCTGGAACGGGAGTGATTTTTCCAGCAATCTTTTTAACATTCTCAAAATCAACATCACCAACAAGTTTATTTTTTCCCGTGACTTCGTCAACAACTCTCGTGATTCCAACATCAATTATGGTGGCACCAGGCTTAACCATATCTGCACGAATGAGATTTGGAACTCCAGTTGCTGTTACGATTATGTCAGCCATAAGACAAAACTTTTTCAATTGATCAGGTGGCGTGAATCGATGGCAAATTGTGACAGTTGCATCCATAGCGCATGTATCATTGCGACCATCAGCATGAAGTAACATCATGATTGGCATTCCAACGTTCTTACTTCTTCCAACGACAACTGCATGTTTGCCGAATGTTTCAACATCCGATCTTTTCAAAAGTTCTTGTACACCCAGAGGAGTGCATGGAATGAGCGTGTTCATGTCAAGACATAAACGACCAACATTCTTTTCGTTGAATCCATCAACATCTTTACCGCAGCTTATTGAATTACAAATCTAAATGATTTCATTTATGATTAAATTACGGACATCCACCAAAGATTTTTTCTTACCTTTCTCTCATTTATCTGATCGGGTAATGGCAATTGCACTAAAATTCCATCGACTGATTCATCGTTGTTCAATTCATCAATTATTAATAACAATTCATCTTCTGTGATCTCTTTTGATAAGTTCCTCGTCACGCTATTGATTCCAACATCTCGTGCGGCCTTTAAACATCAAAACAATTAATCAGCTTCTGATAAGAATAAAAAAAAAAGAAGCTTCTCGTGTTACTTACTTTCATTTTATTGTTGACATAAGTTCTGCTTGCAGGATCATCACCAACTAATACAGCAGTTAACTGAGGAGCTCTATGACCTTCTTTAGTCATATATTCTTGGATCTGCTCCCTTAGTTCTCCTCTTATATCTTCTGCTATCTTTTTCCCGTCAATAAGTTGAGCTTCGTTCGGTGAACTTGAAATTAAAGAAGAAAATTTAAAATGAAATCAGCGATTTTGTGAATTTAGAAATATTCATCTAAATACGAACATTTGTTTGCTTTTATCAAAACTCTGAGTTGAATAATTTGCAGTAAAATCCAATCTTGTGCCAATTCTTAATTCTGCTGTTTTCACAACTTTACAAATATCATATCTGATTAAAGTTACAAAAGGTCGCAATGCGCGTAAATATATAAAAATCATGATTGTTTTGCCGTAAATAGACCGGGAAAGTTGCAAAACAATAAATATTTTGTATGAGTGAAAACCTTATCGTTGAAACCTACGTCATCCTTTTGTTCTCATTTGTTTTCTATATTTTACAAGATATTGTTATGCTTTTGTAACTTTCTTTAGTTTCTTCTGTTTACATTAACATTCTGCCATCTAGTGACATAAGAGAAAAACTTTTTCGGATAAAAGGTTAAAGTCCGGTTCGGATAAAAAAATATTTATGTAAAAAAGTGGAAAGTTATTCTTTTATTCTCGATTATTAGATAGGTAAATGGTTATGCTGAATAAAGGCAAATTTATATAAAACCTTTTTCTTACCATAAAATTTTATTATTAGGACTCATTATTTCAGATCTGGATAAAATTTATTTGTCGATTTAATAAATTTCACGTGTAGTAAGAATTTTATTAGCGATCTCTTTTCGCCTTTAAAATTTTCAGGTCAATTATTTTTTCAAACACGTTTGCATTAATTATCACTGTTATCACTAAGGGATTCGGATCCAAACTAAAATCTTCATTCGAACATCTCTTAATTACTTTGTTCTCTGGAAAGTTTTATTGTATGAATCTTTCAAAAACAAGAAAACTTGAAACCCACTTGTTGATTTTAAAAAGATTACGCTCATTTCCAAGCCGAGAGACAAGAGAGTAAGAATAATTTGAGGAGATGATTTCAATTAAACTGCGTTGCGTTTACGCTACGTTATACGTGCATGATCTGTTAACTCAAGTTATTTTAACAAAAATTTTGGATCATGAAAAAAGTGGAAAAAAGCTTTTCACGAGAGTTTTTCACAATCTTCATACATTTTCACATTATGTTTGAAAACTGTAAATGAAAATATTTTTTCATTCATCATCATTGCAAATCAGCTTTATTGAAATTAAAATGAGCTTTAGACACATTTCTTCTGATATTGTAAATATTATTTCTTTTAACTGTACAAAATAAAATAAAAATATAAAATAAAATAAAATAGACATTATGATTGAACTTGTTACTTGAGGCGAATCATCAGCAATAGCACTCATTTCTTAAAAGACTCATCTCTAAACCTGGTGGACAGATTACAGAAATTGCAAACGATATTGAAGGTATTAAAATAAAGCTTTATTTAACATTTAAAATTTCAATGACATCCAACGATTTATTTCATTACGTTTATGAATTTTATTCAAACAATAGACATTTATGTGGCAGATAAAAGCAGTGTCAGCAAAGATTCATTAAAAGGAGAAATATTTCTCTAAAATATGTCGATTTAAGATCGATTTTCACCAATCAACGCATAAAGTGCGTGTTTGTAGTCTCCTGAAGTGTCGCCTTTAATGAAAGATTTTAATGTTTTTCCATAATAACGCTGGAACTCTTCTTTTATGTCCATCATGTCGTTTTCACATCTTGTGACAACTAAACGGATGAGAGATTTATCATTTGTTCCCAGACCTGCCATCGACTTATGAAGACGTCTTGCGAAGAATTCGGGACGATTTTGTGCAACTCTAAGAATTGCAAGAAGACCGTCTTCAATGTCACCACTGAATTCTCGTTTAATATCCTTCTCCAGAGGGTGCCCTGCAAGCTTTTCATATTCTTGCGCAATTAGTTTAATCTGCTCATAATTTCTTAAGCATAAAATGCGATTAAAGACACTTTCATCAGTTCCCCATTTGTCAATTCCAGCACGTTTCAATTCAGAGGCATCAACCCTTGCAGCATTTACATCGGTCGCCATTGATTCATCTCGATTTCCTGTCGAGAGTGATGTCATCAATCTTTTAAAATGACCACTTGTGTCACTTCTCAGTTCCTGTTCTAAACTCTTGCCAAACATTCGTTGAAACATCATACAAATTTCTCGAATCTCACGATTTGACATCGTGCACATAACTTCAATCAAAACATCTTCATCTGTTCCTTCACCATACATCGCTTCATACAATTCACGAGCATAGAGCTCTGTTGAATGTGTCAGAAGTGCAACTAAAACTCCTTCAAAGTTTCCAGTTGTTTCCGATCGAATATCATCCAACAAATCTTTTCCATAAGCTGTTTTGTATGTTTGCACAATTTCAACTCTTTGTGCATTTGATCGACGACATAAAACTTCAATAATTGCATTTTCGTCAGTTCCAAATCCTTTCATAGCTTTTCTTAAAGCTCCGGCATCATTAGATGCGTTGAAGTTTGAAGCTGGCACAACTGTTGGACGACCCTAAAATAATTCAAAAATAAGATTAGGTTTTATTTTTAGGTGAATTCAATATAAATAAGTTTAGTTTTTTCGTTGTTGTTGCATTGTTCAAACATCTAAATATAAATTTTTACTATTGGAAATGTTAATTTCACACACATCTGGTCTGTTCACTTCATTGTGAATACACAAACAAACACTTTTAACATTTCGTTTCTTCTTTTTATGAGGGAATTTTTAGTGTTTGAGCAACACGGTAATACAACAACAAAGTATGTATGAAAAATAATATAAATAATTTCGTTAATTATCAAAAATGATTAGCAAGTGATAACAATGAAAGCACGATTGGCTCATTTAAACCAATTGCTATTAAACCATTTTGATGTAAAAAATCTCTTTACTTTAGATTGAGATAACGATTGGTGTTGTCCATAAGTTGGCGAGGCATACATTTGTTGTTGCGGGGGTGGTGCACCATAAGATGAGGCATTTTGATAAGAATATTGTTGTTGCATCATTGGAGTAGTTTGAGGTGGCATTCCAAAGTTTCCTTGTGGCATTTGAGGATAGTTTGGCTGTGAAGTCTGTGGATAAGATTGATATCCTGGTTGTTGCTGTGGTGGACCGCCTGGATATCCTTGTTGTCCCATTGGTGGTGGTTGTTGACCAGGATATCCTTGTTGTGGCATTGATGGAGGTTGTTGCATTCCAGGCATCCCAGGCATGCCTGGTTGTTGCATTCCTGGCATACCTGGTTGTGGCATTCCAGGTTGAGTCATTCCTGGCATTGGCATTCCAGGTTGTTGCATTCCAGGCATTGGCATTTGTGGATAACCAGATCCGAAAACTGGTTGTTGTTGTTGAGGGTATCCAGCTCCAAATGGTGGCGCTCCAGGAAATTGGTTTGGATAACCGCCATAAGGATTTGGTTGACCTTGCTAAAAGTAAAAAAATCGCACAGAATTATTAATATTCAACACTCATGCTTGCACTTGAAAGCATTCTCATTGAAACGTTTGTCACTTACATTTGGATACATCGAGAAAAGCTAAAAGTCCTTGAAGTAGTTTGCACTCAACTATTTCACAACTTATTTTTTGTTGGAGCCCTGTTTGTCTTCTTCTACTTTGTATGTTTTAAGTGTCTACACACGACTGCATCGACGTCTGATCAAAGAATGAATAGTAAAACGCTTTACAAATACATTTCGTATGAATACTTTAATACGAAAGCCTCTTATAAAAATCAAAATGAGAGAGTTTTGTGTATACGTACACAGAAGTTTGTGTATTGCAAAGCATTGAGAGAGAAATAAACTTGGTCGCATGATATGAAAATTACTTGGAAAATTAATACGAAGATTTTTATGGAAGAGAAGGAAATATTTTCGCGTTAGATTCAAATACAAGTCGATTTTTTCTTACTTTTCAAGGCTTCATTCATGTCGGTCGTTGACATGACATGTCACAGTATCATTGGTGCCAAACTGTCCAGGAATATTCAATTTTAATGTACAGCATTTGTTGTCATGTGGTGATAACATAGGCGCCGAGTTGTTTCAACTTCTCTCAATGAGAATCTATGTTAAGTACCCTACTAATACAAATTGTGAAACAATTAAATTAAATCATCAAATGAATCATCAGTTTAAATTCTTCACTTTCGTCATTTGTTTACAAATTTCTCATGACGTCTGTTGTGAAAGGAAAAAAACCTTTAACGTCATTGATTCTGAATCATTAATAAAAGATGAATAATTCACAATAAGATTCATAAATTTATTTATTTCGGCACATGAAAAGGTACATTGATTAAAGTTACACTTAGAAAGTTAATTAATTTATTCAATGACATTTGCATTGTAAAAATATTGTTGGCAGAGAAAATTCTTGGAAATTTTTCATTACTTCAAAACATTTACAAAAAATTTGAAATAAATTTATTTTCAAACGTACATGAAGATTCAAATTTTTGCACTGTAATTAATTTAACTACGATTTTCACCGATCAAAGCATAGAGAGCGTGTTTGTAGTCACCCGAAGTGTCGCCTTTGATGAATGATTTTAATGTTTTTCCATATTTTCTCTGAAAAGCTTCTTTTATGTCCACCAAGTCGATTTCACATCTTGTGACAACTAAACGAATCAGATCTCTGTCATTTGTTCCCAGACCTGCCATCGCTTTATGAAGACGTCTTGCGAAAAATTCGGAGCGATCTAAAGCGACTCTTAAAACAGCAACAAGCGCATCTTCAATGTCACCACTGAATTCCTTCTTGATATCCTTCTCCAGGGTATGACCGGTAAGTTTCTCATATTCCTGTGCAATCAATTTAATTTGTTCGTAATTTCTCAAGCAAAGAATTCGATTAAATTCAGATTCATCAGTGCCCATTCTAGCGATGCCAGCATCACGTAATGCCTGAGCATCAATGCTTGCAGCATTGACATCAGTCATCATTGATTCATCACGATTTCCTGTCGACAATGACACCATGATCCTCTTGAAACATCCCGAAGTATCTTCTCTTAATGCATCTTCGAGTGTTTTACCAAAAATTCGTCCGTACATAGCGTTGATCGCTCTTATGTCGCGATTTGGCAAACCACACATAACTTCGATTAAAACATCTTCGTCAGTTCCTTCACCGTACATCGCATCATACAATTCACGAGCATAATACTCATGCAGTGGTGTCAATAATGCAATCAAAACACTTAAGAAGTTGTTTCGACACTCTGATTGGATATCATCAATCAAATCTTTTCCATAAGCTGTCTTGAAAGTTTTAACGATCTCCATTCGTTGTGCATTTGTTCGTCGGCAAAGAACTTCAATGATTGCATCTTCGTCAGTTCCAAATCCTTTCATTGCTTTACGTAAAGCAGCTGCGTCATTTGATGCATTAAAGTTTGGAGGTGGAACAACTGTTGGTCTACCCTGTTAAGTGACAAGATGATAATCAAGATAAGCAACACGTAAATGTAATTACAAGAAAATTTATTCGTAGTTTTCTATGTGGGTTCGTCAAAACTTTTAGTAGGAAAATCAATAAAGTTTAACTCACCTGGGATCTCATTGGTTGTTGACCATAAACAGCACTAACAGTTTGTTGTTGCATCATTGGCGGTTGTTGATAGTAATTTGCTTGTGGTTGTTGATATTGCTGCATAGATGGGTAACCTGACTGGCCTTGTGATGGAAAACCAGACTGAGGTGGATAACCAGGCTGAGGCGGATATGCAGGCTGTTGACCTGGCATTCCATATTGTTGTGGAGGATATCCAGGTATTTGTTGTGACGGGTATCCTGTTTGATCTCCAGGATAAGGTAATCCTTGCTGATTTGGTGGATAACCAGGCATTTGATTACCACCAGGATAAGGTGGTTGATTGGGAAACTATAAAAACAAAAATAAAACTACTTTCAAACATTTCCAAGAGAAATTTACACAAAACACTCACATTAGGATACATTTCAACACTGTATTCGATTGATTAATGTTTAATTAAATTTAAATTGTCAAAATAAGTTGTGAAAATAAAAGATTAGCTTGAGAAAACAATATTTGCGTCTGAACACTGCGAGTTGTACGTTCATAAGAATTATCAAAACTTGGATGTAGTTAGTTAGAAAAAGAAGATTCGCGAGCGAGTTTTGCTGAGTGTTAGTAAGCTGCTCACATAAATGTTATTGCCTTGGTTATTATTGCCAAGTAAATTCTCTTGAATTCAAGGGGAATAAAGAAGATGCGCCGGAATGTTAAACAAATGTTAAAAATGTAGTTTACTTACCCCTTGATTGATTCGCTCTCTCTTTGTGTTAACAAAACGTAGTGTAATCATTCAACGTATACGTTACGTTAAGCAACGTCACGCAATTCCCTTCTTTTAAAAAATCTTATCAATTCCATTTTAATTAATTGAAAATAAACAAAAGAGCATGAGGTGGTAAGAATTGTTTGATTTATTGTATAAAATTTGTTTCTGTAATTTATGATCAAAACATAAATTTAAAATGTTACGAAACGACCTTTGAGATTTAACGCATAACTGAGCATGAAAATATTATTTAAGTTTTTAATTTGTATCTTATTACTTTTAAATGTTGCTGAGTTGTAAAAACTCTGAAAACTTCTTATAAATAATGCATGAGAAGTATATGAAGACAAAACTTTTCAAAGTTTAAAGCATTAACATCTTATGAGCTCCGCTTTTCTCCAATCAATGCATACAAAGCGTGTTTGTAGTCGCCAGATGTATCACCTTTAATGCAATCCTTCAAAGTTTCACCAAAAAGTCGTTCAAAAGCACCTTTGATCTCCGTCATATCAATTTCACAACGTGTTACAATTAAACGAATCAACTGACGATCGTTTGTTCCTAAAATTATAAAAACAAAATATTAATTTTTGGTTTTCAATGAAATGTTCTGACTAAACTTACCTAAACCTTTCATCGATTTCATAAGTTGATGAGCAAAAAATTCAGCTTTGTTATTGACACATCGGAATATTGCGAGAAAACCGTCTTTAATGTCGCCACTAAATTCATTTTTTATGGCTTGTTCAAAGGAATGTCCCGTCATTTGTTGATATTCCCTGAAAACTACTTTCAATTGCTCGTAATTTCTTTGACACAAAATGGAATTGAAGACAGATTCATCAGTTCCAAACATCAGCTCTCCAGCACGT
This sequence comes from Clunio marinus, assembly GCA_900005825.1. Classification (NCBI taxonomy): domain Eukaryota; kingdom Metazoa; phylum Arthropoda; class Insecta; order Diptera; family Chironomidae; genus Clunio; species Clunio marinus. The sequence goes on from CVRI01000004.1 coordinate 278,314, forward strand.
AACAAAGCAGTTGCATCAGCTTTTGCTTTATCTGGATCGACAACGCCTGATTCGTCACGATTTCCCGTGCACAATGAAACAAGAAGTCTCTTGAAGCTACCACTCGTGTCACCCATAATTGCCTCTTCCAAATCTTGTCCATAAAGTCGACTGTAATGTGCTTTAATTGTATGAATCTCTTGATTCGATAACGTACATAAGATTTCAATCAAACATGTTTCATCGGTTCCAATGCCGCTTAAAGCATCTTTGATTTCGTTGCAATAGAAATCAAGAATTGGTGTCAACAAAGCCACCAAAAGATTTTCAAAATTCCCACGAGTCTCTGATTTAATATTCTCAATCAAATCTTTTCCATAATTTGTCTTGAAGACTTTTTGTACATCCTAAAATTGTTTTATATTAATAATGTTGCAAAATGATGTGAATAAGAATTGAATACCTGACGTTGTGTGTTGCTTCGATGACAAATAACATCAATCAGAGCATTCCCATCGCAACCAAAACCTTTCATTGCTTTTCTCAATACTTCTGAATCAGCTTGGGGATCAAAGTTCTCAGCTGGAAGAATTGTTGGTGTACCCTGAAATGAGAAAGCTTTAATCAGTCATCGTCATTGAATTTTCACATCTCTTTGTAAATTCAATCAAAGCTCAATCTCTCCAAATGTTACCAAAAATTTACCTTTCTCATGTAGCCACTGGTCGATCGTTGCATATTGGATAAAGGATGTTGTTGGGTATAAGAGAATGGAACAGATTGATTGAGATTCGGATAAATGTTAGGAGGCATTTGAGATTGTGAAAAGTTGTATTGAGGGACACCTTGACCATATGGCACATGTGGTGACGTGCTCTGATAACGTTGATCCATTTGATTAATCGGAAAATTGTTTTGAGGTGATTGATAGTTGGGTGAATAATTTGGGTTAGGATGAGATGTTTGAGGAAAGTTGGAAAAGCCTGAAGGTGGACTTTGGAAATTGGAAGGAAGAACATTGTTAGTCAGTTGTGGTTTAAAACCAATTCCCGACCCAAAAGGTTGTGCCATTTGCATTTGTTGGCCACCATAATCGGGATTAGTCTGAACCGATGGAGGAGCGGAAGGGGAAGGATATTGTTGTGGATTCGTTGATCTCATTCCGGAACCCTGTGAAAATTTTAATTTCAATTTCAAGGTAGAAATTATGAGAAAATTTCCGAGTCATTTGATTAAATTGAATAGACAATCATCGATGGTGAGGATTTTACTTACAAATGGAAACATGTTGAAGCTGTTTTATATTTTGAAGATCTCTGTAAAAGAAACATTGAAAAATAAGAACCTTGAATAAAGTTTTTTTTTGATATTCTATGCTAATTGTCCAAACATATTGTTGGCGATGATGCCACGTCATTGAAAATGTTGATCGTGAACAACACAAAGAAGATTATTTTAGTTTCCCACGAACATTGTAAAATGAAAGAATTACAATATGACGATCCGATCTATTTATGACATCATTGAGTTTGTTAAACTACTTCATGAGTCATAAAACAACGCGGGTGTGAGTAATAAATGATCTTTCACTTTAGTCACGTTAATCATTAAGTCATTTGCAAGTCTCCTTGGTCTCATTCATTTCTGATTACAGAAAGAAATTCAAAGAAACAACTCAAAGATTATTTTTCAAATGTCAATTCCATATTGAAAGTAGGAAGCAAACATATCCATTTCTTATTACTTTCAATCTAATCTCTTATTTCCTTCTGTAACATCAACACAATCAATTTTCTTAAACTTTATAATTTAGCCGACAAAATATGATACTTGGAAAGAATCCAATTTCGATACACCCGAACTTCTTCTTCTCGAAAAGACATAAAATACTGACAGTGCTTTCTGAAAATGTCTCTCTTTTATGGTTTAGCAGCTCGAATACTACTAAATTATTCACTGTTTGGCTTCAATTTAATCTTAGAACTTATATTTGTAGAATTGTGAAGAAAACTTACCTTTAATTATCTACGTAATAAAAATATTGAAGCAAACTGGTTTGAGAATATAATTTTTTTTAAAAGTGTGGACAGATATTTGGTTTTGAATATTCGACCGACAAAATGAGACTGAAAAGAAAGAAATTTCTGAGAATGAATTTCGATGGTAGGAAGAGAGAAGAATTTAATAGTGTTGGGGAATTCATTCATTTGTGTTGATCACTTCCAAGCTTGATATTTCTCACACAGTTTTAGAGAAGTTCACGCACAAATTATTGCTTCTTGTAGATTCTTTTATTGAAGATTTTCAATCGATGACTTCATAACTATTAAAGCTCGTTTTGGGAACTTTTTCAATGCTTTTAGTTGAATTGGCTTCAGTAACGAACGGTAGATAAATATCTGAATGTGTGGGAGTTAAAATGATTGAAATATTATTGTTGCTTTGAATTACATGTGGAGTGAGAAGCGTGTAAAGCAAGCAAGCCCTTCATGAAATGTCACTCAGAATTAAGGTTTGGTCATCAGAAAATCCTACCGAATCTAATCACTTTAAAAATGCTTCTTGGGAGTGTTAAACGTTCAGTTGACTGGCTGATAAGAAAGAAGTGAAAACAATCATCCAATTTAATTATATTATGTTTTTATTACAGCATTTTTATCCTTATACATTAAATGATTTTTTTAAATCCTTGTCGAACAATGTTAAATTAAACAAAAAGGAAATTGAAAGAGAAGATTTCTTTTCATGTATAAAAATAATAATAAAATTTGAAAAAATTTGTTTCTCTGCCTAGACTTATTCGCTTATTTAATTCATTTTGCTGTTGTTGTTTCTTTTATTTATTTATTTTATTTATTCAATTTCCATATCCTTAATTTACGTGTTTTCTTTACCACTTTTTTGTTGTTTTTCTTTATTTTTTTTTTTCAGTTAATTCGAATATTAATTTAATGATAATTTGCATTTATCTTCTTTCTCTTTTATCATCACACTGTCCATATTTGTTATCATGTTCAACTGGCTTCGAATTTCTATGCATACATCTTAGACTGATAAGAAACTTGCGCAACTCAAGAGATCTTTACACAGATTTTAAAGCCTAATTTTCCTCGACTCTTTCTTTCAGCAAAATCGTTTTTATGACGCGATTTTAATAATTTCCTACACAAATAATAACAGAAAAAATTGATCTAAAATAAGTATTTCGGAGAAAACTATTTAATCAATTATGAAAATAAAATTAAAATAGAAAAAAAAATATTACGGGAAATTATAAAGCGTGACGCGTCGAGAACATTTGTGTTACTAAAAGATATTTTTAGAGTTTCTCTCTCGCAATTTCTTTTCATACTCCTTTTAAATTTTTCAAAACAAACTTTCCGCTATTATCTTATCCAATCAGTTTTTATCTTACGCACAAGAAATAAAAATTATTACAAAATACATTCTGTCGTCACCATATCAGTTGACCTCACAAACTTCTTATTTAAATTCTAAGCGCTCAGTCATCATGAGCGAAAGAATTTTAATAAAGAATTCAGAAGAAAAAAACCATTGTCAAAACTTCTTAGATATTTACACGAAAAAGATTTCGAAGGCTTTCTGTTATTTTTGCATTCGCCTTTCGACGTCTATCTTAAGCCATCATTTACTAATTTATTGCAAACTTTTAAGGTTTTCCTTCTTCTTACATCTTCTTTTTATTTATTTCTTTTAAGTAAAACTTTCACTTCTTCTTCATCTTTTAAATTTAATTATAGTCTTTTGAAACTCTAATTGTTTTAATTACAAATGTTATGTATGTTGAAAAAGTGTTTTTTCTTTATTTTTTATTATGCTTTCTCTCATTTTTCTTAATAATTTTTCTTTTTTTTGGGAGACTGGTGTGGCGGTCTTTATGATGCAAAAAAACAAACAATTGTTTAACAGTTACAATCTTTTACTTATTTTTGTGTGGGTGTATGGTTTGTTTATTATTATTCGAGAACATCAACATTTCGTCTTCTTCTTTACCTTTCTTTTGTGTAAAAAAATATATGTTTATGTAATTTTTATTCCGTAGCCAAGAGAGGAAAATTGTTTTCAAAAAAGAATTCTAATAATTTTTCTTGTGTTATTTTTCGAAGAGATTAAATTGCGTCATTAAATATCGTCGAATGAACCTTCCTCATCTTAATCATAAAATCACCCAAAATCTAAGAAAATAAGTTACAGTAAAATTAATTTTTTTTTGATGTTGTTTTAGTTTAAAAGTTTCTGAGGAAGTTTTCAATTCATTCGTTTTGTGTTTTTGTCACATCGCTTAATTAACTTGATAAGCGACATTCAACTCGTTTATTTGGTTGGAAGAATAATAAGTTATAAAGAAAATTTTATCTCAATTTTCGTCGTTAATATTGAATAGTTGTTGTTGCTACTTTGAAGACGAGATTTATAATAACACGACGCAAAGTTCTCTCGAAACAAATAATTACAATTTTTTTAATCTTTTTAGAAATAATTTTCTTTTTTTTTCTTAATTTTTGTGCCGTATTTCCAATATTTAATTATTGTAGTCTAATCAATGCTGATGAGTTAATTGATGAGATTGAAGAACTTTTCTTTGTTATGTTTAAACTGACATCACGTTTTGTTGTTTCCGTTGTTGTTACTTTTAACTTTTTTTTTCAATTTATTTGCTGGACATTATGAAGATACTTTTGTCCTATTATCTTCGATCCTTATACATCAGATACGTCTTCATCGATGCCGGCAGTGCGAGCTCGTTAATGTGCTCCTCTAAATGGCTACGACCAATTTTTTGTCTAATCACACGACGACACAAATCCATCAGTGGCAGTGGCTCGGCTAAAACAAGAAAAACAAAACGTTAGAAATCTTTGAAACAGAAAATGTGAGAAATCTTCTCATCAACATCTAATTTGCTTCTATTTGTGTTTTAAACTTGAACTTTTCAATGTTAATTAATTTGTAATATGATCTTTAACATTTTCTAAGATAGAAAAACTTTAATAATATGAATTAGAGCTGACTGAAATGTCAATCAATTGAATAAATCATAGCAAGTTCTAGAAGCGATGATGATCTGATTGTTTGACGTTGGTTTGGATAGAATATCCACAAACGCTTTTTCGTTTTTTTTATAAAAACAAATCTTGATTCCAAACCAGCAACGATTATTAATGAGAAGAATTTAAATAAATCAAAATCGTAGAAATATGCATGAATACTCACGATCTAATCCACCAATATATTTCATTGATATTTCACAATGTCCCCAGACCGCCGAAACAATAGGATACAATTTCTTTCCTTTTAATCCTCTAAAAGCCACGCCCAAATATTGTCCATCAACGATGAAGCTAAGCGTGCCCTCATCCATATCAAGTGCGACCATAAACTTATCCGGTACAAGGAATGTCTCGTCCGGTTTGAGAATCGCCGGATACGTAATTCCCGTACCATTCTTTGAATCGTGATACAATTTATTTCGTCCTAAATCCCATCCCCAACTTTGATCTGTTGATCCAACGAGACTGTGATAACCGACGCTGTGGAGTGGAGCTTCAAGTGTTGCAACACCAACAACCGCATGTGTTCCACGCTGACGTGTTGACCAATTCACTTCCCACACATGGAGGCCTTTCGTGAAGCCAACTTTGCCACGTATACAGTCGGTACTTTGTGCAACTGGATGCCGATGGAATGTCAATTTATCATCCTCTTTCACAAATACATTCAAACTTCGATCGTCGGCATTCCATGAGTGTTTAACTTGCACTTCACGTGCCACTGGCGGCATATCGAGAAGCACATCTAAGCGAGCGGGACGTGTAAAGAAACTAGCGAGCTCACGGGGAATGATTGGCTTGTGTGGCGCCGATTGATGATCGCGCGTCACTGATTTAACTCCGCCTGAAATTTTTTGACCCATATTCATGCCACTGAAACGGGACGTGCGTGAATTGCGTATGGCGACCTTATATGACACACGAAAACGATCAATTTCACGCTGATCGATGCGACTGAGTATGACACGAGGTGATGATGATGTCGTTTGTGTTATCGCTTGTGAACCACTCGGATGATGTGCGGCGAGTGTTGGAGTTTGAGCTGATGTTGATGATGTTGTCGGTATAAGTTGTGGTTGTTGTTGCTGTTGGCTTTCAATTTGCTGTTGAGGATGAAGCTGTGCTGTGTGATGTTGTGATGACGGTGATTGTGGATTGCTTGATGATGCCGATGGCTGTGTTGTGACGGATGATAATGATTGCGGGCGACGACGTTCAGTTGATCTGAGCACCGGGCCTCGACTCGACTTGTATCTGTAAGATATAATTAAATGATATACATTAAAATTGTGTTGCTTTATTTTCTATACTATAAAAATGATATCAGTTATGCGCACAAAAATAAAATATCTACTAAATATTCAAGCGACAGATGGTATTTACTCAATGAAGAGTTATAACGAGTGACAATCGTCAGAAATGTTCGCTTCTAAGTTTCAAATTATTGTTTCTTTTTTTGAATTTTTAAGTCAATAATTTTAGCAATGTTTCAATTTTCTTATTTTTTTTCACGTTCTTGGAAGTTTCATTGTGTTTTGTTTAACCTTCACTGTGTCATTGAGCTTTGACGTTTTTCGGAAACGTCAGATAAGCGTTAAATGTTGTTAATACTTAAACTCGCCCCCCTCTCTTCCTTTTCTTTATTGAAGGTCAATAATTAAAGTTTTTTTTTGTCATTAAAGAGGGGATTGAACTTCAATGATTGTTCATAATTTGATGATTTTCACAAAAGATAAAATTTGTTGAAATACGCTGAGAAATAGAAACAATTCATTTTTCCCGTTGTTTGAACGATAACAACAGTCGAGTGAGTAAGAATTCAAACATTTTTTGTACGTTTCTCCGTTTGAAACCAATTAATTTTAATTAAAAAATGTAAAAACTTATCAACAGCATGTGACAATAAATAATTTCGATAGTTCAGGTCATTGAGGTAAATCTGATTCATTGATAGCATTAAAGCATAAAAGTAATAAAAATTAATGAAAAGTCCAACACGGTGAAGCTTAAAAAAATATTTATTTATTGATTTTTCCTTTTCTTTCTGTTTTATCAACATTTTGAGTTGAGATTTTTTAAGTAAAGTAAAAAAAAATCGAATGTCTCAAGTGGATACTTTTTCTTTTTTACTCAAGTAGGTATAAACATATTGGGACTTGGGAGACGTAAATAATTTAAGAGATGATGCAATTTCTACTCTGGTAAACATGCTGAGATGAACAAGAGCTTTGCCGCGACTCTCAGGGTGGATAAAAGTCTCCAGCGGCGAAAAGTGAAAATATATGAAATTCTGGAAAATTCAACGACTGAAGATTGCGTCTCAAATCTGCCCACAAAAATGGATTTTCATTCTTGAGTGTTTTTCTTTCTTCTTCGCCTGTGAGTCATAAAAAATGGAAGAACTCAAGTCATATGAGGACAAAATAAGTATTTATTGTCGTAAAGGAACGAGCCACAAAAACCTGATAAGAAGACAAGCAGCAACTCTTTCCATGTGACCATAAACAACAACAAAACTTAACATTTTTTTTTCAGATTTAACATTGAACTAAATTTTAAATTGCATAATATCTGACGACGTCGCGGTTGGCAATTGCATTCGAATTGTGAATGGGCGTAATAACTTTTTATGTTGCAGCAGCAGTAACAGCGGCATCAAGTAAACAGAGAAATGAAACAAGAAGCTAAAATGTGATTGCCAGTTGCTGTGACTTTATTTCAACTTTTAAATCAATAATCGAAAAGTCTTTTTTTTATTACTCGACTTTAAATGAAGCTCTTTTTACGTTGTCTTTATTTAGTATGCAATTAAAAGTATTTCATCGCACGTATCGTCCTATTAAAAGGGATCAAAGAAGCATCGCAGGGTTGAATGAACAATGAAAAGTAAATATCAACATTTCAAATCCCGATCCCATCAACAGCACATTTTATCATGCATTATAAATCGAGCATGTCAGTTCTGCTTCACCCTGACACAATATTTATGTTATATACAACATACAACCATCAGACGAGAGGAAAAACAATTTTCCTCGACCACCATTTTGTGAGTTCGCTCATCCATCACGATATTAGTCTCAAAGCAAATACATTTTGATCCCATAATGGGTTTTAAGCTTCCTTTAAAGTATGTCCGAGCGTGAGAATAACAAAAGCTTCATTTCGCTTTTTTGATTGACTTTGCAATTGAGAAATAAGTTAACGAAAGAGACATACACAAAAAAAAAAGTTTTTTAAGCATTCTTTCATAGCATAATAAAAGCAAGCGCAAGAGAAGCAGAAATTAAATCTTTGCTGCATGGAAAAAATGCAATTGGCAATAAATAAAATTGCAAATCGAGGTTTTTTTTCGGGCCAGTTTTTGTTTTGTTAATTCTTCAATTCGACTTCATACTTCAAGTGTTTTTTTATGGAAATTTTAGCCAAAAGTGAATTCATAAAGTTTATTATGATTCGGAATAGTTGTTGTGTTTGCTCATGCCATAAGCGATACAACATAAATTTAATGAAATATGTATGCACCAAAACAAAATCAATTGGCAGAGCTGAAGCAATCAATCAAAAAATTAAATGATCGTTTCGTTTGCAAACTTCAGAGAACGACAAAGAAAATATTCGGAAACAAGATTCAAACCAACTGCAATTCACATACACACACAAAGATAGAGTGGATGAAGGGAAATAAGATTTTTTAAGTTAATTGAATATGTGATGTAGTTAAAACGTCTGTGAAATTTGTTGATCGTCGAACAAAGGAGGATTATTTATAATTTTCCTTCTTTCTCGTCTCCTGATTAAAGTGCAGCAAGATGAAGTAAACGGACATGACTTGAGGATTATAAATGACTCTCAACAAAGTCATCTTAAGACGATTCAAGATGAAAATTAATAAATCTTGTCAAGTAATTGATTTTTATCTCATTCGATTTTGAGTGAATATTATTTACTCTTATTTAATCAACCATCGGAAATGTAAACTCATCCATTTATCCAATCAAATATTTTTTTAATAAATGAAGCTGAAAATGATTAATAACGAGAAAGCAAATTCATCCTTTAGGCTTCTTCTCATTACCTGCCTTTAAGGCATTGAATTTCAACGCGACTGAACAATTTATGTTTTCTTGATTTCATTGTCATTCCATAATGTTCCATCCAACATTCCCCAAGACCACAAATGTGAAATTCAAAAATTTAGGCTGAAAATTCGCAGATAAAAACAAATTCCACAAAGAAATTCTCAAGATTTTTCTGTCGCCTTAAAACGTCAAAAAAAAGAGAGAAATAATAATAATAGAGTGAATGAAATAAAAAAGAAAAAACCTACTCAAGCTTGTTCCACATTTTTGCTGTTTTACTTGAAGGTTTTTTTATATATTTTTAATGCACGCATTTGTAGGAAAGGAATTTTTTTTCCATTTCCATCCCAACGTTTTGTGCGAAGGCAAGAAAAAAAATTACTGAATACCATAATCAACCATTCAACCCCTTTCAATCCTTTCTACTTGCTTCAGAGTTTACGACACAACGAAAATGGGGAATTATGTTAATGTTACCATTTTCCTGCTATTCAAGCGTACACTGAATGATAGAAACATTTTACCAGCTTGAAACTTGTTCCATTCTAACGACAATGAATTCTCTCTTGAGCATTTGGTAAGAAATAAAAAAAGTTTGAAACTTGAAAAGAAGAAAAAAAATCTGCGACACCCAAAGGTAATTTTGCGTCAATCTTCTTTGCATTTTTTGATTACGAAACGTAAAAGAAAACTTTTCTAATAAAAAAAAATCATTTCCAAACGAAAAAATGAAGAGAACTTTTTTATATTAGAATCAGACATAAAGAAGTTCATTATTGTGATAAATTTTTAATTATTCACGCACGAGTAAATTTCGACCATCGTCGTTTTCATGTTTCGCAATCGAAAACGTTTACATCAGTGAAAACAATTCATAAATTATGCGTGATTTTGAAACAACAAATGTTCGCCTAAGGTTCGCCTGAATAAATAAAAACCTCGAACCAGAACTCAACACGGGTAAGCTGAAGCTCATTGCAGTTAGATATAGAAATTATAGGCCATTGGCCCCGTACCGTGTTACAGCCAAACATCGATCCGGTCGATTGTGAACGCAAACATGAATCGGGATAACAAAAAGCAAGTAAAATACGTTCAAACCCCATATGACCCTTCAACCGACGTTGCGAAACAGGAAAAACCCTCCTCTGTTGAAATGCATGAGGGATTAAACTAAACTGGATATCAAATTTACACATGCACACGAATACATTTATACAAAGAGCAAAACACTTTTTACAGCATGAAAATGAATTCGAAAAACTGAAAGCATTAAATTTAAAAGTCTTGAAAAGCATGAAAGAACAAGAACTGAAATAAACCCGAAAATCCAAAACATGATGCATTAAAGCATGACAATGGTAAAAGCAAAGAATGGGTGTGTGTGTGTGAGTACGATAGGATGGGAAATTTTCAGGATCGATAAAACTTTGAATGTGTGTGAGTGAATAAGTCGAGTCAGGCTTTTATTTTTGTTAACAGAACTCATAATGTTGAAAAGTTGTCGCATGAGAATTTTGAAGAGGGTTGTTAAAGTTTCTTATTAATTTTCTTTATGCTTTTCTTCTTGTTTTCCAGTAACTTAATTAACGCCTTTACTTTTTCTTTAAAGCTACTTTCGGCTTGTTTTATAACTGCCCAGGATATCAGCAATTTCTGCTTTCTTTCTTTTTTCTTCTTTTACTTAACACGCAACGACTTCTTCAGGGGAAAAATTGTGGCAATAAATCTTGTGGAATTTTCCTGTTTTCTTTTATTTTCCTTTCTTGAACGGTTTTTTTCTTGGTCGGAAATCGTATACAGCATCAAGCGTCGATGGTACGGGGTCGATTTGCTTAAAGGCAAGAACATAGAATGGGGGATGATTTCTTTTGCTTTTTTCTACTTTTTTTCCTTGTACTTTTAATGATGAAAATGGGGGAGAAAGAATTTACGCACAATACATAAAAATCGTAATAGAAAAGAGGTGGGAAACACGTGGAGGGTAAAGAGTATTGGTTTCTTTTTATACTGAAAACTTTTCTCTTTAAGCATTTTCCAATAAATTTACGAATCTTCATAACATGGAAATTCTACGATGAAGAAAAAAAAAATCAATTATGCGTAAGCTTTCTGTTCGATCTACAATTGAAAATGAAGCTTTTCTTTTAAGCTTTGTTTGCAGATATTTTTCTTTATCGACAGAAAGAAAATTTGTATTTATGTACGTACGCATTGCTTATTGTTCCATTTTTTATTTTCATGCTTTCATAAAGAAGTTGAGTAGGAAGAACCTTTTTCGTCATCATTCCAACAGAAGATGGTACACGCGCTGCTGATGCTGCCAACTCATACATTCACATTTCATCCCAACATTTTTCCTCGAGGGTGAATAAATTACATTTCTCTTTTGTTGTACCCTCCCCCCACAAAACAACATTTTCAGCTTGAAAGAATGAAGAGGGAAAATTCTTCCATTTCGGAAAATTTCCATTTCGAGGGGTTTTCATGGATTTCTCATACAGAGCGACGCTGTGAAAATGTTCACATTGTATGAGTGACTGTATAAGCTTCGACCCCAATCAATGAGCGAGAAGAAAATTATCGATTAAAGTTTGTCTGGTGTTTTTCCTTCTTTTTTTTTTGGTCGTTTGCTGTTTTTGAAACTCAACTAAAACACGACGCTTTTCTCTATTTTGCGTTTGGGGTAAAATTATTTTTGATTATACAGCACGACGTAAGAACAACAACATCAATTTTGATGATCGCAAACTGTTTATACTTTTTTTATCATAATCATGACACAATACATCCATCATAATTTTATCGAAGCACACAAGATCGGACAAGTTAACTTTAAGCTATCAGCTTTATTTATTTCTTTCGTTGTGTATTCAACACTTCTATTCATTTCCTTAAAACTTTTCAAACATGCAAATCGCTTCTTCTTTTTTCAGGAAGAAAACATTAAAGCACAAACTCCATCTAAATATTATCATCACCCTAAGCTTTAACTTTGGAACAGAAGATGAAAAAACGAAATAAGAAACAGAATGGTGATGAAATTTTATGGATGTTGGCCCACCCTCTTTACGTAGCAAAAATGGAAGAAGAATGAAACATTGCGGTTCTAATCTCTTCAAACGAGAACATTTCAGCAGAGAAAGGAAAACTTTTGTTCTTCTTCTTTAATTTTTCCTTCTCGTTTTTTTTTGTGTGTAAGAAAATGAAGATGATGGGGATGATGTTTCATGGAATTTAAGAGCTTCTTCTCTACTACGACATTATCTTAAATTGTCTCCTTTATTTTTTCTTCTACCCTGCGAAATGACAAAAAAAAACTCATCTTCGAAGCGGGTATATGATAAATTACGTTTGTGTCCTCTTCCGTCTTTCATTCACCCGATGTCCCCGACAGTCATAGCGTAAATATTTAAAGCAATGAAAGCCTTGAGAACAAGTTTTATCGTTTCTTTGATCCTTCCAGCAGATGTTAAGTTTATAAAGGACTTGAGATAATTAAATTTAAGAAAAGAATTGTGACATGTTTTATCTCTTTACGCTCACATAAATTCATTCTGAAGCATGTTCATGATAAGGCCAAGAAACTGAGCTTGTTCAGATTATTTCTGTTCTCGTTTGTCTTTCGAAGGACAATTGAAAAGAAAACGCGAAATTTTTCGCTCTGACAATCTCAACTCGAAAGATTTTCGTCTTCTTTAACTCTCAGAGGATTATGTGGTATCATCTCATTATCTTTTTCTTCCATCCTTAAACATAGCAATGGTTAAGTAGCATTCATTCGTGAAATTAACCCATCAATAATGCCCGTGTTTTTTTCTTTAATTCATATTGATTATTATAACATCAAAAGTAAACATCATAATTATTTATCTCTCGAAGCGAATAAGATATAAAATTCGAAAAAAAACGATCAAAAGTTGAGGTTTCGTTGAGACCATGAATGGTGAATGATGCTGACTTTCAAAAGATTGAATAAGCAAGCGTTATAAAATATATTTATGTTGATATATATGTAAAGAGACCCTAAGATAATTCTTTCCTTTTTCTTTTTTTTATGGATTTCCATGCGGCCTGATATTATCATTTTGGCTTTGGATGCCTTCACGCTTAAACGCTCTTTGACTTCATCTCCGAGGTATATGTACCAAAAAGATTCTGCTGTTTTCCATTACGTTGGAGAAAAGGTCAATGCTGGTTCATGATTCGCTTATGCTTATTTTTTTAATTTCAGAAGGGAGCATAATTTATGGTGCTTTTCATGATTTTTGTGCCTAAACTCAATCTCATGGATGGACTTCACTTGATCAATAACTCATTCTTTATCTTTTCCCTCTTTTTTCGTTTTCTTTTTTTCGTTGAGTGAAGGAAAACGATTTATTTGCAGTCTCGTACTTTTCAACGAATCCATTATCTCATGCTTTGTTTTAACCGTCTCTTCACTTCATATCAAGCCGCTTAACATTGCATATATGCAATCACTGATTTCGTGGTTTTATGTACACCACACCGCAAATTTTTATTATTATTTCAGTTTTCAAGGCTGATAATGTTTCATTACATACATTGGCGGAAAATTAAAATTAATGTGACATGATATTTGAGTTATGTAATTTTATTTTTCCTTTACGCTTCACTGGCCATAATTCACCCAAAAGAAAAAAGATTGTTCGCATATTCAAGGCAACGAACGCTAATCGGCTCACGCGCCATCATCAAAATCCTTAATATCATGAAAGAGATTTTCATCGAATTTTTCAAATATCTTTTACCAGACGAAAATGATGCTTTTCGCACGTAAAACCTACAAAATCTTGAATAATTTTTTGCGCTTCGTAAATATTTGAATGTACGAATTTTATGTCGCTAATCGGAAGACAAGAAAAAATTGAAGTAAAAAAATTCTTTTTTGCAAATATTTGATATGACACAACACAAATGAGTTGCTACGCGCATCATTGTTGCCTTTATTTAAAGTGACCTTATTATCGCTGCTATCACATGATATGCCATCGCATTGATATCTCAGATAATGATTTCACATGTAAGAAAAGTAAGAAGAAAGGCTTAAAGGTTCTCTCTTGTAACTTCGCAAGATTAAAATTTATTGAATATTGTTAAGACGCTCTGTAATGAAGTTTACAACCTGAAACTGTCAGTAAAGGAGAGGAACGAAAAGGTTGCCAACACCATAAATTCAAATGGATTAAACAACATAATTTCCAACTGCTGTAAAATTTCTTAACAGCAAGATAATTCATGCAAAACAAAAAATCTTCACTTCTTTGCCTTATTTTCGTCCCTCTTACTACACGAAGCATTCCATTTAAAACAACGAAGAAAAACCATTTTCCATCCAAAGAGTGTGAATAAATATTTAAAGAGTAAATGCCGTAAGGAAAGAATGGAATATAACAAGGAAAAGGCTAATTTAATTCTTGAACTCAAACACAACAACAATGGAAAAAGTTCTTTAACAACAACCGATAGCAAAAAAATACTTCTTCCTAACATCATTTCAAAATTTCGAAAACACAAGGAACACATAAAGTATTCATTAACAATTGCGGGGAGGTCTTATCGAAGCGCACGTAGAGGGGAGACGATGAAAACCGGAAGCAAATTACAAGGCACTACTAAAACAACACGCATACGTTGACGAGGGAGTTGAAGGAAATTATTGACTTTTGTTATGTTATCACAAACGGTATTTTTCCACCACTTCTTTTATTATGAAAAAGTTCACCAGCATTACAGAGAGGCAGGAGAAAAATGAAAAAGGCTAAAGGCCCCATTAAGTTTCACCTTTTCATGTCGCAAAAGTTGCTTTCACTGGACACACCTGTCAAAAGTTGAGCGTATGTCATCTTAATTTAAGCGAAGTATAAACAGCGGGTTTGGACATGTTACAAACATATTTAATATGGTTCATTTTCAACAATCAACTTTTCATTCGGAAAGGTCTGAAAACAGTTAAATTCGCGCATAAAGAAGATTTTACAGATGTTTGCATCCATTACCATAAATTATATTTTCAGGAGGCCCCACCAAGCTGCTTATTGACAGCTGGTAATTAAAAGTCCAATGGCACATCTGCCGTTCAAATTTCCGCGAATTCTTTTAATTTTTAGGTCATTTAAATAATTTTTTTTGTTCTCCACCAAAAAGTTTCTAATTGTTATTTCTTCCGAAAAGCTTCAAAGTTCTTCTCCGAAATTTTAATCATCTTCACGGGAAAAAGAACAAACTGTTACTCATTCTACAACTCTTCTTCTTAATATTTTTACTTTAAAAAATCTTCGTTTGTTTCGTGGGAATTCAGGAGAATGAAACATTAAAATTCCTGAATAATCTACTTTGTAAATAAAATAAAAATTGTTCACCATGTGATCAGTATGAAAAAGTGAAGGAAAAAACTGTTTACGTCACAATGAATTATTAGCAAAGCTTGGAATAAACACGAGCAAATTTATACATACAAAAATAAAAACTCGCACACAACTGAAATCATCAATCGCATTAGCAACAACAAAATATCAGATGGTTGAGTTTTCAATTTTACATATTTTTTTTCAATGTGAACGTGGAAGTTCAATTTGATCTTTGTAAGAAATCGTAAGATTCCATCGCTCAGCTTGTGATTTACACATATGGTTTCATCGTTGAGCAGGCTTGTAACTTGCAAAAGTATCTAACATTGAAAATAAATATCAAGAGAAAAAAAAAAGAGCAGGCACAACTGCACACAAGCTATTCACAATAAGGCAGCAGCGTGTGCTTTTTTTTAACTTGGCTTGGTTGGTTAAGGTGCCAAGGTTGGCAAATTAAAAATAAATACAGAAAAAAATTGCTTAGATCTTGAACTGACTACAACAACATTTGTTACAGCGAAGATTTTTGTTGTATAATACGGAATGGAATTAAGAGCTCAATTACTATGAGGTTGTTTTATGTTTCGGTCAAGTTAAGCAGTATATGGAAGAAATAAAAATTGGAGCTTTTAAAGTTGAGTGTAATTATCTCACAATATTATTGTAGCACGTCATTAACTTAAATTATGTGAATATATGACGGAAGCAAGAGTAAAGCATAATAAAACAATGTCAGTGTCATTGATATTTGGAAGTACTTTTAAATCGAGTAAGCTCAATGACATTAGAGATAAAAATCATACAATCGAGTTTACAAATAACAAAGATAAGTGCGATATGGAGCTAAAAAAAAGCACTTTAAATGATTAAACTTTATCGATTGTCAATTTCTGGATTAACATTCGAGACTCGACATTCCAATTTGATGTAGTAATGCAAAAACAATAACGCTATGAAGTCATGAGAATATTCTCACATATGATTCAGAATATTTAAGAGTTGAGGCAACTTTATAATTTCTTGGATATTTCAAATACGTTCCTCAGAAAACAAAAACTTTAATTGATACGCCACCGAAGAAACCTAAAAAAAACTACTAAAAGAATGACTTAAGCAAACCCCAACGGTATCAATCAATTTACCATTTCCGAGGTGTGGAACGATTTGTTATGACTTCATTTTAAGGTAAATCACCACATCGCGATTGTCTCGATTTTGATCTCACTCAAGGCACAAGGTGACTTTGAGCTTCCCTTCAAAATCAATCAAATATGAAAATAAATTGACAGCAGTTCTTTTTTATTACTTTTATTTGACTATGTCACTTTTTTTCAGTTTAATCAGCATGAGAGTTTGAAATGTGTTAATATGTGCTCCATATCCCCCGAAAAAAAAGTAAGTAAGAAGAAGAGTTGCTCTGTAAACAAAGCGCAATCGCTTTACACTCTCATAACTTTTTTTTCGCTTGCTTGTTTGAATGTTTGATAAGAATTTCCAGCTTTGCTTTTGATAAAGAGCGTGCTCATGTTTTTTTTTCTTGTTACGATTTCTGGTTTTTTCTCTGTTGTGTGTGCACACATTAATGTGTTTCATACATTAAACTGATTTTTCAAGACTTAAGCGAATATTTAACTTCGATTCCCATTCGCATTAATTTTTTTATGGTCACTTTTAGGTCAAAAATCAGACTTTTAACCGCCAACTCGTAACAAAATCGTTCACATTCCCTTGACGATGACGATGACACACGATACTTTGACTTTGTTTTTTCTTGCTACTCGGTGATGGCCATCATAAGGGCACATGGCAATATTGCACATTAAACTGAACACAACTCCACATACAAAGAGATGTGCTGATTCAGCGACTGCGGAATGTTTTGTACAATATTTACATGTTTCGTTTGTATATTATTCGATGAATCTCTTTGTTTTGCAAATTGCTTTTTGCTGTCTTCAATGATGGGACAGCTTGAACATTTTACCGTTATTATTTAACATCCGCGAAAGCTTTATTCGTTCTTCGTTCGTTTTCATTTTCAAGGGACGGTTGAGTTTAATATAAGTAAATAATATAAAAAATATGAATAAATATGAGATGGAATGGAAATCATTGTCAAAGGCTGATAAGCGACTTAAATAAATAGCCAGTGATGAGGTCATTTCACATCTATACGATACTTAATTCACACTCGTTTAACTCACTTCAATCAATATGTGACTGCAAATTTTAATTAAATTAACAAATTGCGGAAAACGATCCTCTAACCTCTAAATTAAGCATTAATGTTGTTTTATTTGCCACCAAATGTATTTAAAGACAAAGGCTTTTGTCTTTTATTATGATTTTCAATGAGACAACAACGTGCGTATGTTATCCATGGAAAGACAATCGCTCAAAGCTAGTTGCTGTTGTCTTTTTTAGGGAACTTTTTTAACAACTTTGTCTAAATAAATATCTAATTGTTATTTTATTTATGTATCTGTTGCCTGTTGGTTTTGCAAGCAATACATAAACAGCAACTTGCGATAAGCCCGTTAATGAACGAGGTTGTTAAGCCAAGGTTCTTCTCTAACAGTACAAAGCATCCATTCATTTTTATTTTTGTAAATTAACCTAATATGAACGTGTGTGTATATGTGTGATTACGTAATTGGTTAAAGTTACAATCAACAGTAAGTAAATGAATTGCTAAGCGGTCATGACATCATTTATCGCATAATTTTTGTCGAACGCTGCGTTTTCATAATTATTTTTATATCTTCACGACTCCATTGTCTAAATTTAATTATGTTTAATCACGTTAAGTAGATTTAGTTACGATAAAACTATATATAAATAACAAAGGAAATTTCATTATGAATGCAATCATTCTGAGAATGTTTTTCGATTAGACTTTAACTCATAAATGGAATTTTTCTAACGAATGTTGCTGTGGAGTTTTTCAATATTTTGTCGTGTTACGTTACATCCTAGACATGTTTTTTTCCTTTGTTGTTTTCAGTGCGACTCAATATTTAGGGAAAGAAATAAAATTAGAAACCATGAGTAACAGGAATTAGCTGCTTATGTCACATTTAAATTTCGTAGTTGTTGCTTATGGCAATTTAATAAACTTTTATCAACGATTAATTTATGAAAATTTTTAGTGGAGATATGTACAAAATTTACTTTGAAATTTCCTTGTCAGTTACTTAAAAGTTATTTAACATTCTTGTCGTGATTGTTCACATTCAGTGTCATTTGTTCTTGAAAGCTTCAAACTTTTCATTTGAAAGAAATTACGAACAACTTCAAAAGTTTAATCCAAAATTCAATTCTACGCACGTTTTTGATTATTTTTTTCCTTCACCCGACTCTGTTAGCTTTGTTTGTTGTTCATTCGAGCTGACGACGGTTTTTCGTGTACAGAAATGGTAAAAAAATTTGTTCTTCCTATTC
Source organism: Clunio marinus (assembly GCA_900005825.1). Taxonomy (NCBI): domain Eukaryota; kingdom Metazoa; phylum Arthropoda; class Insecta; order Diptera; family Chironomidae; genus Clunio; species Clunio marinus. Next base: position 297,259 of record CVRI01000004.1, read on the forward strand.
TGTCACCCCTAAAGAAGCATAAGCAAGTTAAACCTCTTTCTCTCTTTCTCTCCCCTTTTTTTTTGTCATGGCTCGTTTTCAGATGAAATTAATGGATTTCATTTCGAATTTGGTTTGTGCTTTTGATATGTTATGTTATTATTGTTGTTATATGTACGCATAACATTTTTATGTACACATAGATATGTGTTCTTGATGGACATTCTTTCATTTCATTCATGCGCATCAACGAGAGTGAAAATTTATGGCCATTCAAAGAGCACTGTATGGTGTGTGACTTTAATCTGACATTAATGGATTAATCAGGCGCAAGCTTCGGACTTGACCCAGCCTTGCAGTTGACGAATGATTCTTAGCTCATACAAATAAAATAAATTAAATCATAATTTTCCTTTTATCGTGACACTCAGCATCATCAAAGGGAAATTGAATTTCTCGAAGAAGAAAAAGAAAAAAAAGAATCAAAGCTGCACCATGTGTTTTTATGAGTTTTCTTTCTTCACCATACAATCAAGCATAAAACATTTGCTGAGAACACATTCGAGATGTTTTCAAAAAGCCATTACGAAGTAAAATAAGAAAAAAATATAACAAGAATCGAGAATGTCTTAAAGCAAATACGAATGAGAAGAAAAATGAAGGCGCAGAAAAACGAGATAAAATAAGAATCGGAATGATGATGAAGGTTCAGAAGAGGCAGAGAACTGCGAAAAGGTTTTTGACATTATTCAATGCTACGAATACTGCATGAAGCCAGTGACGGAGAAAACACGAGCAATTATGTTTAAACAGGGTTTGTATTCATCACTAAACCAGCTTTGAAAGAACATCTCCTTGGTTCTGCGTTTAAGCCAATACAGACCGATTCACCTCATTGGAAAGAGCCCGCATCTGGCAAAGCCTCAAGCTATGTTATTTTAATTAAATTAAGAGCATCTAATGTCTCATCAAAAATGAAAAATTTCACTTTTCTTTCTCTTTCATAGTCAGGCAATAACACATGGGGGTCTGAGTTCTTCTAACAACTTTTTAACACAGGAACACGAGAACTCTGCTGACATTCATGGTTATTTTTAACAAACTCAAATTTTTTTCTTTGAAATTTTTACTGAAAAATAAGAAAACATTTTGACGAAAAATTTACGACAAGATCGACGCGCCAAAGAATGAGAAAGAAAGACTTGAAGTAAAAAATTATCATTTTGATCCATAAAAACCAAATATTATAATTGGATGCAAACCCGTCGACAGCAACGTTCTGAAACGATGCAATTTTTTTTGTGTTGTTGTTTTGTTCTGTGTTTTGCTAACACGTCCAATTAAAAAAGAAGTTTAAAAGTATCATGAAATAATCTAACGACAAAGAGTATTCTGAGACCCCAGACACGAATTTAAAATTGACTGCATCTCTTGAATTATTCATCAGCTGTTGTCGACTTGTTTCACCCATCTTTAATTCGCCGAAAAAAATAAAAACTTCTTGAAGGTCGATTAAGTTTTAAGAGAACAAACATAAAAATGAAGTGTATATAATCTCGTATTGTAATGCAAAATCAAATCAAAATGATCCTAACTTTGTCACAGGATTTTCAGTAGTAAAGTCAAATTAAAGTTTTCATTCACAAGCATGAGAACATTTTAAAGATTTTATCGTAGTTGAAAGAAGAAGATAAAAACTTCCTTTTCGGCATTTAAATTGAATGAATTGAAGAATTTGCATAATAATTCAACTACTGCTACCAGGCAGCGCCAACACTCGTTCAACTATTGTTGTGTTTATTAAATTTATTTATCAACTTCAAAAAGATTTCGCTCGATCAATCTTTATTTTCTCCCGCTTCGTAATGTCAATTCACATGAACGTGAAATTTTTGTTGTTGCTGCTGCTACTGTTGAAATAATTGTCATTTTACACAACACGAACGCACACACACACACAAATACAAACACAATTAAAAGAATTGAAAAATAAAATTAGCATTTATATTTAAATTATGAGTACCACACATCAGCAGAGTTTGAGTTTCCTGCATAACCATTTTCAATATATCCATTTGACATTGTAGAGTTACAACTTAGGAAAAATGAGAAACAATAATAACAGCCAACATAAAACGTTGAGGATTGTGCAAAAATCATGTTATGCATATATAAAAGCCAAATATTTATGAGCAACAAAGTAACACAAAAGTGCATTTGCGATTGTTACATTTAAATAACGTCATTCTATGTTATAATGCTGCGGCTAAATAAGAAAAGATATGACATGTGTGGAAACGATTTATGCCTGAATATAATTCTGGTTCACGAAACTTATCATGACGGATGTCGTGAACGTGGAAATCGTTTCGCATTTTCATACAAAACACTTTCAAGATTTTCTGGTTTTCAATTACTCTTTTCGCGACAAATTCTAATAATAATCAGCGGCAGGTTTTACACGAAAAAAAAAATATAAATAAAACATATATTTAACAACATTTATTGTATAGTTGAAAGCGAAACGCTTGCTTGTCGCTGGTTTTTTTTCGCGCGCGCTTAGTTTTATTTTTTCGTGAGACATTAAACCAAGGTCAACCACGGAGCTCACAAAAACTTTTAATATTTAATAACGAAACGAAAACCCGCGAAACTCGCACGTCAGCAGAGACTCTGTGTGCGTGATTTCTTTTTATACTTCTTTAGTTCAAACGAATTTTTATTGAAATATCCGAAAAGTCAACGAGTTTTTTTTTCATTTTGGATTTAAGCAGATTTGAGAAGTGAAGTGTGAAAAAGCATGGTAAGAATATTGACACGATGTCGAGCCTGTACACTTAACGCTTCAAGTGCTGTTGATTCATTCAAATTCAATGACTTTAAATGAATGTTTGGATCAGATGAACTTCTATCGTCCCATCTAAAGGTAGCGCTACTTTATTTTTAATGGAACAACAATGGAACGAAATTATGCAAATCATTAAACGAATGCTTATTCATTTAATTCTTTTAACGGCTCTTCCTTGCAGGAATCAATTGCTTTGCCTTTATTTCTTTAATTTTATTATTTCTTTCTCTTGTTGAGAGGAAGGTGAATTAAAAAGTAAATTGCAGTAAACCTGAAGCATCAATGGATACGAAGCCTTCAGATTGTAACTTGTAAATTAGTAAGTCACGTCTCTCCTTCGAGACATTGTATTGAGAAATTTCATTATTACATATCAACGACATTTAAACATGCAATATATTTCGAAAGGAAGTGTCATAATCGGAGGCTCAACATTGCCAAAAAAAAAAAGTCAAAAACTTAAATATTACGATTATGTAGCGAACTCATGGCGACATAATATTTCAGGTGAGCTGTGTTGAGCTTTCCAAATCGAAAGGAAATTCATATATTTAAAGGAGAGTGAAAAAAAAATATGCGACAACAACAAATTTCAATTTTTATGGCTTCTGAATTTATTAAACGACTTGATTTTATTTTCAGTGCATAATAAATTGCAAGCTACAAGTTTTCGAGTTTGAGACAATTATTTTTAAACTTGAAACTGAGCTTGAAGAAAAAAAAACTGTTTGCTGACGAAATACAAATAACTTTTCAATGTAATTGTATATGAAATTTCACAATAAATTATGCTTTTATTAGGTTCGCGAATTGAGTGAATTGTGTTCATTTTTCAATATTTGTGGCAATCAAGAGCAGAATGGAAATGTTTTAACATTCTGTAAAAGGCAATATAAACAAACAAAACGAAATAAAAATCTCTTAAGAGATCAAAGATTTATGGGGCGTGTTTCAGTGCACTTGCGCATGAAAATGAATTATTTAAAGCGTTTTAATTGTAATATGTTTAATAATTATGCCTCGAGCACTGTTTGTCAGATGAACTTCAATTGTTTTTAATCATGATCTTCACCCGTCAATTAGTTTGTCTCTCCGAACTCAAACTTTGAAATGTTAGAAATGTTGCCATTTGAACAGAGCTCCGTTTTGCAATTTATCAAATCAAGTTTAAGTTAAGTCAGAGAAGAGTCAACTTTGCTTTGCTTTGCACTAAACAACTGCAACAAACAATCAACGAAACATTTTGTGTTTTGTATTCTCTGGTTCGGTACATCAAACGATGTGAGATCCGCTCGAGATTAAAAATAAAAAAAGGCCCGAAATGAGAAAATTCGAAGAAATTCACTTTAAACTTTTATAAGTCTGTGAAAGAACAGTCTGCGGCCAATTAAAATGTTTTCATTTTCATGAGAAATACGCAGAAGAAAAAAAAAAGAATAATAAAATGAAGAACATTTGCTAATTTGTGACTTGTGAGTCAGGGATGTAAATTTTTTTAAAATAAATATTTGATGCATAAGATTATTGAGCATCCAATTAGAGTAAGAACTATAATACTCTTCCACTCTTACTTGACTCTGTTCAACAACCGCAGAAAGAATAAACATGAGTTTGTTAACCCTTCACGGTCAGAGCGCACTTCACGCAAGGCATTCATCGTACGAGAAGAGTAAGAAATTGTAAGTTTTCTGTTCAATTTCGCAGGAAGTGACAAATTAAGCGCATCGAATGTAAATTATATGTATACAGTGATGTGCTTAGTTCATTCATAGTGATGTGAAGCGTAAAGCGAACTTGAGCTCTTCCTCTAAGGAGAGTAAAGGAACCACCGAAACTATCATTTCATTCATTTTGAATCAACTTCTCCGAAGTCACAAGCAAAATAAAAGAAAAAATGACACACACATTGTCGATAATTTTTGCTTTTATTAATTGAACTAAACGCAAATTTGTATAAATTGACCTTTCAATAAAATTTTAGTATTTGTCGTTTATTTCTTGTGTTACTTGTTATAAGAAAAAAAAATTTCTGTTCATTCGTTTTGCTTGTCGCTGTATCAAATACATCGAAAATATTTCCCACAGTTCATCACCATTATAAAACTGTTTGTATATGTGCGTGATTTTTTTTATTATATTTCACTTCCTTCTTTAGTTGTCATACCTTAGAGATATTCTGTCTGATGGTGTCATCGATTCATGATGAGAAGTTGTTTAACATCACAAAAGCATACATAATGTTTAGAATTTTAATGGATTGAATTGGATGATTTAGTTGCAAAACCATCATGCGGAATTGAAGGGAAAACTGTTCAGATTAAGCCCGTAGCATTTAAAACTTATTTTAACGCATATTGAATTAAAGTTCATCAACACTCTTTCAACCAACATTCACTTTACAAGCAGGAAGTATCATCTGGCAACTGTTAATATGATTTTACAGCACATCATGCGGACGCATTCATAAGATGATTTTGTGAGTCACATATATCTTCGAGACCTCGACTTAAGCACTCACTCTTCTCATCCAAGTTTAATTGTCAAAGTTCATTGGCTCTAGCGTTTTCAGACTCGAATGCGTGATGTGTCTGAATGGAGTTAACCTCGAGAGTCGCTTTGTGTGTATGTGTTACACACTTTTTCATCTCTCCCCCGGACTTTTTTTTTATTTTAAGTTCAGATTAATTAAATTTTTTTTCTCCGTTTGTCTCAATCGCACATGCATCATTCACGAATTTATTTTTTCCTTCATTGAGTTCAATTGAAACGAATATAGGAAAAAAGTCACCCGATTTTATGGGATTTTTAATTCTATGAAAGAGCTTCGCGTAGCTTTATAATGTTAATCAAATCCAATTAATTTATTTTCGCAATTACAAATTGAAAGCGAAAGTCTTACTCGTTTATAAATATTATTTTTGTGCGGTTGTTCACGAGGATTTATGATCTCAATCATATTGAAACAAACGAGTGCAAAGCAGAAGAAAAAAATCGATAGTTTCCGGGGATTCTTTTTCCCTTCAAGAAGAAGCAACTGTGCTCTGATGAGTGAACCGAAAAACGAATTTTTTTTGGGACGTCACATAAAAATCCTTTTTCCCTACATACCTTTTTCTTGCTAATTCCATTTATGAGGCCGTTTTTCACTGAAGGTTGTACTTGTGAGTTAGAAAACAATGAAAACCCTTTTTCTCTTTTATCTCAATTTTTTTTCTTCTCTTATTTCGGTGCAACCCCGAAATGAATTTAAAATCAGTTGTTTATTTTTATTCTAAAAGATTCTTTTTTCTGCGATTTCTCGTATAATTTTATTCTTTTTTTTTATCCACCAATTTTCAATCAGATACGAATTTCACTCTTTGAATTTTATGCTTCCTTACTAAAGAATTTTTATTTTTGCTTCTTTTACTCATGAATCACAATTATGACCACACTCCGTTATTTAAACGGATAATTTTTATTTTCTCCTTTTTTCCTTTAAAAATTTTCCTTCAATTTAAGCGAACTTTTCCTCAACGACCAGACGAGCTGCTGCTGCAACGCCCCGTTTCCGGTTATTGAAATTCTAACACCACCAAAAAATAAACTTTTTTTGTGAGCGAAATCCGAATTCTGAAGCTATTCAATGGATACGTGCGACACGGGCGAACGACGACACAAGACTGAAGTGAAAAATTCATTGCTGCTCAAAATTTTTCTTTTCTCGCAATGTTTACTTATTTGTGTTTCATTTTACGTTCGTTTCAAGAGAATCAAGAGAGAAATTAAGTTTGTGAGGGGAAGTTAAAGGAGAAAAATATCTCTCTCATTGATCTGAAGTTTTTCCGAGTTCTTCACATCGAGAAATGTTTTTCCCCACCAGAATTTTCACCCCCATCAATCGAGGACATGTCAGGTAGCATCCCAAAAAAATAAAAGAACAAGAAACATGAAAACGAACTCTACAAGATTTCTTATTGAACAAGTCTTTTAATACATGAAGCTTTCTACCTGAAATATCCTACGAAGAACCTTAACTTGATTCTTCCCTTATAATTTCATCTTTTGCTTACATTTTACATCTTTCATGAAACTCAAAACGATTTTACATTTTGCTTTTCAGATCATCTGCTTTTGTTAAGCCCAATTGGAGAACACGATTTTATAAGAGGTTGTTCGAGCAACACAAAAAAAAGGAATCGAAATACGTAGTAGAAAGAGAAGAACCTTATATGATCGCTTACCCAAAATACCAACAAAAAGATCCCAAACAATAAAATATATATATTTGGAAAGAGTCCCGATCATCCACATACCTGCAACAAGAAAGAAAAAATGGAAACACATTAATGAAATAATAAAAAATATTTTTTTTTTCGTTTCGATATATTCTCGGTGGTTTAAGGATAAAGTCCCGTCCCTTTATATTTAGAAATGGTTTCAACACATCGTATTGTGTTTATTCAAAGAAGAAGGAGATTGAAGTGAAAAATTGACAACGTGGTGTCTGATAAATGAAAAATAAAGCGACGTTGCCTAATTTAACTTTTCATTCTTGTTCTCTTTACAAAAAGAAATAAACAGCAAATGCATCGTCTTTGGAGATTTGTTGAACAATCGTTGTGTCATGTTAAGGATTTTTGTTGTATTAAATGTGACAAAATCTTTGCAGAAGGAATTCTTGAAGCTATAAACATTTTCTAAATGTGCTTTAAATATTTCAATTCATCCTTAGTTGCTTCAGACTCGTATGTTTAGTGAAACAACTTCTTGAGAAACATTCTTTAAAAGGGAAACGAAATTTGAAATTGTTCTATGAAATTTAATGCATGAGGATGAAGGTTTTCTCATATAAATTTCAAGATTTAAGAAACATTTTAATGGAATTCGGTTTGTTTAGAATATTCACAACTTTTTTTGGGTTAAAAATCTTATCACGACGTTGTCTCAACATTTAACTTAAAGTTTTTATATTATTTCATTTCATACCTTGATAAAATTGAAGATAGAATTGATAAAAATATTTTTAATTATAATATTTGTCAGCACTTGGTTTAATTAACTTTATTTTACAATTTTTTTCGAGAGCACACAAATGAACTTAAAGGATAACAAAGATAAACTAAAACTGCATCTAATTGACGCAAAAAAATCTCTAGTTTTTAAAATAATTTACGTTAGGAAATTCAACAGAAGTAAAGATTATTTTGACTTTCAAATAAACGTATCAATATCAATCTGTGCTCTTTGAAATGATAAGAAAACATTTTTCAAACTTTTAATTCATTTGTCATGCAAGTTTTCTGGCCTTGGAAAAAGTTTTAAGAAATATCCTCTAGACAAAACAATGCAGATATGCTGCATAAAGAGTTTATATGTAAACGCAACGTTTCGAAAATTTATATGAAATAAATTATGGTACGAATGAAGTAAATGCAATGCTGCTCCCACATGGAAATATTCAAGCTTTAATGTGAAATTGTATTTTTTTCTTCACTCGTGCAGTGCATGCTTTACAAGAACACTCAAAGCATATTCATCGCAAAGAAAACAAAAATGTATTTTAATGCAACGAGTCTGCATAATATTGCGAAGCGAATGCTTTTTATATTTCACTTTGAGTTCAGTTCAGACATAATAATGTAAGAAAGGAAAGGAAAAAAATAAAACTTTACCAGAATCAGAAACAAAGTTACAAATGATGATGATGATGACGATGGTAAGAACATAAAAAAGTGTCTCCCCCTCCCTCGTAACTTATGCGCGTCAATAACTTACACTTAGAATAAAACGAATCTGAAAGCTTTTCCTTCACCATCTCATAATGTAGCAAAAGTTTTAAATTAAACTGTTCACTCGAAGAAGTTTTAAAAGCTATTAAAAAATTAATTATTCTTTCGGTTGAGTCAGACCTCAAATTATTTACATCCCGAACATATCATCGAATCAAAAAGTCAACGATTATAAGATAACTTCAACATCCCGTCGTCTGTTGGGTCCACAACATGCTCGTACATGATCATAGGTTACGCCACTTCAATGCACCAATTTAACCTTGGCTTATTGGAATGAATGTTACGTAAATGCACTTTTTAAATTGCAATTATAAAAAAAAGCTGCTTCACTCTTTCGAGGACTTCTGCACGGACCTTTGACAACAATTCTTGTATACTCGTGGTGAGAGTCTCGGTCATGCTTTCAGTTTCTTGTTAACTTATTTTACCATTGTCAGACACAACTCACGATCTCTTCACGAGTAAAACGAGAAGAAAATTATTATATGTCGCATGGACTAGGTGTAGGCCAACTTATTTCTCTTATGTAATTGAATTATTTCGTTTTATGTATGTGGAGATTGAGAGATAAATAATTTGCAAGCGTATCAAGTAATTAAAGACTATTAAAATTTTTTAAAACTCTTTTTGAATTCTTTTTTCATTTTGTTCAATGTCTGACCAAAGACAACATTCAAAAAATATAAATTTAATGCGTTACACGCCTTCGGATAAACAAAAATTAAACATTTTCAATATCGTCAATGTTTTATTGAATATGAAAAACCATTAACTGAATTCGTTTTTTCTCATTTCCATAATTGCAATGTAAGCAACCGATGCTTCTTATTTCAGACGTCAAGATTCATGTAATTTACTTATAAAAGGAATTATTGACTGAATATGTCTCGTATATCCCTTATAAAGTTCATTTGCCAATGCACATTGACAGATGCGTGCTAATAACATGAAAAAATATCCGGAAAGGAGCAGAGAAAGAAAAAGTCGATTCATAAAATGTCAATATTTAACTCATTAATGAAGTTTTAACGAAAAGTTCGACGCTTTTAAAGCCATTCACTAAACCTTTTTTCTCTTTTCATGCTTCCAGTTGCATCGCAAATCGCGATCATCGACAGCCTTCGAATTTATATATTTTTTCTTTTTTTCCCGATCCCAGAACTCGTTTTGCTTTTTCGATCACTTTTTTTGTGTTTTATTTATTTGCGCAACATCGTATTCATGATGGGAACGATCGTCGATGTAATATAATGCGAGTGCCTTCTGGTGTGAAGAGTTCGATTAAGCTCGGCGTGTTCCAAAAGGCGAGCACAAAGAAAAGGGAATCATAATTTATTGTCTCGTATATTTAATCCTCATCTGCAAGCAATAATCTTAATTTTTGTTTTTTACTTCATCCTCGAATTTTAATGTAACATGCCGACGACGACCCACGTTCTTCGAAATTAAATACTTAGGCTCAATCGAAGTTTTCTCTCGTTTTCAAGAACACATTGTTTTGCTTGCTTTCATATCTACATTAGAATATATATCTTTAACATGAAATTTATACGAACTCGTCGAAACCAAAAATTCAATTAAATTTCGGAACCTGCAAGGCGCTCAACAATTCAGACTTAAGAAGAACTTTTCTTCGTTTTCTTTTATCACGAACGTCTGTTTTGTTTTGCCAAACATGCATCCAAATTAAAGGCACATGAACTTTAGCTTTCAATTGCATTACGAATCGAAACTTTTCGGTATGAATTAGCAGAAAAAAGAGAGAAAAAGTTGTGGAAACCGCAGAATCGCTTGCAGGAGATACGATGGATGAAAAAAATATCGAATGGAAATTGTAATGAAATTTTTATGCTCGTCGAATGCTTCGATTCACTTGACCACAATAAAATTACACTTTTTTTTGTGTATTCTGAACAGTTTCGGTTTCGGAAGTTCTCTTATGAAAGCAGTTGTTTTTACATCTCCCCATTCCCCGAATCCATGCCACATTCAGAAATTATACATTCCAACAATTCTACTCGTTATGCTCTTCCAAGCACTGGAAAAAAGCGGAAATTTTTTCGCCTCAGAAGTTTTCTCTGTGCCGTTTGGCACGTCGAGGTCAACTCATCAAGTGAAAAAAAAAAATGTGAAAACACTAGAACCTTGAAAGTTTTCACTTCAAGCGAGACTCATTTAAAACTCGAGAACAAATTTCTCTTCTTAGTTGGTGTTTAATTTTCCACGTCTTTTACTTCCATCAGCGATTCATGTTATTTAGCACATTTTTACTTATTCAGCTTGTAAAATTTTTATTCCGTTCCTTAGTTCGTCATAATAAATGCACTTTCAAAAGGAATGAAGCATTATTGAAAGCAGGTGCTAAAATGATTTTGTGAATTGAAAAATATGTTCGTTTTACCTGTCGGGGAAAAAGCGACAAAAGCATAAAGTAAAAAAATTCTTAAACACATTTCATATTCGTCAAGACTCACACCATTGAAATTCTTTTAGAAAAATGTTGAAAAGATGGAATATTTATGTTTGCCTTACATTCAACATTTATGTTGCTTCAACTCTCTCCCCTTAACCAGCAAAATATCCTTTTTGGAATGTTACAAACTTTACTTGATATGATGACATAGGAGACGGATGCGTTTGCCATTAAGAAATTGTTTAATTTTCATATAGCACAACATCAAATTCTACACTTAATCCTATGAGAAAATCTTTCTCCTTAAAGTTTTTGAACATGAGAAACATCTATGATGTTGTTTATATGACAAGAAGTTATGTTGAATGAAGAAACTAACAAGAAATAGAAATTTCCATAACGCTTCTTCCTTTGCTATTTACCTTACATATTTGCAAACTTTGCAATTTGAAATTTGAAGATAAAAGCAAGGAAAATGTCTTAATGCTTATAGAAGTTCTTAGTAGCTTCAAAATGATGAAGTAAAATTCTTTTTCCAGAGTCAGGTAGCAGAAATGATGTTGCAGTTAGCTTGTATTATCAGAAATATTCAATCATTCTTTACAACTAAGGAAAAAAGTAGCAAATCCGAAGATTAAATGATTTCAGTTTGTGAAGAATTGTAAACACGATAGAGATGCTTAGCTGGGATATGCGTTGAAGGTGAAATAAATTCAACATTTCTATCAAGTTTCAATGTAATTTAATACCTGCATCAAAATATTTTTCCCCAAAGAATATTGAACCGTTATTCCACGAGAATATCGTCATGCAATGTGTGCACATGCTTTTTATTCATTCACTATACATGATCTGACGATGCTACACAGGATGCTCAATTTTTCGAATGAAAACACTGTTTTGTATTCATTTTAAATTGCCGGTTTAAAGCGAGTATAAAACTTTTAATTAAATGGAAACATCGAGTGGAAAAATATCTGTGAAAATATTCTCGGTTTTAATTTTCACTCCCTTGTGTCCTTGTGTAACACGCAGTAAAGTGAATGACAGTTTATACAGGTGCTCGTGATACTCCTACGCCCGTCATAAAAGATCATTCGTCTCTGTTAGATATGAAATTTTCAAAACAATTCACTTCGGAACCGCATGGATTCATAATCACTCTCTAAAGAGCCATTTTGTGACAGACGTTGTCGACAGTGTTTATACCTCTTAGTGTTGGAAGATAATTTTCCTTTTTTTACGACACTGTAAATCATAATTTTCATGGCTTTTCATTTCATACTTTCCCATCTTTTAATGTCTTTCAGAGAACATTTTAGGAAGTAGTTACTAGGTATTCTACTCACGTTAGATGCGTCATTTGTTCAGTGTTCATGCTGAAAACACCACAGTTTCCTACATTGAAACCAGTGTGATTATTTTTAACAAGCTTTGTTGAATGAAATAGGTGAGGTCGAATGTAAAAGTTTCGTTCACTTTTAGGTAGATGCAGATGGGAAGAGAGATAGAGAAAGAATAAAAGGATGATAAGATGAACTATAAAAGTTTAATCTGAATGACAATCAATGCTGTTTTATTGCTTTTTTATATCAACAAACCAGGGTTGGGAGTTGATATTTTTCTGATTTTAATTCCAAGGGGATAATCCTACACCAAACTCTGTGTGATAACCACAGTGGATTCTCTACAAATTATTAAAATCCCTCCAAACATGAATAAAAATATGAAATTTAATCAAATCACCTAAATGGGTAAATGAAAATTAAGCAGAATTAAATTCATCGACATTTCGTTTTAGGTTTACCTATTTATTCCATCACATGCAACGATGTTTCCGAGAACCATTCAACGATTATAATATGCTGAGTGAACTCAATGTGCTCCACTCGGTTAGGAAGAAATAAAAAAAAGAATTAAATTTGAACATTTTCCAATGACGTGGCATCGTTACAGCTCGGTGGGGTTTCTCTTCTCAGCCGAAACTCAGTTGGAGGATCACTCAGAGAACTTTCTAATTTTGTTCATAATAAAAATAGAATTTCTATTCATTCATCGTTGCCCTTGTGAGATGTAAGAGCAGAAATATTATGAAATGAAAAGAAAATTCAAACCAAGAACGATTACGTGATTCCAATAGTGATTACATATATGAAGTAAGATTTATTTCACTGTTGTGGAATGAGTGTAATGGAAGGAAGAAATGAAATTATAAACTCAATACAAAGAGTACTTATTAAATCGACTCCATCTCGTGATAATATGAGGCAACAAGAAAAATAAGAATTGAAAGCATAGGTGGAGAATAAGAAGAAGTAGAAGAAGAAGCAAAAGTAAAACATGTAGCATGAAAACATAAAAAACTCAATTTCTTGACCTTGAACTTTCATTTTTCTCTCGACTTCTTCTTCGTTCTTCCATTCAGATTATGTTATACAATCCATTGTGCCCATGATTCGTTGTTGTTGAGTAGAGGAATGAGAAGAGACTTGAAAAAGAAGAAATTGTGTCTATGTGGCGACTTGGAAACATTACGAAGTTGATATCATAGTTTGGTCGAAAATTTAATGATTCCTGCACTTGACCATCAAATACTTGCGCCTTACTTAACAAGCAATCAACGTCAAAAGATCTTAATGAATTTAATTATTATTTTTTAACTTATTTCCGTATCTTTTTTTATGGGTTTTGTCAATATAATGCTTTTAAAGTTGAACTACACGACTAGGCAAGTAGCACTTAAGTAACATTATTTGAATAAATTTAAATTTGCATAAAAAAATCAGGATTCTAAAGTGACATTTGTACATGAAAATGGTAGTCAAACTTTGATCCAATAAAACATTTCAACAAGATTGCACAAAAAAAATAAAGTTTTAATAAACAAAAAACCATTTATGCGATTTATATCCTCAAAAAGACCTCCATCATTCAACAGCGGCAATTCACTTCAAATTGTCGATGAATTAACAAATTAATTATATAATTAAGCATTAGCAGTGAGTCATTTGAAAAACTCAACATTAGACTGAATGGAAACGTTCAAGGTTTCTTTCAAAATAAAGTTAAATTTGTAAACTTGTAACGTCAGCTTACTTATGCGATCTGGTTCAGTGCTTTGAGGGGCAGCAAGCGATTGTGTCCAATGACACCGGAAAAATTACATGCTCGGAAAATTTCTTTAATTGTTTTTCCAACGTCAAAACGGCAAAGAAGAGAAGTAGTTGAAGATGATTCTTTTGTTGATTAATAAGCAAATGATGGGAGCACCAGCGATTGTGTGTAAAAAATATTTCCCTTCCTGTGTTATGCCACAGTAGAGGCTTGAAAATCTATGAATAGTCAAGCTCAATAGCTCAAAGAACTCAACTCCCATGACGTCGTTGGCAGCCGTGTTTCCATGACCAACGTTCTCATTCATTGTCAGTGCCACATAATTCTTAAGTCATTTCCTTCCCAACATTAGCGAAAAGTATCTTTTATGAGTTTTGTAAAACCTCCGTTAGAATATTTCTAAATAGCAAACATATTTATTGGTAACGACCTTCCAGATAAATAATAAAACGTTTAAACATCGTAATAATTGAGATTTTTAAATGTCAATGATGCCACAACTTATAATGATGAAATATTTTTAAAAATAGATCTCCACAAAATGAATTATAATAAAAATATTTTACAATGCATCTCAATTTAGAAGATTATGCTATTAAGTAACTCATTACTCTTAATTTAATTTAATTGTAACAATAAAAGAAACCTTACCTTATAAGTTTCTTTAAAATAAATATAAATTATCGACATTTCAGCGATAAATGCTTCGAAATATTAGACTTAGATTCTTGTTTCACCTTTTCCTTATATTTTTTTCCCCTTCAACACTTCATAATGTTTGGCATTAAAGTTGAGGTAACAAAAGAATGAATGAAACCCCTCAAGGAACATTGAAAGACTTTTAGAAATTTTATTATGGATCTTATCGAGAATTTAGATTTTGAAATATTTCAGAACATATCTGGATATCAATCTTCTCATTCGAGTTGATTATTCATGTTCACTGCCACACATAAATTACATTCACTGATTGTACTCTCATCCGCATAAATTTTCTTCTTTGATTTTGAATTTAGAGCAGTGCAATAATGAAAATATGGAAATCGTTGGAATTATTTGAAGCTTACGTTTCATATTAGCAAAGTACAGCAATAAAGATTCCTTCAGTTGTCTTCAGCTCTGTTTACTTTCCAGACATTCATATTCCAATTTGAATAGAAATTTCTCCTAAAAGTAACATTCGGAATGAATCCTAGTGAAATATAAATCGACATTGAAACCTAAACCTACACAAAAATATTCAACCAAACCTAAAATCTTACTTGATGCAGTATTTCATTTTTTTTTGTTTGACTAGGTTGTTCAAGAACTTTAGAAATTTTTTGTCTTGTTTATTCGATACAAACCCAACTCGTGTTCTTTAAAGGTAATTTCAGTATTTTGTGGGGCTTCAAGCGTTGCTTTTTTTTTATTTTTGAAGTTGAGAACTCTTAAAGGGACAAAAAATTCTTTCCTTTCACACCGAAATATTTTGAACGATGGATTTCTTAGATGAACAGCTGGATTCGTTAACTGGTTTGAACATTGAGATCCATGATTTTTTTTTGATGGAACGTTTAAAAATTTCAGAGGAAGGAAAAAAAAATGAATTCAAACTTCATACTCTTTTTAAGGGTTTTATTTCGATTCAAGTTCTCTACTGCTGTTCTTTCTTATTGTCTTGATATCTTGAATCCCTTTTAATTGATGGATTCGAGATGTGAGAACACAACAACCATTTCAATTATTCGAATGAAAAATACTCTCAGCAACTTAAATATGACAAAAAAGAATTTCGAGATCATTAAATAATATTAAGGGAAACATGTTTTAATAAAAAAGAGGATGGAAAACTTCACATGACGATAAATTTGAAATATTTTTTTATGCAAATAAATTTACATTGATTTATTAAGTTAATGCCAATGCTTAAGTTCTTATGTTTGATTAATGCCAACTGTCACAAACTCAACATACTTTTGTACTATAATATTATGTCATAATAAGTAATACATGATATTAATTAAAATTACAAAAGAAATTATCTGTTCAAGGATAAATCATATGTATGGTTATTAAATTGCATGCTGTTGGCATGAACATTCAAAAGTCTAATAAAGCTCAAGAACGCGACCATAATAAAACGAAACGAAACAAAGACCCAATTGCCCAGTTGACAAATGGCTTTAAAATTATGATAAAATGTTAAATCAATGATGTTGGATCCATTTAAGGTAATTTCTTTGAAATGTTATAAAGTTATGAAAATTTATTAAACGAACAAACCCACGTAATCTTTTCTTGATTACAACTTCTATTGTTTTCGAACAACAACAAAGAAATGTTAAAAGTCTGCCGTGTTTTTAGACGACATCGACATTAATGGAAGCGATCATCTTGATACTCACTTAAATAAGAATTTCACACTTAACAGAATGGAAATTCTTCAAAAGGTATTCCATTTATTATTTCTTGTTCGTAACCAACTCTTAAACTCTTAAGTCGAGGTCATAAACAAATCCCATATGGCTTTAGATCAAAAGTTATTCATTCTCCAATGAAAAGAGATAATTGTCGTGTTATTCAATTGTTAATTTCAAAGGAAAGTCATGTTAGAATATTCTTAATAAGCTTGACGAACAATAGGCCAATGGAAAACTCCTCAAGAATTGTTTTATAACCCAAAGAAAGAAAAAGAAATAAAAAACTGTACACAACAATTGAATCACAATCAAAAATTGTTTGTTGGCGAGTGAGAGAAACGAAGTAAAAAACAGCAAAAGAATTTTTGAGTGAAAAAGCGAATCGGAATTAACATTGAATCGAAAGTCAAAGAACTTTTCGCGCTCATGATTTTGTGATTATTTATTTCACTCTTTTGTAATTCTTTCTTACACAATTGAAAACTTTCTCATTCTTTTTATGCGCTAAGTACATAATAAAGTATCAGGCAAGGTTGAATTTTGTTAAAAAGTTTATCAAAGCATTGAAAGCAAAGCTTTGATGTCATTTAAAAGTAACGTGAAATAAGAATGATCCTAGTGGATTTAAAACTTTTTGAAATGTATCAGATTTAATACATTTATTTTTAGAATAAAAAGAAGTTGAGATACCTATTGAAAGCTGCTTACATTTAAGTTAGCATTCAACACAAAAAACTTTTAGTCCACAAGTGAATTATAGCAACAAGAAACTTTGAAGTCTAATAAAACATTTTCCATGTAATTTAGAGTTTTACAGAGAGATTGGAAGGAAGATAGGTGGAAACTTGTGTGGAAGGATAATTTATATTTCTGCTTCTTCTTCTTCTACTTTATCTTATACGGTTAAGATAAATAGACAAATTAAACCACACGTCACGTTTCTTTCATTTTAAGACGAAACAGGAAGGAAAATATTTCGGAAAATTTATGTTCTTGTAATTTATTCTTCTTCTTTCTAGGCACTTTCATCTAGAGTCTTGTTGAATATACATTTGAAGTAGAGTACAAATGTGATAAGCACGTTTTTCATTGAATCTCAACGCTTGCGATAATTGTTAGTCCAAAATGAAACCAGGAAATTTTCACTCTTGTAGATAATAAAATTTAACATGTTGCGCATTATTTATTAGTTGAGTGTAACATTAATCTATGTTGCTGTTATGTCTGTCTAAAAATAGCGTTGATAAGATTTTTCTTAAGTGTACACTTGTGATCACTAATTAGAACGCAGCCCTGGTTCTTATAAAACATACAAGCGTAAACGTTAAGCGCCGACCGACAGATAGATAATCGTGTAAAGAATAAGAAAGAATCTCTCAAATAAGACTGTAAGTAAATGATGGGGACTAGAGGGAACTTTTGTCATCGTCAGAGATTTGTTGAGTAAGTAATTAAAATCTGGATTCACATCGATCGAGCGACATCATCAATAGACGAGTAAAACAGAGCAAGAAAATTTAATATAAACAAAATATTTTCATTCGTATATATAAAAGCATGTCACAAATGATTTGGTCTTATCAATGTTATTTCATATTTTCAAGTGAACAAAATGAGTTGTAAGTTTTTACTTTCCTTAATTGTGAGTGAGATTCTAATTGACTGCTAATGTTGGATTACGTGTGATGAAGAAATAAAATTTATTTCAATTAAGCTCATTCATATTTATTGATGTGAACTTTGTGATTCTCATTGTATATCTCTCGTATTTTAATTTTAGTTCTTTTGGTGAGCTTAATAATAATTCAGACTATAACGAGTGCAGTGGTACAGGCGGCTCCACAAATATATTATCGCAATTACAAAGAAATGGGATGCCCGGAATTTAATCAACATGAGACTGTGCATCTTCCACATCCATTTAGCTGCAATAAATATTTAACATGTCTCTCGAAAAGTGTGCTCGAACAACTGTGCCCTGCTAATCTTCATTGGAACATCGAGAAAAATATGTGCGATTATCCTGACGATGCAAAATGTTTAGATGATAATACTATTTACTATTTAAATCGATTTTCAAGACGTAGTCGTTTTAAATAAAATGTCAGACACAATTTTTTAGTGACAAATTGAATCAGAAATTAAATTCGCAATTCGCTCGCGTTTCGCTGTTCATTCTTCATCTTCTTACTTTCAAAAAATGTTTTTTTTATTTATTGAGTGTCGTAAACATCAGCAAGATTTCTTTTTATTTCTTTTTCTCACTTTTAAAATCAATTTTATTTTTAATTAAACTTCTCTTCTTGGGTATTTCTTTTTTTATTCAGAACTGTCTGATGATAACATTTGGCATTGAGAGATTGAAAAGTTCTAGGTCATTTACGGAGTGTAATCTTGCTATGTCGTCTGTCGTAGATGAGTGTTTTTTAAGCTATGGCGCGTTAAATAAGAAATCAATTCTCAAGTGTGAAAACGTAGATTTGAAAAGAAATATTTTATAAGATAATAATTTACATAAATGATGATGCTACAGAATATTAATAATTAAACTTTTCTTTCTTTATAACATTTATAAGACAAATATGTTCATTAAAAGAGTTCTAATGAAAAATCAAAATGAAAAGCATAAAAACAAAACTCAAATAAGAATGGAGGAGAACAGAAGAAAAAAAAAATCGAGAGTGTACTGAACCGGTTACATATATTTTTGAAATCAGAAAGTCATTTACTAACCATTGTTCTGTCTTTAATGCTTTTGAATCATAAAGAATCGTCTCATTTGTTACATACTTCAAAGTTGTAGCTCTTTTGTTTAAAAAATCTTTTAAGATCATTCCAGCATCTCATTTCTGAACATGAGAAAGAGTTTAAGAAAACATAGCAAAAAAGAGAAAAAAGAACGTTTTGAGTCTGTGGTTAAGTTTTTCTTTTAAAGAATATTTTGAGATTTATTGAACCTATGAAGAATCGTAATCCGAATCATCTAGTAAACCATATTCTTCTACGCCTTTAAGACAGTAATTCCGGATGAACGAAAGAACAACTTAAAGCAAACGTTAAAGAACCACGGAGAGTGGTTGGAAAGATGATAATGGCCTCATGATTGAATGGTTGAAGGTCTGAGTGTCAATGTACGAGAAGCTCTGGTAACTTTTTAATGCTGCTGGTTCATAAATATCTTTCTTGCTTATGCTCTTTGTTCTTATGCTGGTTTTACAATTGTTTTATTTTCTCCGATTTCTCTGTCGCTACGAGTAAATAAGTAAGCAAGCAACTTGAAAGAAAGAAAAAAACATCAAAAGTGCTTCTGAACACGATTCCTAAATGTTCATGTTGTTGTTGCAATGATGTTGTGGAAATACTTTATCTAATCTATTCCTCCTAAAATATGTTGACAAAATTCTTAAAAGCATTTCAGTATCAAGAGACATCGCTTGACATTTTGTTTGTCTCTCAACAAGTTCAAAATTAATTTTTTCTTCCTTCTCTATTCTTCCTGACTTTCACTTTAGGGACGTTTAAAGTTTTTCAGCTTCAAGTTGCTTGTGTTCTGATATGTGCTTCATTATTTATGCGAGAAACGGAAAAGCAATTTGCAAGGGCGAAAGATACAAATATGTAAGCTCGAGACAAATATTAAAAATTTAAATTTGTTTTGTTTGAACTTCTCCTTCGGGTTGAATGTAGGAAACAGAACGGCATTTAATCTCTCACGCAGATGAGAAAGTTCATTTGCATTTCAAGAAACACTTATTTCAGAAGATTACTTGAAAGATTGAAATAATAAATTCCATGAACCATCAGTTAAACAATCAGCATCATCATCATCAACAACAACATTCATAATTTTTAATTGATGCTTTTGCAAGAAACATTTTTATTGAAAATCTTGAATAGCGATTCTTAATATTTCAGTGTTTATTTAAGAAATTGTATATTTCATCATACCAGAACAATGCTTTCCATAATAAGGTAGAATTATTCTGTGCTTTTTCTATCATAATGAAGCATTGTTTATAAAACATTCAATTTATGAAAGATTTCTGAAGCTTGAAATATTTTTGTTTTGTTTTTCGATGACAATGTCGCCATTCATTTCATTCTCCTTTCTGATATAATTTTTGAAAGGACGAAATAAACATGTGTTATGAAAAATTATGATAAATTAATTTCCATTAACGATGCGAAAGTGAAAAATATTTCCTTAATGACTCCAATGGCCCCGCATAAAACGCTCCCAAACACACACCCTAAGAGTTTACGGAATTAATGTTTCTTTAGGAGAATTAAAGGGCAATTACATTGAAAATTTATACCCAAAACTTAATTATAGTTACTCGAAATATTTCTTTAATGTTCGTGTTTCATTCTCATGTTTAGCAAAATATCGTAATTTTAATTAACAATTTCTTGATGATGTTTACAACAAATTAAGGAGAAAATTTTCTTTCATTTCATTGTTTTGTCAATAATCATCTTAGCACTTAATACATTCATTAACGTTCGAACTGATTTGAAGAAAGACTTTCGGGTGGGAAGTTTCATGGGGCTTTAAGTAGACAATTAAGTATTGAGATCAAAATTACAGTTGACTTTAAATTTTGTATGATTTATATGTATAACTACATGATATATGCATTGTCGTTTATTTTCAACAAAAACCTTTCTTTTAGTTGGCACAGGCACAACAGTGACCTCATTAAGAAAAGCCAATTTATATTCATAAATATTACAATTCTTCATATGACTCGGAATGGTCATAAAAAATTATTATGTAGAATTCAGAGAAAAATATAATTCCTTGTTTATGTCAGTATCCTTCAAGCGGTACACCTTCTTGCCTTTCAAGCAACTTTGTATCAATTAAATCATTGGAATGAGAATGCAGCAAATCGGATTACAATAATGAGTTTCTCTGCTAATATCCAAATTTCTTTATGACTCATTGTAAAAGTAGCATTTGTAAGTTTTTCGTATTAAAATTAATGAATACTTTCAGGATATTTTTAATTGAATAGAAATTCGAGGACAGATAAAAATTCACGAGTGTTGAAAACAAAACTGATAACAAAATAAATATTTTATTATGTTTAATTATCACGAAATATTTTTTATTACATTTTTATGTTTCTTCGAAATATTAAGTCGGTCTTTTTATTCACTTAATAAGCTTAAATGTGAAAACAGAAACGAATTATTGAAGTTCATTGCTACAAGTTTAACTTCCACTTTAATTTGTCACTTTTCATTAATGAGAATCAAAATTGTTTGATCAATAAACAAACTTTAAGTTGAATAATTAAAAATTACTTTGATTATTTACCTTGAAGTTCATTTAAAAATCTACAACTCAATAAGTAAGTTGGAATTGCAGTCTCTTAATCCCATTAAAGCAGATTCCCTTCACTGTTAACTTCACTCGTTACAGTTGAATCTTATAAACCGTTTAATTGTCTAATTAACTAGCAATCAAATAATTTACTACTCTACAGTTGTGTTGAAGGCGATTTAGATTAAATTGTGCTTTACTTAATCTTCACGATCGCTTTTTCTTTCTTCTTCTTCTTATCCCGTTTGCTTTAGGGCAATTATGTTGCATCAACACATAATCATTGGCAAAACCATAAAAAAGTTCGTATTGTCTTTGCTTAAGAATTAAGCTTCACATGTTTAATGATC
The DNA here is from genome assembly GCA_900005825.1 of Clunio marinus. Taxonomy (NCBI): domain Eukaryota; kingdom Metazoa; phylum Arthropoda; class Insecta; order Diptera; family Chironomidae; genus Clunio; species Clunio marinus. The sequence continues at coordinate 319,468 of CVRI01000004.1, forward strand.
ATTTCGAATGGATGAATGAGTAAGTGTGTTGAACATATTAATCCTGTGGCTGATCAAACCAATGGTTAAATAAAATTCTTATGAATCGAATGTCTATAGAATCAAACAAAGAAGGTGATCGCTCGAAATTCACCTTGAACGTCTTTTGTTTTTTATGATGTCATATTTAAGATCGCGACAAGTGTGAATCGTGGTTAGCTTAAGTAATTCCTTTATAAATATTTCTTCTAACTCATTATGATTACAACAGAAATTTAACTTTAGCAATGCGTAGCACGTCTTTATTTGGATATCGTATTTGATGTGATATTTCCTGCTTTTTGTACAGAATTCATGAAAGGATTTTTTTTTAAATTTGAGAGAATATCGCGAATTTATTCCATCACGTTTATTTGCCAAATATTTTGAATAATCTTTAATTAAGATCCGGTAGAATGTTTATTGAAAGAATTTTAAGAGTCAAAAGAATTTTACCGATTCATTCATATTTGAATATTGAACAAAATAAAAATCAAAAAGAAGAAAAGAAAAATTTGATTTGAAACCTTAAACCTTAAACGCGAGGTTGGTAATAAGAAGCATGTCTGGGAATTTGTAAAAGCTTTTGATAAAAATAAAATCTAGACGATGTTGAATGGCAAGGACGAGATTCTTATTTTTCCATCTTGTTACGATTTGCAAAGGATGTAAAGCAATTTAATGTAAAAAAAAGAAAGTTTCTTCTTCCGTTTACTTCGGTTTAACAATCTCCGGAGTTCAATGAATCTTTACAAGATAGGAAATGGTAGCAGCTTTCCTTTATATGTTATGGAAAACGAAGGTTTCTTCTTCTCTATTACTTCGACCATCTCCAGGTGGTTTTAACTTTGGATTTATAGGATAAATTCACGCCAATTTCCTTACTACGTTCTCGTAGTTTCATAAGCGAAAAGAAGAAGAGAAAATGGTAAAACAAAAGTTTTGTCTATAATAGACTGCATCATAATTCACATCAACTGCTAAACTCCTTGCTTCATGGAAAGTTTCTACAACAAATATTTCATTTGAAGCACTTTATGATCTCTCAACGTGACGGTAGGAAACAATATCCAATATAAAATAAAACATGTTTCATTGAACTTTTCTGACAGGGATCGCAATTGAAACCAGCTAAACAATGATACATCGGAAAATTGTTTCTATTAATATAACGCTGTTTGTTTGCTTACTTGTTTATTTTTCCGATTTTTTCCGTTTTCTATTACGAACATGATGATGCATGAAGTTTTTCCGCTTCAAACTTAATGACTAACATTGTGTCTGGGAAAGTTTCGTGTCGTGTTGATGCGAGATTAATCGCGTGGAAACAAAAAGAAAATTCTTCCTTACAGTCTTAGCGTGGGGTTTATCATTGAGACGGATAATTATCAGTTATGTGTAAGTTTACAGACTTGGAACGGAACATAAATGAATAATGTGAAAAGTTCTTAATCTTAAACAGAATGTTGAAGATTTAAAATGTCTAGCCAACAATGGTGGATAAATTTTCACATAAATCAATATCAACATGCTTCGTTGCTTATGTTTATCAAATACGAATGAGGCAGAATTAATATTTGTTCATTCAAGGAGTCTAATGTCGGATTAAATTAACCTTAAAGTTATACTATTCAATCATTTAGATTGTTTACTTATATTCACCTATTGAATTTAACACATTTGTGCGTTTAATTAACCAATGATTAACTTCAATATCAAACAACATAAAAAGCTTTTGGTAAATACCTGCTATAATCCACATTCGTGCGATTCAAACCCGCATGTAAAGGCGAGAGAAAAAAGCACAGAAAAGGCGTCAGCGTCAAAAGCGGTTCGTTCACTTTAGCATGATGATTGCGTTGGCGATTATTTGGTAATTTAACCAAATTCGTTAGTTCAATAAGTACACTATTTAGATTCGGACAATTTAAATTCACAACATAAAATGGATTCACTAAGCAGCTGTTTATCGTAGACGGAAATAACATTAAATTATTGATAAGTCCTGGTCGTAAATTAAATTCCTGTTGATGCTTTGTTTGATTTGTTCGACGCGCCGTTTTATGTTGATTTATTCGATTGATAGGCCACACAGACGAGTTAAATGTCGCGTGTTGATTATTCATTGTTAACGACCACGTTTGAGGAAATCTTTAGTATGTATTTCTTTATTTTCTTTTTGCCGCGATCTTTATATTTATAAAGGAAATTGTTTTCTCCGCAATGTAATCCCGACTACTTGTCATAGAGAAGAGCTATCGTATGTTTGTCGATGCCATGGAACTACACAAAAATATTTCCTCTGCTTGTTGTAAAACATTTCTTCTCTTCTTCTTACACGGAGATTTTCTCATGCTTTTCCGCCATTCAACCTAACGCGCACACACAAAAATTCTTTGTTATTTTCATTGGAGTACTGTGTAAAATGCTGGAAAAGCTTCATCGAAATTTTTGTCCCACTGCGAGAATATTTTCAGAGAGCTTTTTTTATTCATCGAGAGTCATCAGATTTGTGCTTGTCACGAGGGGAATGAGACAAGTGAGAGCTTTAAGGAGTAAAAAACGTTTTACTTGAGAGAGAAAATGAAATTCGTGAATGCAATAACATCGTTGAAGTCATAATTTCTCATTAGCATTGCGGTTGATGAACTTTTGCTTCCTAAATGAAAAATAACTTCTTTACCTATAAAATTACGGATTAAGAGAATGAATTTGTTGTTATTCATTGATTTATTGCGAAGTTTGTAATATAAGTTAATCTTCAAGTTAAACTAAAGTCAATATACTCATGTTGAGGCGACAAATTTCATAAATCTTCTTAATCAAACAATCTTTCTCCAGTATAAACAATTTATTGTACAACTTACTTCACAACTTTACTGCTCATGTGCAGAATTAGGGTGAAGTTTTCTCGTGAAGAAAATGAGATTGTGTGAATATTTTTTTTCTGTTATTGAGGGGAGAAGCCGAAGCTTGGAGAAATTTATAGTTAGAGTAAAATGCTTGGTAGATTTTATTTTACGATTCTTTCGAGAAAGCATAATTTATGCTTGAGGTTTCAAAGCTTCTGTAAAGAGAAGAAAGAAGAAAAAAAAAACGCACACAAAATTTCACCTTTTAACAACCTTAATTTTAACCCTCAACGATACTTTTTTTAAACGATTCATTGTGAGAAATTCCAATTTAAATTTTTTTTCCTTTTAAAATGATATGAAAATTGAGAAAGTTTCCATGCGACGAAAATTTTCATTATTCATGAATAAACTTTTCCCTTTCCCATGAACATTTATTGTATGTTTTTTGTTATTGTAATTATAACTGAAGTTTCTTGCGGAAATGATGGCAATGGTGTTAAAAACAGTTCACTTTAATGTATTTTTAAAGACACCGAAACTTTGTGGAGTGTGAGAAAAGCTTTCAGGAAAATTTGGTTGATATTAAAATCATGACTCGTGAGTTGTTCCATGGAAACTCAAATGGTTTGATATTAACATCAGGATATTACTAGAATTATAATAGACATATAAAGACCCAACAACTAAAATGTGAAAAGCAAATCGATTTCTCGTATGAAAATATATTTCTGTTCTTAATTACAATCATGACAATATGGATGAAGACGTTTCGTCATCGAAATAAATTACAAAACAGAAATAAAAAGAAGTTTATAAATCATTGAATGTTAGCCATAATGAGACCAGTATAATAACAACTAAAAAAATGGTAAAAGTATTGTTTTTGTATCAGCATATGTACATAAATAGAAAGAAAAGCGGAAGAAAACTCATCTTCTGTTTCCCAGCAATCATTAATAACATTTTTCTATGCTTTTGAGATAAGAAAATTCCATCATTTATCAAAAGAAGTATGAGGAAAACTCAGTTTCTACTCACTTTCGTTTCCCTTTTTTTCGTTCAACTCAATTGAAGAAGATACTGATAACAAAAACAGAACATTTCGTGTATAATTTGTCCGGGGTTAAGCTCAAGAAAAATGAGATTTTTCTTGATGCCGGAAAACATAAAAAGTTTTCACTTCCCCAAAGGTCGTCTACCCAATGAAACCGAAACAAAAAAAAGCAAATTATCCTTTCATTTATTATTCTTGGATAGAAAATCGAAAAAAATCGGCTTTTTATCAGTGGTAGCAATAACATATTTCACTGTCAAAGAACAAAGATTCAAACTTCAATTTCCTTCTTTTATCTCTTTTGATTTTTCAATTGCAGAAAATAAAATAAAATAGAAAACTCACCTATGATTCAGCTATTTGGCGTAGCCTGTTAATCACAGCTTGTAACTTGGTTCATGTTTTTCCATTCACTCAACTCTGCAATGATTCAATTAGAATAATAAAAGTTTACATTGGTTAGTTGAAAATATTCAATTCTGTTACAATAGTCATGTTCATGACGTAAGTTTATCTACAATTCAGTTAATGATACAATTCTTAAATGGATTTTCATTGTTAGAAATCAATCATTCTCTCTTTTTTTAAGATTTGAAAGGTCTGCATATGTGAGCAAAAGAAGTTAAGCGGTTTAAGCTTTTAAGCCACTTCGCACGCTCATGTTGTTCAACATCCATTGTAATATTTATTTTTTCCTTCCTAATCGCCAAAGTTACTTTGCATGTGAGTTAACTGAGTGAGTTGCCGATATTTTATGCTTGAATTCGTTCATACATAAAAGTCATAACATGAGAAAAATGTTGATTTTTGAACAGCTGTGCGTTTGACACCGTCGAGTGAAGGAAAAAAGGAGTTGAAAACACTTTTTTTGTAGCTCAAATAATTCAACGAACAGACGGCAAGGGACAATGTTTTTAATTTCTTTTATTCAAACATTAATTTCATTCTTTCATCCAAAGAATTTTCTTGTTAAGAATCTTTCAGAAAACATTCTTAAAATTACGTAATGTTGTATGACAACAAGCATCAAATTTTGATTTAAGTTTGAGAAATGTCAATGTCAACTTCACACTTCAAATAAGTCCACAATTAGAAACGATTCTTTTCTGGAAGTTATTAGATATCGACGCGACGTCCTTGACACAAATCGCATGACGAGAGCAATGTCAAAATGTAAACTTAAAATCAAACTAACATGGCAACAAAATAGTTGAGTTACAATTCAAAGAGAAACGAATATTAATTAAATTAGACGAGGGTAAAAGTTGCAATAAATTTGTTTCGCTGTGTTAATGTTGCAATGAAGTTAAAATCTAAAAGTGAGAGAGAAAAGAAGAGAATTATTTATGGGGTGCTCAGGTCATTGTCGTCGCCATTTAACAGCCATGCACACACATCATAAAGAGCTGCTGCTGCTGTTCTTGCTGCAAGTATTTAGTAAGCAAGCAATACACGGGGAAACTTGTTCTCGTTAAAGCAGAGTACACCATCTGGTTCATTTTCATTACGTTCTGTCTGCTGCTTTTATTTTATTTGAACTCACCAGGGAATGAAGGCACATCAAGCTCTATCGACAACATTAGTTCCCAAATAATTTATTGAGACAATATGATGATGGGCTGGATTTGAGAATCATTTTCACAATATTTTCAATGAGAATAAATCCAAACCAGCATCAATGAAACATAAAATTATGAAAATTCACATCAATGCTTTAAAGTCGTGATGAATATAAGAAAAGAACAGGAAAAAAGCGGAATAAAGTGTTTTTTATAGCTTACACATGGAGTGTGTGGAGTGTGGAGCGAAAAGAATAAAAATGGAAAAAAAGATCCAGAATCCAGTTCTGACTTTCAAACTGGTTTCCATCGGGGAATGATGTTTAACTTTTGCTTTTCTCTCTCTTCACATTTCACTTTAAACTTCTTTTCTATTTTTGGGTTGGGATGTTTAAAGATTGAGATTTGAGATGAGATATTTTTCAAACAACGTACGATACTAGTTTTTAGTGACCCGCATCATCTCCAGTTGATTCCCAACATGTTTCATGTGAGATTTACTTCAGTTACATTAATAAAAAGCTGTCCACAATAATCATTAACGCTTCAGAATTATATTTAATGGAAGCCAATGAGGTTTGTTGTTTATCGTTTCACGAAAAAGCAAATTAAATGAAATATTTCAAAAGGCCAATGGTTCTTACATTCTGGAATGTTTTCGAGTTCCTCTTGCCTTTCAGAAGAAAATTTCAAGTTGAGTCATCGTCATCATCATTGGAACCTGATGTTTTTGTGTTTATCGATCGTTGAAATGGTCTTTGACTTATAAAGATTCAAACGACTCTATTGACATTGACATTTGATAAGCAAGTTGCAAATCAAGTAGCAGTGAAGTAAATTTAGAACAAGAAAAGAAGAAGCAGAAGCACGGAATTGACACAATACTCCATCATTGACAATGTTGATCTTTAGGATGTGGTTTCTGATTCATTTGAGTCAACTTAAGTCCATATATCGACTCTCAAAAGGTTTCTCAACCATTTTCCTTCGTTTTTTTCATGCTTCTTCTCCATCTCCATGCCACAGCTACATAAAACTTGAAGAACTTTTCCCTTTTCTTTTATTATTCAAGTCATTCTCGAGTCTCCAATCTTGAGTTTATTTTAACGACTGAGGCATTTCCTCTTGAGCCAACAGTATTTCTTTCGCTTTAATAAATTTTGTAAGAAGTAAAGAGAAATCGAAAACTCATCGAAATTGATTGAGGATCTCGCAAGGGGCAAAAAAAAATTAAATAAATATGAAGGAACGTATGAAGGCAATGAAATGGACCGCACTAATCGATGAAATGATTTTTTTTTCTCTCATCAAGCTCTGACAGCTTCGTTTCTTTGCCATCCCATAAATGATTAGATTTCAATGATCTACCATTAAAAAACACCTTTTTTCCTTCATTTATGTCTCGAAGAATTTTTTAAATAGATACGAGAAAGAAAAAAAGGAAAATTTGATTTATTTCCCTCGTCACTGGAAAAATTTTTTAGCCGCTCACAGGCCATCAACCTTACTAAACTTTAAACATTTTTCTGACATGGAATACCAGAGAAAATAATCTAATTTTGGGAAAAATAATTTTTGAGATGAAAAGATTTTTCTTCAGGGCTTCGAAATGGTTTTAAAATTTTTAAATTTCAATTGGAATGTTTTATGTCCTAAAATTGCATTTAATTCCATTCTTCATCCTTGAATTCATTCTCAACATAATTTCATTCCGGAATCCCTGAATTCACACATCGATAATGTTAATCTACGGGAAAGGTTTTCACATATCTTATAAAAATAGAATATGATACAATTCAACAACATTAGAGTAAATCATCGACAGACATTGACAACATGCTTAACGATTAGACTTTCATTCCAAGTCGTTTATTCAAAGCAGAAAAACAAAACGAAAATATTAACCTTGAATATACTACATGGAAGCTGGCGAATACGTTGACCTCATCTCCTGTATAACATCAAAAAAAAACACTCAGCCAACTACAACGAAATCGATTTAAATCACACGCCGAAAAAAGAAAAATAAAAGCGAGTGAGTGAGCGAGAAGAAGCTGAATAAAGCAGAAACTCAACAAACGATACAACAACGATAATAACAACAACAACATCATCATCATCATCGACACAATAGAATAACATAATAATAAATGGCTAGCTCATACCTATTGACCAGTTTCTTCCATCTCCATCCATTCACTTCATTTATCTATCAGCAAATAGATCGATATTAAATTAGATGAATCTCAAATGAAGTCTCGTTACATAAATCGTCAATAATTTACATTTGATATCAACGAAGTTGTTGAAATATTTCCGTTCAACGTTCGGTATTTAAAATTTCAATTCGTTGATCTTCTTCTTTTTTATTTCATATCATTTTGTGATTTGGTAGCACGCTGCGTGAAATTTTTTGTCACGATTCATAAATTTAAACTTTTTTTAGTTGTTTGTAATATTTGGAACGATAGTTGGTCTTCATCAGAGCTTGTTAAGCATAATGTTTAAAGCTGATTATATTAAGCTTTATAATAAAGATGTTTGTTGATTTTTATTTCAACTCTTTTGAACTTTTAAGTTCACTTACGAGCTTGAACGCTTGAAGTACATTCAGTGATGGTTTTTGACATCATTGTAAATAGGTACTTGTAGGAACGTCAACCGTTACAAGTTCTTCTGAAGACCTTTGATCTGTGTACAGCTTAAAATCAATCAAATATCAAACAATACGGGAGCGTTAAAAACATTCATTTAACATCTGACTGACATCAAAGCACAAAGTTCTATTAAAAACCGCATAATTATCTGAATAATAGTTGAGTGGGACTTAATTTCGTAATAAATCATCATAGTCCAAGCTTAATAAATCTTAATGATCAGCTTGTCATTATTTAGAATATTTCTCTCCAACTCATTAAACTTGAGTAGCGAAAGATTCAAAAAAATCCATTTGCTGACTTTTTATTTCTTTTTTCATCAAAATAGCGAATGATTTCAATGAATTGACTGATAAATGAAAAGCTATTTGTCAATCGTCATTTTGCATCTTCTAAGAAACTTTTTATTTCTTCTGTTTGTTGGTTGCTTTTTTTTATTAATAACAGTTTGGTTTAAAGAATTGATTGGTGTTTTATACATTTGCGGTTATTTTTTATAATTTTTTATTAAAGACTTTCGGGGTGGTCAGGTCACCGGATTCAATGTTTCTTTAGACGTTTCCGATAATCTTCGAGGACTCGCAAATTTATTTAACTTAACAACATGCTGAGGTTGATGATTTATCGGTTGGCATTATTAACGGAAAAATTATCCTTGAGTTTAAATGAAAGATATCACTTTCAGTGACCACTTTAAGCCGTTTCACCTTAACTTGAACTCTTCTCATGTTTTAAACATTTCCTCATTAATTCCAATCTGATTTTTTTCTCCTTTCTTAAATAAAAATTTACTCATTCAAACGACGTCATCTTGTTACTAACTAAATGCTTTGTATTGATCCCGAAAAATGAGATTACAATGAATAAAAAAAATAAAAAGAAAAATTGCAAACCGCGTGTGAATGATTTAACATTTTTTTTCGCAGCACACAAGAATGTCCGTTTCGGAATCATTGATTCCCACGAAGTGAATAAATTAAATAAAGAATTATGAGGCAATGAATGTTATAATCACAATACCGTGGCCGGTTAAAGGAAAAGGTGTGCGCGATGTGTTTTACTTCGTAAGAATTCTTAAAGCGACGTTGAAAGAATCGCAAAGACGTTCCAATTCGCAAAACGAAGCCCTCACAAGTGTGTGTAGCAAACGATGAGTTCTTCAAACTTCACAGCCGAATGTAAAGGCAATTAGTGTTCCATTCCTTGGCTCTGTAGCTGCTGAGACGTGCGAAAAATATCGGCAAAAGAAATAGAGAATATTCCAGTCCGAAATAGTCAAATAGTCAATTTTATGGCATTTAACAAGTTGTTTCTTTTTTCTTCAACGTTCACCGGGCAATCAACCGCATGGCTCATGAAGCGATTTATTCAACTTACGCGTCCGTTCGTTAGCATGCTCACTCGGACATTGCCAGTTACCAATGAAAAGCTTTAACAACAAAACAAGAAGTAGTTAAGGACGTTGTATTATTAAACAAATAATCTCTGCTCGACTTCAGTTCAGATTACTTCTTTTTTTTTCTTGTGGTGATAATTTAAAGCGCACGTTTTATAAAACTGCGTGTAATTTTAAGAATAAATCTTATTGAGATATTTAAATTGAAGGAAACTGTAGCGGAAGTCATGAAAGATCACGAGATTTGATCATAACAACATTTTCCCATAAGTTTTCATAAAACATTCTTGACATTCTCTAAGTCACTTTGAATGTCGAAACAATTGTCGAAAATAACAAAAATTATTATTCAAGCAAATGTTTGCATTTTTATTCAGGTGTCAATTCCTTCCACCTATATTTGCTAAGAAATTTATCGTATCATGAAACGTTTTATGTAAAATTTAATTGAATTTTAATTTATATTGACTGTTACGAGCGAGCTGTTTTAGTTGGAAAAGTCTTAAGTTAAACTCTTGTTAAGAAAACCTGATATTTCTCACAGTTATATTTACCAAAGAAAATGAATATCGACATAGCCCGCAAAATGTAAAGTCTTGTGAATAAGAAAAATAGATTTTTTCAAGGTCAAGAAAGCAAAAACCTTTTGATCGTTCACTGTTTTTCGCGCAGCAGTATCCGACATGGAAAAAAAAGGTTCAACTTAACCGATTTTTAAGAACATAAGAACGGACGTATTAATGAAATGATCTCATGTATGAATTGGTTCAGTACAAAAACAATTCGGGTGGCGTAATTGTAACCTTCAGATTTAAATATTGCTTGTAATCCATTAAGCTATCAAAGAATCAAGTTGAGTTTAACAATGTTAACGTTCATTTATGATTGGCATTTTTGTTAAAATGTTCCTTACTTTTTTTATATTTATTTACATATTTTACAAATAATGCAAAAGATTCTAAATTCGTTTCCATCTGAAAGAACAAATTAAAAGTTTTATGCTTCCATGGTGAAGAATGAACGACAACAACAATTTTCAGCATAACCAAACTCATACATAAAACATTGAAGTGAATGAAAAATATGCTTCGAGTTTCCTTGAACTCTTGAGTTGTTCGATTAAAAAAAAGTTTATAGCAGAATAAAATATACAATCAAGTTATATCTTTACAAACAAACACACACGCTTTGCACGACTTGCCGAGACGGGAACGACTTAAATTCTTTCTTTGATTCAGATATTGCGTTGCTTTAGTTTTACGTTAATTTTTTTTGTTTGGGGTCTTTTGTGAATGTACCAAGAATAAGCAGAGAATTGGAATTGATAGAATCGTCTGAGATAAGTAATCACGACAACAACTTGGTTATTTCGAAAAGATTTAAAGAATTAAAAATAAAAACTGTTGAAATGTCTGCAATAACATAAATAAAAGTTTTTCGTCCACAACTTCCATAAGCAGTGGCAAGCAAAATGAAACCTGAAACTTGCTTGAAATAATCTTGCTTCCCTTTTCATTAATTCGTTTTTAAACCAGGTTCTCTTACACGTCTCGAGTTTAGACATAAAATGCTGGTGGAGGATAACAAAGGTATTAAATATTTGATCGTTTGTTCTCACATTAGAAAAGATGCTGCTTTGCCATGTTTCATCTTGTTGTGTTCTGACTCATAATCTTTGCGTTGTTGTCAGATTTCTTATGCTGCACTAACAAGAAGAAAATACGAGCACTTTATGGCAACACATGGTTGAAAATTATTCATTTTCCGGCAGATCGTGTTTTCTCTTATATTACTTTGCCGTTGTCATTTCAAAAGCATGTGGAAAAAACATGAAGGGAAGACCTAAAACATCATCACACTACCCAAACAAAGATTATTATTTTCTTGTGTCAGTCAGAGGTTTTCTTAGCACTTTACGTAGCAGTAGTAACAAACCATCCCAAAAGCAAGGAGATATTTTCATCTTCTAATGTACACACTGAAATGACACCAAAGTATCCAATTTCCGAGAAGAGAGAATTCCGTCATAACCAGAAAGGCAAATATTGAAATCTCAAATGGTTTCGTTTGCTCATTGTAAGACGTTTGAAAAAAGAATCACTAAAGGAAGAGAAATACCAAAATGAGACACGCCACAAACAAATAAAGAGTTTATTGAACGGCTTCGGGCACAATAAAAGGTATTTTTTTTCATCATGAGAGATTACGAAGAAGGATTTGAGAAGCTAATAATGAACGTGGAAGTGGCTGAATAAAGCGAGGCTCATCAGGGAGTCAAGCAAGAGAATATCGCAAAGACTTTCGATGTAAACAATTTTTTTTCTCTTCAACATCTTACAGCGTGACAAAAGATAAAGTTTGATTACAATCTCCTGGTGGGGATAATTCACAATCTTTTGAGAATCTTTACAAAGGTTAACGGCTTCAACTTGAATTTGAGACAAATGTTGGAACATTTGATGCTTGAAAAAGCTTTTACTGGTTGATTTCTTTAAGATTCTACCAACCAACCCTTTGCGACTTTCTCTCATCTCCTTATTCCATTAAGTCTCAAGTTGTCTATTTATCTCTCGAAATAAATGTCTTAAAAAGAAGACGACAACGACAGTCAATGATAAACAAAACGATGAAATCTCTCGTTACGAGAAATCCACTCAAGGGTTTTTCTTAAGCATTCTTTTACTTTAGTTGTTCAAAATAAAAATTTACAGCCTTGTTTCAATTTCAGAGTTCACTCGACAGACATCTCTTGAGAAAAATTGGAAAATTTTATGGAGCTATAAGTAAATGGCGACAAGTTTATCGAGAAAAGTCCAAGGTTAATATGAATACGCTAAGACTTTCCCAACATTCTTAAGTTATGCTCGGTAGGCGAATGACATTGCAATAATTGCACGACTTACATTCACGATAAGAACAACCCTGAACTTAACATATTTTACTTCTTCTCTTGCTCGTTGGGTTTCATCTTTCTTGATAATTATTCTTCATTGTCTGAAGCTTGTTTTTTCTTTTCCTTCAATCTTCCTCCCAGTTTACAACCAGAAACTGAACAGTGCAGTGTTGTGTAAGTTTCTTCATGATCGTCTCGTTGTTTGCTTTCGGACAATTTTCTTCTTCTCTCTCGTTTTCTTTAAAAATTTATTTTACATACTTAATGGTGCTGTTGTGATGTTATTTTCAACATTGAAAAATGGAGCTTGAGGCACTTTTCTTCCTCGTGTAATCGACTGAATGATGATTAAAGTTTATGAAACGAAATTACACGCTCATGATTCACGTGGAAGATTTAAAGGTTTCTTCTTTTATTTTATTTCTCTCTTTTTAATCCTAAGATGAATGACTCAAGTTCATTGATACTTAAGAAATTACAATCATTAATAATTAAAATGAGATTTCAATTAATGATTATCATAATTATTTAAAACAAAAATTTACACGCTTAAAAGAATTTTATGATTTTATTTTAATTTAACAATAAGTAGCGGATCGTTTGTCTGCAGCTTTACTTAATGTAACGATTGAGTTTATTTCTTCATCTTGCTTCATTTGACTTTCAAAAACCTTGGCAGCGGTCAAATCCAAAGTTCTTTGTAACCATGCTCAGCGCGGGTCTGGCACAAAGTACATAAGTGAGAAGAGGAAAAGCGAAAAACTCTTCTTCATAAACTTTTTTAAAAAAGACAAAAATGAAATGAAAGGAACGAACGAAGAAAACAATTCTCTCGTTGGGCTTCTAAGTTTTTCATTTCAAAGATCATTTATCTGAATTTATACTGCGTCTTAATGGGTGTCGAATGAAACCAGCAACATGAAAGCGAAATGTGGTACCATTTGTTTCAAGTGGAAGGCACTGGAGAAGTGAAGACAAAAAAGAAGTAGAAAAATCAAGACTGAAAATTCTAAAATGATGTAACTAAGCGAGAAAAATTATTACAAATTATTTTTTTATCATTGTGAGAGATTCTGCAACTCTCAACATGTTTAATCTTGAAATAGAAGACAACTAAAACTATTCTCAGAGTTGTTCAATTAGCTTATAGTAATAGGATCATTGTCGGTTTAATTTCTAAAGAACTTTCTCCGAAGACTTATTTGTCGTTTGTTATGAAATTGTCTCCAAGTTGTGCTCATAAATTCCGAACAGCTGAGAGAAGACACACAAAGAAGTGAAGATTTTCATTTCATAATTCTTTGATATTTTGTTACGCCTCAAATATAAACTAAAAAAAAGAAGATGCACTATCCAGCCGGGAGATATAAAATTAGCCTAGGTCTGGATAAACATTCACTTCTTGGAAGTAAAAATAACAAAACAAATTCGTCTTTGAATTTCAAAGAGATTCATTGTTTGTGAAATTAATACAGAAATTGCATTCATCTATCAACATAAAAATTTGATTTATCAAATCAACGAACACATTTTTGTCATTAAAATTGACTGACAATTTAACATTTTATTAGGATTCATTTTGTACAGAAGCAGTTTTGTTTCCTTCCAGATGCTCAAGTTTCCCATCATTAATGTTTCCGTCATTAGTTGAACAATCTACAGTTCATTATTTTCCTTGTTTACTGCACTATAGAAGTTTCCTTACACATGCTTAAGTTTCATGATACGCTTTCTGATTGTTTCCTGCAACAACAAGATTCAACTTCTTTGTCGTCAAGGAGATGCGGTGCAATTTAAAGAATTTTATTACACACATTTAGAATATCTTCTTAAAGTGTTTTTATATTTCATGGTTTTCTTCCACACCCCAAGCAGTCTCTGCAAGCGTCATAAAAGAATTTCTTTTTCTCTCTTTTTAAAAATTCAATCGCAGACTAAAATCAATCACTTTCATGCTTCCAACTCTTTCATTTATCAATCAGTCTGATGGATCTTTTACTCCACTCTTCTTTTGTTTTTTAAAAACTTTTTTTTCATGTTCATTCTTTTGAAGGCAGACGAACATTAAAGAAATCCATTTATCCCATCCCAAAAGAAATCAAAACAAAGAAAGGAGACATCAAAAGGAGAGAAATTTTATTTATTTTTTCTTTTGGGGAACGTTCTTGATCAATAGAAGCACCTCTACGTTGTTGCTATAGCCATGGAGATTGAATTTAAGAAAGAACCGGTTCTGGGATAGGCTTATATTTATGCTTTGCCAGTCAAACAACATATATATGTATATATGTTCAAACATAAACCTAAACACATGTTTTTTATGTACACACTAAAGCCATGATGAATGTAAACAGGCAGCAAAGAATTGAAAATCATTTATGTTGGTTGCCTTTTCTTATGCTTTTTTCTCATCAGCATCATCATCATCATCATAATCATCATCATATTCTTCATCTCTAGTTCATCAGAGGAAAGGAAAAGAGAAGTTAAAAAAAGGTTCTTTGAAACAACATCAACATCAACAACAACTTCTTTGTGTTTTCACTTCCATTTGCAGAAGAAGAAAAAAATAATATTCATCACGTTTCAATGTTGCCATGAGCATAAATTTTCAAACGTGTGTTTGTGTGATCAGACTCCAAAATTGGATTCCGTTTTTCTTAAAAGTTTTTCTTCTTCTTTTTCTTTATCAAAGATGACGACGACGTTTTCATCGAAGGGAAGAAACAGGAAAGCAGTGCTGTAGTAAATAATAATAAATTTTATGTTTAAGTAAAGAAAAAGTCATAATTTTTGTGAGGCTCTTCCATTTTAATTTAACTTTGTTAGCTTCCATCAATGTTGATATTGAAAGACACCAAAAAACGTGTTTCAACAGCAACAATGAAACTTCAGCATTTACTTTATCTCATTTATTTTCTGCTTGTGCGACGACATCCAGAATAAGGCGTTCAATTGAAAACGAAACTTCTACGCTTCGTCATTGTATGAGGCTTACTTGTTCTTTTTGTCATCAACCGCTAGTGATAATACCGCGTTCATAGCCTTATAAGAATATAATATTCCATCTTTTGCTTCGTGGATCATCCACGTTCCATAAAATTGCGTTGAGAAGAAAAAGCACGTAACGACAAGAATCATAAGGCAACCAACAAAAGATTAAACAAATAAGAAACATTGGTAAATGTTTCTTGCGTCTCACGGTTACCGCGATAACCACAGGGAAAAGTCGAGGTGAAGTTTTCAACTCCTGAAGGTTTAACGACGATAAAGAATAAGTGAGGGGGAACGAAACTCCTTTATGGCAATCAAGACAAAAGACTTTGATAAAACGAGCTGAAAATTTAAATCAATAAATTTTCTTCTCGTGAATTGAGAAAATGTTTCATTCTCCCTCGACATTGAACAAACTTTCTTGTTTAAAAAATATTTTGTGAGTAATTTGAATTCCATTTACTGCTGCAGCAGTTTTTAAATTGTTTGAAAGAAAATTGTTTTTCTTTTCGCCTTGAAAATGTTCACTTCACATGTAGACAAACTGAAAGTCATTATACTTTAATTACAGTGCGATGAAGGAATTGCACAACATGATTGACGTAGCTTAGTTATTAATTCTTCTTCTTTCTTTTGCAGTCATTGGATAAACTCGACAATTTTCCCTTTGCGGAAAATTAATGACGGAAGGAAAATGTTTATATAATTATCACAAATGAATCCCTTCACGCCCTCGTATCAAAAAGATTTATCTTCTAGTGGGATTTTGGATTTGATAACGATGTGATAATTAAAGCAGGCTCCACACAAAACATCTCATAAAAAAACATAAATTAATGTTTCGCGATATGTTGCAAAATATTAACCTGAACGAACTCGCTTTGCCCTCGTTCATCGTAGTCATCAATCAACAATTGCTGTATGAGAGAAACAGCGGCCTTCGTGTGAGAGATTTGATATCGTCACATATGGTTCAGCTATGTCAGCAACATTCAATATTTACATTATTATTGTGCATCTCATTTACACTCATTGATATCAAGCTCAACATACAAATTTTATTTTCTCTCATAATTCAACTCAAAACAATAACAGAAGAAGCTTCCAAAAACCTAATGCATGTCTATGTGGCAAATGTTTTTAATGTGAAAGACTTTTCTTTTTTATATTTTGGTGTTTCGTGTTTATTTTATCGAATGAAGTGAGAGAGACAGAGAGAGGTTAATGTCCTGATAGCTATGGGAAAAGTGAAGGAAGTGCACGCTTTATAACAAACACATGCAAAAGAGTTCTGTGGCTTTCAACTTGAAATAAACATTATTTCATGTTGCCATGATGTCATGAGTAGAGTGAATGAGCTGCTTATTCGCTGGAGATTTTCACTTTGATCTGAATTCGACATCCAACAATGAAAGGAGAAAATGAAAATATTTTTTTCTCTTCAATATTTGCCAATGACATAAAATACTTTAGATCCCCTTGTGAATAATGAATTTTATTGATGTCGATATTTTGTATTTGTATCTCGCAAATATGTACGTATAAATATTTTCACACACATACACAAAACTGATGTACGGGGATGAAAGGCATCGAGGGAAATTTTTCAGGCGAGGGTTTCCCAAAACTATTCTTTTAGCTCATCCATTTCATTCCATTTGAAGACATGAAATTTAATTCAACATGACAACTTTCCCTCTCGCTTCACATCACACAAGATGCTAGATTACAGATAACTTCAATTTAAATGCTTCGGAAAAATCAAAACTCAAATCGAATGAATTTTCCAATTTTCCGAAGTCGAATAGTTTTCTTCTTCTTCCGTTGTTAGATGTTTCTGTAATAAAATAACAATTTTTCGATCGTCATAGATGTGGAAAACTTTTCAAGATGAGATTGAAGGAAACGAATTATTGATTTTCTTTCTATATTCCCCAATTGGAAAGATAAATGAAGGGAAAAGTGGATGGATAAATGTTTTTCGGAAGAAATCATCTCGAAATGTTGATGAACAAGCTTTCTGTGTTTAAAGAACTTTATATCTAGCACATTTCAAGTTATAATGGGGAAAAATAATTGATTTTTCTGACTCAAGTAATTTTCTACTCGTTGAATTTACATAATGAAATATACAAATCGAATTAATTGTTAAACATTCAGTACTTACAATTATAAACAAATCTTGTATTTCAACGATGTTTCTTAATTACTTAACGAAGAATCTTTCGCAAAACCTTTCATCAGAAACTCATATTTGGATAATCTGAAAAGAAAAGAAGAAAATTTTTAATTAAATTAATTTTGTAAAGTTGATGTTCATTATTTATGTAATGTATGAAAATAACGAAGTTTTAAAATTTAAATTGAGCAGAATGAAAATCCGAATAGTGTCTTGGCTATAACATCAACATTGATTGGATTGCACTAGATGGCGCATAAAGCGTTTGGAACTTCCAAAAGTCGTTATCGTTTTATTTCTGCAAAGTTCTTCACATAATTGAAAGGTTTCGTTGATTAATGAAAATCTAAAGTGTAAGATTATTTGATTGCGTCAAACACATGAATGAAATTCAAAACAGATTTTTCACCTTCTGTCGTATATATTTTAAAGTTTAATGTTTGCGTTTATCCATCCACCTTCTGGTCTGATATTCAATTATTCAACGTATGCAATCGAAAAAAAATCTTTAAGCAGTCATTCACTCGATATTTGTAATTCAACTCAAGCGAACGTTAACTTGTTGAGAAATATCTAGAGTATTGAGACAATTAGCATAAATCATTTTCTTTTAACTCGATTTGCTTAAAGTTTTTTTTTTCGTTAGTTCAATGAACTTCAGAAATGAATACTTCATCGATATCTTCATTCTTTGCCCCCCTAAATACTCGACATAACACGTATATGTATATGTGTCTATCATTATGTCTTCTGCCTTTTTTCCTTGAGCGCTTTTTTTGCCAATATTTCTCTTTTTTTCTTCCACAATTACGACGCCTGTGAAAAGCAAACGAAAAAAAAACTTTTCCAGCAAAATCTCTTCAGGATTCGCAATTAAGTGTGAACGATGAAGAGAAAAAAAATAGAAATCTAATCTACTTGGAAAAATCAGCAACATATTTCAATGAAACATTGATTTTCTTGTTATCTGTCAAGGTCAGAATGATTTGTAATTTGCCAGAAACTCATCTTAATTTTCTTACAACATTGTTTCAATCTTTTCGACTAAAGTTACAATTTCCAAGTTAAAACGTGTGCATATAAGCACGTGGATGAATCAGATGAATCAAAATCTGCTTGTCCTTTTGAAATGTGTAAGGAAGCCAAGCTCATTCATAATAAGAAAGCATTTTTATGTTTTCTCCGAAAATTGGGGTTGAGAGCGACACTGAAAACATTTCATAATGAAGTCGAATGTTGATTCAACCAGAAAAACAGAGAAAAAAAGGTAAAAGAAAAATATTTTTAGGAAAAAGGAAAGAAAGAGCGATGGATTGTTTACGCTCGCATTGCTCAAACCTATAGCTAGCATATTTAATGTTGAGTTATGGATGTTCATATTAGTGGAAGATATTCATACATTTTCTGTGTCTCGTTCCATTTTTTTTATTTCCTCCAGTTGCTCGTTGATTCCGTTTAAAAATTCCGGATTCTGTACAAATTTATGCACATATCAAATGATATTTCTGCTGTTCAAAAGCGCAAATGCGTTGTGCGAAGCCTCAACTCGTCTCATTTTAATGATAAAAAGCCTTTTAATTTTGCCACAAAATTAAACTGCATAAATCACAATGAAGCGAAATGAATCGTGGCGTAAGAAATTAATGAGAAGCTTTTTTTCTCCTTAAGCGTTTACAAAACAGATTCAGTGTCAAATTGTAGTGTAAACTGTTCAAGTCACACACAATAAATAATTTGTCACGGTTTATTGAGCGAATGAATAATTCAATGGTTCCTAAGTGGAAAATATCAATTCGGTGGTTCAACTGTGTGAAGAACTTTTGGTTATATAAGTCTTCACTTACTTCTATGTAGTTGCCATGGTAGATAATATTGTTCTGCAGGTGTACGATCCATGTCAATTGGAAATTATTTCCTTCTAACGAGAGGGAAGCAAAAATACAAAAAACGCTCACAGGTGAAAAAATATTTCGAACACAACTTTTCAAAGCTTTCCGTTATCGACCAGACGTTTCCACAATGCTGAATAATGTTTCCAACTAAAAGTTTCATTAACTAAAATTGCATTCACTCTATCATGGGTAAACATGAATAATTTAAAGCTTTTGGTTTGAACCGTAGCATGAAAAAAATTAAAAAAAAAGTTCGGAAATTGCATTAACTTATGTGGAGAAATTAAAGTGAGAAAATATATAGAATTGTTATGAAATTTCTCTTTGTTTTAAAAACTTTCAAAGTGATTTAACAAATGACGTAAGAAGAGAAAAGCGTAAAACTTAAGCATCCTTTTTTCTCTAGTTCATTCCCAATTAACTTAAGAATGAGAAAGAAAGAACGAAAGTTGAGCTTTTATGCAAACAACATTAATGCTTCAGATATGTATGATTCCATTATCGCGTAAAGTTCTTTAAACAAAACGAGTTTGTAAGAAAAAGTTCTTAAGATTCAGCGCAAATTAAAAGTTGTGACGAGAAAAATATTCTCAAAGTTTCTCTGTTAGTTTACTTAACCCAAACGTCTGAGATTCACTGAGGTATCCCGCCCCGATATCCGACCAAAAAATGCAATATTTCCAAGAATGAACTTAACTTTTTGCTTTTTAAGCATAATGTCGGAATAAGAGCTAAAATTTTTGCAAAGAAGAACTTTCGTCGAGATGTTCCTGAAAAAAGTTCATTAATTTAAAACATGAAAATTCTTCTCAAAAAATAACATAAAAATGAATTTTACAAAGATTAATTAACATTCCTCATCATTAGTGCAAATATTTTTAATTCAATGTAAGTAATGATATACTGATTTGTCTTCTTCTTTACATGTCAAATTGGTTAGCTTAATTCTTGTCTTCATCTTCTCAATACTCGGAACAATCAACCCGAAAACAGAAAGGGATTAACTGTACATTCTCTTTGCTGCTTCAACAGTCTTGCCATTCTCTGCTGTTTCGTATGTTGCGAAACTAACGGCAGAGAGAAATAGTTCGAATGGGAATTGCTCGTGCTTGAAGTCAATAAGAAGAAGAAGACATGAGAATTGTGTCAGCAGCAGACACACAACAAGAAGGCATAAAAAGAGAAGGGAAAAAAATAGAAACTCAAGTCAGAAGCTTGGAAAGCAGAACGAAATGACTCCAAAGACTCGCCCTCGAAAGTCGTCTGACATTTGAAATGGTTTTTGCTGACGTAATCAAAGGAAAAAAAAGAAAAGAAGGTTTTAATAACTCATTAAGTAAATGGTGTGGGTGAATATTTGGCCCCTAAACAACTCCATCAAAAATAAAAATGAAAAGTCTCCAGAGGCTTTACTTGTAACATTAAAGAAATTTTCTTTTATATTTAATGCTTTCAAAGCTGTTTTATCTCACAGTCTAAGTCTAAATGATTTGCTGTGAAGCTTTAAGACTTTAACGAAAGTTCTGAGTCACGACGAAAGCTTACTGAGAAAAGGAAGAAAATGAGAAATGTTAAGAAGTCGTTAAGTTGTCGCGTGTTGTAAATAATACGAAAGCTATAAGTAAATCAAAGTCGCAGTTGAAATCAATAAAAATCGATTTGAGGAAACTTACAAAACTGATATTTTCAAAGCTTTTCTTTCAATTTCTTTGATTAAAAAGTCAACTTTGCGAGTATCAATCGATTCTTAGCTTCCATCTATATGGATCAATGTTGACATCTTAATGTTTTATAGTGTCATCTATATTCTCATTGAACTCTCGTTTATTTACATAGTTAGAAGAAAAAATATATTGAAACTTGGAAGAGAAGAAAGCATGCAATAACATTATAGAAAGAGATTATTTGATAGAGATGCAGCGAAGCACAAAATTGCAAGCATTTCTTTATATGGAGTGGAAACATTCAAGCACAGATAATTTTCTTTTAGTAACTAAAGCAGGAAGATTACGGTGCTTGGCAGAGTTCACGATTGTCTTGTGGGAGTCATGAAAATAAAATGAAGAGTCTTTAGATAACTTTTCAGGTCAACTCTTTGGATTTATTTCAATTGTGATTTAAAATTAAAAAGGAGAAATTGTCTTTTTAAGAGAATATTCATGGAAGCTGAAGAGATAAAAGAAAATTAAAGTAAATAAACATCGTATTACATCATGTCGTTTTTGTGTTCTACTACGAAGGAGAAAAAGAAGCTTCTAACGCTTGAGGACAAACAAATTACGAGTAATGAAGATGTTGAAGAAAAAATCATATCATGACGCCATAATAGCAACAGGAAGAAATGAAAGAAAAGGATGATTGTCAAAAGAGATAGAAAACTTCATCTTGATTTTTGTTTGTCTCCCTGAATAACTTTTTCAAGATTTTTAACTTCGACACTGTTGACATGAAATGATTTCCTCTAGTGGATAATTCATTTTACAGTATTTTAAGATTAAGACATAATCAAAAGTTTTCCAATTCACTTGACGTGAAAGCTCTTTGCCAACATCGATTTATATCATGTTTGTTTACGATCCACATGAACTTTGGTGAAGCTTTTTTGAATAAAGAAATTTTCTATTTTCTTTATTTGCTACCCAACATCATCTGAAGTTTGAGTCAAAAAAAAGTTATTTCATCAGAAAGTTTAGAACTTTTCTGGATACTTTACGATTACAAACTTCCGGCTTTGTTTTTCTCATGAAGATATCTAATCTCTGAAATAGTCACGAAATGTATTTTCAACAATTGAAAATGGAGAATAAAAGTCTTTCGTATAACTTAAATTGCAAAGCAAATAAAACATTAATGGCATGTGCCACAACAACAGAAATCTAATTTTGGTAGCGTAAAATGATTTACATAAATAAGAAGAGAAATGTTTTTAAACATCTCTTGGAGAGTGTCATTTATTCTAGAACGGAAGCAAGTATCAATTACACCAAATAACACTCATAAGTGTGCTCGCTTGTTGACTGCTGTGAAGCTTCAGGCTCTCTCGGTTTTATTTAATCACCAATATTGGTTGTGCTTCAGACTACACGCAAAGCTCACACTAATGGAGTTTGAATTGAACTGAATAATTTTATTCCGTCTTTAATGTTACCAAATTTTTAGATAAAAATGAAATTTTGTTGTCGAACAAATTCTTAGCATTGCTTTAAAGATGTCAAAGACATTTTTTTTGGCGACTTTGAAATGTTAATTTAAATATTCAAGCCTTCAGCACAAAACTCAACAAACTTAAATATGAGGTAAGAAGAATGAAATTACGCCTTTTCAAATAGTTGTTGAGATAAGTTTTTTATTTTTTGTTATTTTTAGCATTTCGTTAAAGCAAATCACTGAAAAAGCTTTTTTAATTTAATAGATTATGCAATTAAATCTTCTTAATCGACGTTTATTGACTTGATGAATATGTAACAACCATAATTGAAATTTAATTGAGAAAGGTGCTTGCTAATTATCCTACATCGTTTATAATGAAGTTCGTTAGGGGCATTGAGAATATTTGTTAATTAGAAGGGAACAGCATGCAGATGGAGATTTTAAAAGCTTTAAAATTACTACAATTTCCACTATAATAATTCTATTCATGTTAGATACGAGAAATTGCATGTATATGTAAACATAAATTATAAATATTCACAACAAAATGAAAAATCGATATAAAGCGCTGGTTACATTACCGTCAAATGTTCTTATCATAACGCAATCAACAAATATTATAGGAAAGCATAAAGATTCAACAATTGTGCGGTAAATGACGACAAATTTCGTTCCTTGCTGAAAAATATTGACGTGCAAGAAATGAATTAAATTTAGCGATCAAGATAAAAAAGCTTTTTTTCAATTTTCCATCATCGAAGAAAAAATGCTTTTGTGGAATGAAACGGTGGGGAAAAAATTAAAAGCCAAGTAGATAGAAGTAAAGTGAAGAAAGTTTTCCTTTTCATTTCTTTGCAGGATAAAGAAATTTGTCTTCTTGTTATTAATTTTTAGGGAAGAGAAAAAAACGTAATGTAAAAAAGAAATGACGAAGGACTTTTATCCATTTCGTGATGATCTGAAGATGCTTGGAAAAAGAAAAAAGTTTTTATTTTATCCTTCGAGTAACAATTTTTCAAAGATTTTGTTACATCTCATGCCGCCAACTCTTGAGACAAGCACCAACTTTCAATGATGCTACAGATTTTCGTCATTTTATTTTTATTCTTCCATTCATTAAACGAAGGACGATAAAATGATATCGCGGGTGAGTGAAGATTCAATCTGAGTATTTTTCAAGCTCATAACTCATTAATTGCTAAACATAAAAAAGCAGCGTTTGAAGAAATTTCTTTCTATTATTAATTCTTTCTATTTCACCGTCGCTGCTAAACAGAGTAACGATGAACAAACAATTGGAATTGAATTTTCTTCCCATTATTCTTAAACTCCTTCACTTCTTTTTTATATTATTAAATTTTGTCTTTTCTATTATCGTCTGTTGCTACACAGCATCGTCGTCTATTGTCATCGACTTTCCTTTCACTGAACTTTACTGCAATTACCAATTATTTCAATTTGTATAAATTAAAGGAAGACAAGAGAAACGGAAAAAGCAAAATTAAATATGAAAGAAATTAAGACAAATAATCCTGGGATTAAAAAACTCTTTATTTACACTCTCTAATTAATTACAGCTTCCATTAACAAACCCTGCGACAATTTATAAAAGAAAATGTTTTAACATATCGTCGTCGTTCATTTAAAATTCTTAAAGCAAATGTTTGCTTACAAAAGCTGTTGCACAACGCAAAAAGAGTATTTAACACTTGTTCTGACTAAAGCGTGTTAGTTTGCTGAAATGATGTCACATTGTAGCGCCGTTAACAATCTCCTTTTGTTTTTATTTCAGTCAACATACGGTGAGTAACTAAATGATAGTTAACGATGTAAGAATGAAAGGAAAATAAATTGTAGTAATAATTTAATCTTACTTATTGTCATTTATATTCAACTTATAACTTTTTTGTTGTTTTTCTCCTATAATTAATGAACAAAGGAATCAAACTAATCGATATTTATTCAAAACAAAATGAAATTAACAAGTTGTTAGATTGATAAATGTTTAAATGTCTATTTCATGAAAGAATAAAAACTACTTAAGAATGATGAGAATCTTGTCAGAGACATCATTGAATAAATATTTAATGAATTACATAAAAGCGCAATGAGAATGATAATTGGTTGCGACCGCATTCATAAAGCAAAGTCTGAATGTAACCTTCGTAGAGGTCTTTTCTATTCGTACATGGCGATGTACGATGAATTATGACAACTTTGTTAAGGTTGAAACCTCAAAAGAAGTTGCAGTATGGTTTCACGAAGCTACTGAAACGTTTTTTTCAATTTCGCGACAACGAAACAATGAAGTAAAGTTATGTTTTGTTTGATGTTTCTCAGACATTTTGTAAAGAAGTTGTGTTCTTTTAATGATAAAATGTTTTGCTTTGTAGCGTAAATAATTTAGCACATCAATGACGAACGAACAAGCATCTTAAAAAAACTACTGAAAAGTATTCTTCGAAACGAACACAAATGTTTTTGTCAAACAAATCATTGACAGACATTCACATCAAACTTTTCAAATGAGTGGCATTGAAGTGGGAAGATAAATTCACTGACATACACCCGGCTCACGTGGTCGGAGTGTTAAGTTAATTCTAAGATTTACAAGAATCTAAATAAGCAGACAGTTGACAATGTTACTTTCTTATCAATAGACAAGTTACATAAAGAATTCAAATATTTCAGACATGTTTTTTATTCTGCTTGATGCTGTAACCACATTAAATATTTATGAGCATCAAAGTTCTTTTCAGTGCTTTGGGTTGCTTCCAATTTGCATGAAATAAAGAAGAAGTGAGACTTTGTGTCAAAAAGTTTAAGAACCACAATTTCCCAGTTGAATTCTTTCAAAAAATAAAAATAACGCAAAAGCTGTTTTGGTTGGCTCATAAAATATGCTGAGCTTAGTTGCGTGAAAAATTACAATTTAATTTAAAATTCATTCTGAAATCTTATTGTGTTGTAGTTGTAAAAATATTGGCTTTTTTTTCAAACGGCGTAGAGGCCTAAAACCTTTTGAAAACAATCTCAATCTAACGAATGTGTTGGAAATCCATTTGATAGAATTTATCTTAAAACAAGTGATATTGTTATGGATTCAAGCTCGCGACATTACGAAACAGAGGCCAATCCAAATGTAACTTTTTCTGGTTTTCGGTGTCATTACGTCATTTAAAGCTTAGGTGGAAAAATTGTTTCGGACAAAGTCAAGGCTTGAACAAGAAAACTGAGAACTGAAATATTTCTGTCAACAAAGCCAATTGTTTCACTGAACTTTTTAAATTCGTGCAAATTTGCAAATCTTCTTAAAAAAAAGAGAAACCCATTCATGGACATTTACAACTTAATTCTAATAAAATAAAAATGTTAAACATCCAAATGCAAAATATCACGGTTTTTCTAAGGTCGTTTGCCACAATGATGCCATGAGATTGTTCAGTTTCTTTCCGTTATTGTTTCAATCCAAATGAAAAACGGTCATGTAATCGCCTTTGGTTAATGACGCAATTTGTCATCGCAATCTCGTCGTTGAACTTGAAATTAATTATAAGCAAGTAAACCACTAGTTTTATGAACTTTCACATATTTCTTACAACTCCACTACTACTTTGTCGTCTGTTTTTAATCGCTACAGAAATCACAATTAAAAAACAATCACTGGAAAGGATTAGGCAGTCGAGTAACCTAACTTTGCGACAAAAAACTGATTTCTTACACTAAACTGAGGGTTAAAAGCTTTATGAAATAAATCTTATGCTAGTGAAAGTTTACTGGCGACCACTTAAGAGTATAATTCACTTCTCTACCTCAATTTCACCCTCGTTAACTTATTAATATCTTGGATGTTTCCTTTAGGCGTAAGGTCAAGTAGAGATTTCTTCTGAACTTTATGTTTGTTCCAATAAATCGTTTTGGATATGATATGTGAACCGAAGGTAAACTTAGAAAAACAGAAAAATGCTTTGAAACCTCAAATCCGATGAAAGATTCAAAAAAGGAAAGATGGAAGAAAACATAATTTTATAAAAAGCTTCAGGAGATTTTTGTTATTTATTTACAAGTCTATTTGGTGTGTTGATTTGTGATGATTTTTAATTTCATTAAAAAATATCGAAAGGAAATAATCGAATAGGAAAAAAAATCAAAAAAACACGGAAATGTCGCAAAAATTATTTCCACTCTAATTACATTTCATTGTTTTATTATGCCCTTCACATCATTTTAATCTTGGCGAATTATTTTTGATGATTTCCCCCTTCGACATTCAATTTTTCGTTTAAAATTTTTATGCTCTTCTTTATTATCTTCATTTAAAAAACAATTCGATGTTAAAATGAGCAAGTTCCATTGTCTGAAAAAGTGACTTGAGTTCAAGCCAAATAATGAATTTAAAAACAATGAATCACTTCATTCGTGACTATCATAGTGATTATTTATAGATCGAATCTCCATTGATTTATTAAAATTAAGCATTAAGTAAGGACAAAAGCTTTCGATCATTGACGCAAACAGCAAGAGAAAGAACAATTCTCATAAACAAGTCTTAAGCATAATAACATTTAATCTCTTGACCTTCACCAACAAATTTTTTATTCAACATTAACACACCAAAAGCAGCGAGAAGTGAATTTCAATATAGGTATTTATTGAGATTTATCACATGCCGACAACGAGGTTTTATGAGTCAGCGGGGAAAGGTAAAAAGAATGGTGAATGTCAACAGGAAAGTAAAGAACAAGAGCGAGAGAGAAAGAAAAAAGTTTTCGAAATGGTTCACTAACCTTATCGAGTAGAAAAATAAAAATAAAAATAAAAAGCATGTCACAACATCACAATAACTACTGCGATCAAAACTGGTTCTCTTTCCATGAGAGAGGAAGAAAAATAAATAAAACTAGTTTAATTTCATTATGGAGTTCATGAAGAAGCAATCTCAGCGATCATGATGAAAAGCGCAAAAATTTCTGTTTTTTGTTTTGATTTTTTCTTTTACCAAATCGAATGTAGCTCAAATGTTTGAATGGATAAAATAACAAATTAAAAAAGCAATGAAACGGGAAAGAAAAGTTTAATTTATGCAAGAATATTTATAACACGTAGAAGCTTTGGAACCTCGTTTAAAAATATTTTTTTATCTCTTGTAAGTATGTGGTGGCGTCGCAGTTTTTTTTTTGTTTTGAATTTTAAATTTTCAATTTTTGGAATTCCTCATGAAAGATTTTTTCAGTTGATTTGTTACTTTGTTGAATTATTTCGATCTTCTTTTAGGACCGATTGTTACTTCCTCAAACTCTTCTTTTATGGGTCAAATAAATTAAATATTTAATGCTCACCTTTTTAAGACTTTTGTTAATGTTGCAAGATAAAACATTCTTGAAGTTTTATGCCTATTAAAGGACAATTGAAGTGAGAGCATTCGGCTTGATAAATTAACGAATCATCGACTTAGAAATCGTAAATGGATGCAGGCTATGATAAGATAACAAAATTTATTATTTTCCTTTTTGCCTTCTTCATTCTTAACAAACGGCCATTTGAAGTGAGTCATTTCTTCTTGTTCTTAAAACGTGGAAATTTTGCCTCGTCACTGTCATGAGTTGAAGTTTGCTTGCTTGTTAAAATTTGTTCTTAAAAATGTTTCTCGGTCAACGACGGTAACGGAATTTTCAGCACAAAAAAGCGTCTTTCATTTGCCTTACAAAGTCTCAAAAGAAAAGGTCAAGTGCAGTGAGTTCCATCAAGATTAAAAAAGAATTTCACATTATCATACGAAAAGAAGCTTTTCTTTTTATCATCCAATCAACAGCAGGCAGAGATTCTTTTGATAAGCTGAATTCTAGGGATAAACCATGAAGTGGTTTTACGATTCAATTCGATCTGATAAAAATTTCCGCTTTATGGAAATTTTACTTGTTAACTTTTCGTTTGATTTCTTTTTACTTTTTTTTGATATGAAAAGTATGCTAACCTTGATTCCTTATAATCATTTGCAATTAATACGAATCAAGCTGACCGGGCAGAGAATGTCTTGATTGAGCTATAAGACGAAAGAAAATTACGAAAATGTAATGGAATGCAAATATTTCTTTCTGCCTACTTACTTATGGGTTAAAGAACGAATTGAATTCATTATGAATGCAAATGAATCGCAAGTTGTTGCTCAAAGCTTTCATCGCAATCGAAAAAAAAAAGGATTGCAAAACGAAAGTCTTTGTGACTGGAAGTCACGTTTTTCACCGTCCTCACCTTTACAATTTCAAATTACCGTCTGATGCACATCAAAATTTATGGAGTGAGGTTAACGACAGTCGTTACGATTACGAAAATATATTCAGTTGCCTTCTGGAAAATTTTCAGCTTGCTTTCTTCTCTTTCTTCCTTTGAGGAACATTTGCAGACGTTTTATTAAACACTTTTCATAAATTATCAAATGTAAATGCTTTGGAGGCCATGAAAAATGTTTCAAAAACTTTTACAACATTCATTTTTTCTCTTCTCGCAGGATGTTGTGTTGTAGGCAGTCAGTGGTGTACGTTATTAACTAAATAAGTAGGAGTGCTCCAGAAGTTTATATTTATTCTCTCTCGTATTTCATTTTTACTTTTAAAATGTTGGCTTGGATACAAAAATCACTAATAAAATTTTTGAATTTTTATTCGACAATCACAGAATAATATTCGAACTTTCTTATCCACATCAGCATCCTTTCTTATGTGAGTTTTTTTGGGGTAGATATCATGAATGTTAAAGAACTTTTCCGGCTTATTAAAAAAGTAATATAAAAGTTTAAAGGATGTGGTAGGATAGTCATCTGGTTATGAACGAGAAACAGTTATCGTTCATCATATTTCTCTTATTCTTCCAATGACGCAAGCTCCAGAACATTTTGAATTCTGCTATTTACCTTATTCGTTTGTAAATGTCACAAATCAACCGAGTAATAAATTTAATCGGAGTAAAAGAGCAAAAGCGGGCAACAAACAATTCACGTTGTTCTAAATTAGAGAATATGCGTTAAAAATCGTCGTGAAACATCCGAGGCGAAAAAGCTTTAAAGGTCAAGTCGCTTTCGTTGACCAACTGATTGATGTTGATGATAAGGCACAGCTTAGCTCCTTCCACCAACAAGCACGAGTCGTGAACTTGAATTTGATGTGAAAAGGGTGTCGGCACGCCATGAAAATTCTGTTCATTTTTAATGGTGAGTATGATTAGCTAACGTAACGTAACTCTCTGTCATTTCTTTAATTTAATTTCGGCTTTCGGTCGTAAATTTGACACGAAAAGAACCGTTTTGGTTTCTTCAGGGACAAATTTCATTAGCACGGTTTAATTGCCTATGCCTCTGATTCACAATAAAATTGTCAGATGTTAAGTAATTAACGAAACTATGTTAATGCTTAAATAAACACGTTTCATGCTCATGTTGCTTAAACTTTTACTTTACGAGAAAGCTTCTAAACAAAAACTTTCAACTTTCTTTATGAACTTTTATGTTTTATGTAACGCAAAAAGGGCTTTAGGAAATCTCAAGTTATAAATTTTTTCTTAACTTTATGACGTAAATAATCTGAATTAGCGTACAGCAAATGATATCCTGAATATTTCATTTCACGCAAGAACATAAAATATTAGAAATATTCTCCGGTGTTTAGAAAGGTGATTAAACTAAATACAACTAACTAATAACATTACATATTGAAATTTATTACACTCGAGTCACAAAACTCCTATCTACATCGTATAAAAGCCAAATTTGGAACTTTTAACTTTGAAATATTTTATTTCGTTCCAGAATGAAAGTTTTTCAATTAATTAAACTGGATTAAATAAACTCCCTGTAGAAAAAGTTGAACTGCATTTGCATTTGAAACATAAAATATCTGAATTAATGGAGTCAACATTACTCTTGCAAAGTAATTAACTTGAGAACAATTAAAAGTACTTTCAAATAAGTAAAGTAATTAGTTGAAGTATTTATCGCAACATCAATCATCAAATAATGAATAAACTTAAAGTCATGAGAAATTACTTTCGCATTAAACCTTATCGATCAAATATTTATGCTTATTAAAATTTCAAAAAATATTTGCTGTTATTTAGCATATTCATTCATACACAAATATAATAAAATTTGCTTAAATTATTAAAATTAAGCTTTCATGAATTTTCTATGGTTACACAATTCATTACAAATTCGAATGCAATCAATTCGAATGAATTACCGAGAATGAAATATTTCAATTGATCCAATACTTTTCAGTAGAGCGGGAATGTGTTGAATAAAGTAATCATATTAAGTTCAGATATCAATTCATACGATGTGGATTCATAAAGGAGGATATTGTTGCCGGTAACAACTTAATAACAATGCTTTTGTGAGTTTTGATTTGAAATTTTTCGAAAACTTTCAATTAGAGTTGTCGATCAATTGTATAATTTTGTCTGATTTTTAATCAAATGAAATTTCTTTTTAACTTGTCGAAAAACTCATCAATAATTATTGATTGAAAAACCAATTAAATATTTCAGCATTCACAATTTCAACATCTTTGAGCTAAGTAACGCCATCGAGATGTCAACGAATGTCAATAATTTTCCCCTCACATTC
Source organism: Clunio marinus (assembly GCA_900005825.1). Lineage (NCBI taxonomy): Eukaryota > Metazoa > Arthropoda > Insecta > Diptera > Chironomidae > Clunio > Clunio marinus. The sequence continues at coordinate 350,732 of CVRI01000004.1, forward strand.
ATACCTACATACATCATGTAAAATATGCGACTAAGAGTATGAAAGTTACTTAAATGATTGTAATTATTTCGTAAATTACGATTTCAGTCGACATTTTGTTGTAAAACTTTTGACATTAATTTATCTTGTCACATCGCATCAATATGGTTAAACTTTTCACCAATTTTTTGACGTAAATTTGATCAAGAAAGAAGTTTAAAGGTAAACTTTAAATGCTTAATGAATGATCAAAAACTTTTATCTAGAAACAAGTCAATTGAAGAAATTTTCTTCCTCAACTTCAAATAAATAAACTTTAATAAATTTAGATAATCAATCAAATCAAATAAAAAGTTCGATCAATGAACTTTTGAAATCGTTGATCTTTGATTCATCTCTTGAATCGTGAAATTAAAATAAGAAACTCATATCAACATGCTTAAGAGGCGAACAACAAGATTCTGGTTAAATGTTTTGAACAATTGAAATTCTCAATGGCGTTTAAGAATAAATATTATTGATGAGTTTATTGTACATTTTGAGGAGGAAAAACAAATATGATGGTCAAGTTAAAAAGCAAATTATCAATAATGACAATGAAACTCTATTAGCACTTTTGAAATGTCTTCTTATATCATCTGAAAACTTTGAAATTTAGACAATTTGTTTACTTTTTAATGAAATCTTTATCTTAATCATTACACCGAATGTTATCAAATTTTCTACGTAAACTTTTAAAGCAGTCGACAATAATTTTGTTTAAACTTTTACGCTTCATAAAAATTCAATAAAAGAGCTGTATGAGAATTTCAAAGCACACCCGAAAAAAAAGAAATTAAATTAAATTCTCATAATACCGTCAAGTCAAGCATGAATAAGCGAGTAAAGTGAAAGGCAAGTTTAGCTTATGAGGCGCTTTACAGTGTTTGATATTCTACCCGAAACATTTTCGATGTCGATTGCACACACGACATTAAGGCTATGTGTCATTATTTCTTTCACTAAAAAGTCTTTGTCGAGGTTTAAAATTAATTTAACTCACCTGAATAATGTTTTTATCGTTTTTCTTTTGGCACTAAAAAGTTGTTTGTTTTTTTATTTATGATTGTTGGAATCTGAAGTGGTGATTGTGAATGAGCTTTTGATTCTGAAATGGAAGAAGAGAATAATCTTAGATAAAATAACACTTCAAAGTTCATTTCATTATTTTCTCATCTTAGAAAGTTCAGATCAAAGTTCACACGATGATGACACAAACCATTGAGATTATTGCATGATTTAATTAAAAAGTTCAGAACTTGAGTAACATTAAGTAAATTAAATGTTTTGTTTAAGAATCCGATAAAGAATAACGAAGGTTAACAATTATAAGTGAAACGATATCTCACGTGTAAAAAGAAGTTTTGTGGTGTTTATTTTCATACCACAATCACGACCACAAAGTTTCATTATTGAATTAACGCCGAAAAGTTACAAACTACAAACACAAGTGGTTGTTGGAATCTCATGAGATCAGAAAACTCATTAAATAATGGAATTAATGTTAGTATTGGTTCAATCACTAAAATAGAACAGAATAGATTTAATTAAATTTATTTTTATTATCTGCGATGGATTGTTGGTTGTCATTCAGACAACGCCTCAGTTCCATCATCTGATTCGTAGCAAGAGTTTTGAGTTCAAGCCAAAACATATTCAGAAAGAGAAAAAATATTCATTTCAAGTTAAATAGTTGTAACCTTAGCAAAGTTGTAATCGAAGAAGAGAAACGGAACATAAAATGAGATAAAATGAGTTTAAGTGCTTCTATGATTATTTGAGATCTAAAATGTGCTAACGACTGAAACTGGTTTTATTTCATCTTTCAAGTTCAGTATGTCGATTTGTAATTAAATGCTGCTCTGATGTTGAAGAGAGGAAATGTAACTTCATTGACTGTTCATGTTCACAAGATCATTTCAAAGAGAAAAAAAATTTATAAAACCTAAATAAATTAGATGAAGACGACCTTCAATATATTTACCAAACAAAACAGTAAAGAATGAAACGTCAGCAAAAGACGAAATAATGAAATTATATTCCAGAAGTGAACACTCGTGGTGACACGTAAAGTGTCAAATGAGCTTCATGAAAGTCACACCAAGACGATTAAAGATATCACTTGCTGTCACAAGAAGAACTCTGATCATGAATGATGAAAGAATTAGAAAACTTTTCCTTTGCTTATAAACTCAACATCAACTCAATTGAAGAGCTTGAGTTTTGTTTATCGTCTAAATCTCAATTCAAAGAGGTGGAACGATTCCAAACTTTTCTTTCGTAAACGTGATATGCATGTTAATGATTTCGTGCTTTTTTCATCTGCAACTTATTACTAAACGACATGTTGAACAATCACATGAAGTCATTTTATTTCTTTTTTCTCTATTTTTTTTGATGTTTTGTAAACATTTCAACTACATAAATATGAGTTTGAAAAAGACAAAAAAAAAAGTTTCAATTTGAATAACAGTTTCGGATTATTTATGAGGAAAGTTTGCAGAATGTCAAAAGAAACGATTTCAGTGTTTTGTTAAGCTTTGATCTCAAGTCAAAGATGACAACTTAACTGTTATGTTAAGAAGTTCCCTAAAATTATTCTATATCAACTCATCGAATCTTTAGTTTTGTGTTTGTCTTTCTTTCATTAAAGCGCCGCAAACATTTTCTAGACGCGTAAGTTATGCCAGCTGTTTATTATTAATATATTTAGTATATTTAGTTTTACTGTGAAGCTGAGCATGATACGTTTTAATTTTATTTGTATACATCATGTCGTTGTATACACATTTATATCATTTGTGTAACGAATAAAGTCAAGGATGGAGAACGTGCAAAAAAAAAGCGCTGACGATCCCACAAAATATTCTAACTCTGAGGGCGGAGAGAAATCATTTGAATAGCTATAAAGAAATCACATGAAAATTGATGATTGTGCAATCATTTTCGGGGCTGTTGATGTGATAAGAAAATTGCGTGTGTAAACATAATTAAATCCGACACAGATGGCCGTCAGAGGCAGATTGTTACTATTTATTATTCACCTGATGAAAGGCTAAAGTTCTCTGCATGCGACAGTGCTAATCCTCTCGAAAACAGAACATAAATGGCTTATCATTAGAGAATAATTCTAGGCGAGAATAACTTAATAGTCATTTGTCCATTTTGGCCATTTATGTACATCAAGCGAGCGAATATGATTTTGAAAGCCATTCAACGTTCATCCAACCTTCGCCATGACATGCAAACATAAAAAATCACGCTTTGTATAACATTAATTCGTTTAATTAAAAGTAATAAAAAAAAGCAAGTTGAGTCAACTTATTTGACAGCGTAAAAAGCTAATGCAAAAGCGAATAAGCCATAAGTTGATTCTGAATAATTTTGAATTTTTTATTAAAATTTCTTGTCTCGTCGCTTTTAAAGCAAAACAAATTGGAAATCGTGCCTCGTTCGTCAATTTGATTCATGAGTTTGAAGATGAGTATTGTGTCTGTCGTAATCGATATTACTTTAAAATAAAAACGTTGATCGTGATTCGATTTGTTAAGTGAACGATATTAACTGTGATTGTCTCGAAAACATTTCATGTTTCGCTTGTGTTATAAAGATTGTTTTTTAAAGGAAATATGTTTATCTCATTGCATAATCAAGTCATGTATAAGTCTATCAACATAAAGTGAACATCCCCAAAGGGAAAAAGATTCTTAAGCGACAATGTGATTATCCATTTGATGCTTAAGATTCTACAAAAAGGTCAATTAATGCTAACAGCAATGTTAACAAATTCAATCAGATAATTAGAATTTCAATTTGATTTTGATTATTTATCAAGCAACAGTTGTTTTGCTTTACAAACATGAACTTTAAGGCCTGAACATGTCGAAACTTTGACACAATTTTTTCCATTTATAATTCTTTAAAATTTTTTACCGATGAAAAGCGTACCAAAAATTCAAAGCGATCATGACGATAGTATTTTTGCAAATGTTTTTGATGTAAGCTTAAAATGTTGTGTACAAGCTGTTTTGTGCAATTTGCAACAAGTTTTAGTTTTTCTGAAACTTAGTTTCAGCGTGACAAATCGCTTAGAAAATTTAATTTACTTTTATTTATTTATTTTTCGAGACAGTTTCATACCAATAAGTTTTTTAATGTCAAGTGCATTTAGTTTACAAGATGTCGCTTTCAAAGGTATGAAAAATGGAAGAACCGTGTTTGCTTGATTTACGACTGTTTTTACGCTGCAACTTATACTAATTCAATCATGGACAAGATATCAAGCGAACAAGCTGCTTCGAATGCAATATTGTAGTGAGAAATTCTATTTTATTACTGCAACTGTCAGAAATGACGTGATCGTCTTCTCACAGCAATTTGTGAGATGACAGAATGACTGGATAAAATTTTAACATGATAACTCAAGCAACGAATAATTACTTAAGTGTCTAAGTGATGTGCAAACTTATAATTTAAAATTATGTATTTGTCGGTAAACATTCATTTGCATTGGACAACTCAGATACGACTAAAAGGTGGTAATTTGTATTGCACGCTAAATCTTCCGTTGAAAGTTCCATTTGCATAATTTCCATAATCACCAAAGTGAGATCGCAAATGAAACTCCAAAACAAAAAGTTGAAAGTTTCAATTCATTCTTCCTCCCTTGCGTGGCCTCATTTTTATTCCGTCTGTTTCTATCTGAACCTTGCTATTGTTATTCCATCATCGGTCATGGATTTGTTGTTGAAGAAAGAGAAGAATAAAAACTTTAATGAAACTAACGGTACACAGCTGTGTTGTGTTTGTAAGTGTGTTAATGCTAGAAGAAGAAAGAAAATGATGGCAAACTTCTCTGTTGCCATTTGCGTTGTGCTCTTTCAATTTAGCTTCGTACAAATTCTTTTCGAATCGAATTAGTTTTATTTGCTCCAAAGCCAACATAACGTAAGCGAGCCAAATGTTCACGCGAACTTTACAGAAAAAAAGAGAAAAAAACCACTAAAAATAGTTTCAGACGGAAAGTTCGGCGATAAAAAGAAAGAAAAGATGAACAAAGATGTTAATGGCTTGTCGTTGTTCAGGTAAATGAATATATTGGAAAATTTCTGTTTCTTTTATGAATTGAGGATATAAAAAAGAGAAATAAAGTAAAAAATTGTTTCTCTCAGTCAGTACTTACAACTTACCGTTGTTGCTAAGTTAAGGCAATGGCCGATATAAATTTCAGGTCAGAAGACCCAAAAGAAGAAACAGAAATCTTGTTTTTAGTCAGATCTCAACTTGTATCATTTTCAAGCATGTTTAGCCCTTTTCTGGGCTTCCTGAAGATACGATGCTTCTCAGATAACAACGGTTACAATTCATAACATCGCATAAGTTGTTAAATGTGTGGGCGAGACTATGACTAACAACATTACCTCGTTAACCAGAAAGCTGTGTCGTGTAAATATTGAACCGTGTGTGTAATATTTTCGTCTACATCAATATCTGTTCAAATTGCTTTCCGTGAAAATAAAAACGAACACAGAGTGTGAAGATGATTAAGTCAATAAATCAATGATATTCGTTCGGTCGACGAATTGAAAGAAAAAAGTAAATTCGTTCGTGTTTCTTTGTCTTTCTCTTTTCCTGTCTTTCAACGGCGGCATATATAAATATTGCCAAAAAAGTATTTTTTCTTTCTTTTTTCTGGGTTAATGTTCGACGATTCTACTAAGGGAAAAATGTTTATAACCTAAGACAACAATCATTTGAACGTTCCTTGTTTGCACACGCTCTTCGCTAGCAAATCATACAAAAAAGAAAGCAAGAAAGTATTCGGCGAGTGCTTTTTCGTTTTTATTTTATTAGTTTCCCCAATATGCGATTTTATTTGGGGGATTTACACAAGAAAAGAAGAGCTTTAAGGAGGATGTTGACAAAGCTTTCTCTCTGTCTTTCGACGATGATCGTTCAAACGCAATTATGCTATTATTTATATAAACAGAGATCACTTTACTTTACCTTGTATCGTGAAATGGAATGAAAAAATATTCAATTCAGTTGAAATTTGACGCTGCTGGTTTGGATTTTGTTGAATTTATTTTTTTAAAAATTGACGAAGATTGAATAGAATTTTTCTAGCTTCTCCATTTTCATAAATAACTAATATGTGAGTAAGAAGTTGATATTGCTGAACGGTTTGAACTTAAGCAAACAAAAGTTCAAAGTCTTTAAATATTAATGTCTTGTTATATGTGCTACTCATTTAAAGGTATGCACGTGAACTTATTGCCATGATATTTGCTGTTACTTTAATCGACACGTTTTATTAAAAAGAGGTTCGTGATCTAAGTGCTTCCTACAATACTAAACTTTATAAAAGCTATTTTGAATATTTATTTCAATCTCCACGTTTCTTGCTTGAACATTTCAAATGTTTAATTAAATTTTCGTATAATTAATTTGTTTTGAAACAAAAGATTCTTATTTTTAATGGAAGCTTCCGCACACATTTGCATCATTGAAAAACATTGTAACGATGAAGTCTACTTTAAGATTTCAAAGTATTTAAAGATCTAATGATGACAATTCAAAAATAACTTGTCAATGTCATTCCAATTTGGAGTGCATGGGTGTCCCAATAAAACAGATAATTTAATTCAATGATTGAGAAGTTCAAGTTGAAGTTTGCGGTTTTAATAAGGAGCACAACCTGCTTGTGATTTTGATAAATACTTGAAAGTCTTTAAAAGGTGAGAATGTTTAAAATGTCATTTGACTTTTAGAAAACATTTCACGGAAACGAAAGACTTCCTAAGTATGAATTAACCAAAAATCGATTTGGTTAGAGATCGAAATTATAAGAAACGATAAAATGAGAAACCACCAAAACCTTCAACCAACAAATCGAACTTCAAATTAAGCCAGAGATTATAATTTTATCGGGAAGCGTACTCACATATAAAAGCTCAACCTCAATGAATTCTGAAAGCAACCGTGAACTTCAATGTTCAACATTATCCCGGAATTCATGAGCGGAATAATGCAATTGGAAGGCAACATTTGGAAGAAAACCGCATGATTTCATTACAAAACAATTGTGTGTGAAAATGACGACTCTGCAAAATATTCGAGAGCTAAAATTCTATGGTTGACTACATTTGTAGTCGAGCGAATACAAAACCAGAAACATTTCCGTGATATTATTAGATACCACGCCAGCTTTTCAAATAACTGAAGTTCTAAGCGCAAAAAGCACAAAGTAAAGGAAAAGTCATAAAATGATGATGTTGAATGAAGAAAAAAGAGAAAATCCTTCGTTGAAAAGATTAATTAGAAGTTTTAGCAAAAAATGAGTTAATGACATGTTACTTATGTGTGTATGAAAAAGCTTTTCTTGACATATTCTTCAAGTGTGGAAGTTTTTGTCAAACACTTTCAGATCATTTTGTATTGCAAAGTTAAAAAAATTTAATTAACAAAAATCTTCTATTAGAGAAGCTCAAACTGTTTGAATGAAGAAAATCTTCCCGACACGATGAAAACTCAACGTAATTTGTTGTTTTTCCTAATGAGTCTCACCCTATGCCAAGGTGGCAACAAAATGAGAAAATAAGGAGATTGCAACATTTTTTTTTTGCGTTTCTAATCAAAAATAATCACCGAGAAGTGACTGAATGTTCTTTCTTGGTTTCATAACAATATCTTAAATTTAGCTCAAGATGGAAAATCAATTTTCCTCGCACACAACTTATGATCACTAAGAGCAAAGGAAACCAAGAAGGAAACAATTAAGCATGACAAGCTTTTTAATTGTGAAATCTTGAAGAAATATTTGTTGTTACTAACAAGAAGTCTCACTCACTGTTGCTGTGCGAGTCAAATTTGTCAGTGAATCATTTTCGAAATCGATTTCTGATCCAGTCAAGAAAAGCATCAAACAATTTTCAAGCCAAAGTCAATTGATTGGAAATAAAAGAGATTGAAAATTACATATGAGATAAAATTGAGAAGAAGATAATTCAAAGTTTATCAAGCGATTGTCAATTGCGTCATGTAAATATATTTCATCTACTTTTGTTTATATTGATTTGGGAGAACTGACAAACATGAACTTTGCCTAATACTATAAAGAATAAAGAAAAAATTCCATAATGTCGTCAAAAGGTCCATTAATGAATGTTCAAGTGTAATGAACAGAAAATTTTCATTTATCTATTTCCCTCATATCAAAACTTTTAAAATCATTGCTTTACGTCAAGGTTTTAACAAATGCCTTTGATTTTACTAAATTTTCTTACACAACTTGACTTGAATATTTAATCTGACATTTTTTGAACCAAAGAATAATTGTTTTCATTTCATTCTCGATCGAAAACCATTCATGAGAAAAATCGATGGGAAATTGCGTTCTGCACGAAAACAACAACATCTAGTGGAGAAACTCTTCAGGAAAAAGTATTAAATAAGCTTGGAACAATTTAAAATTGAGTACACAAATCATTAAAATTTCATGATTGGTTTTTGCTTGAGGGTTTATTTGCTTTATAAGTCACATTTATAAGAGTAATGAATTAGAAAATTCCCTTTGTTGAAATGATTGAGTGCAATGATGAAAGTTGTTTCGAAACAATTATTTACACCATCAAATGAAATTTATGAAACAAGAAACGTTTCTACCAGCGTTGTTAAGATATCTTTCAAAGATATCTGTTTGTTTGCTTGTTTGGAAAATAATCAAATGCAAATCAGCTTCTACAATAACCAAACTCAAGAAACGGCTGCTATTTTCGTCCTTAAAATAACAGAAATTTTCAACACAAATGCAAATGCTTTCAATTAAAAAGCCTCTTGAAAAAGTTTGAAGGAACTTTAATTGAAGCATAAATATTCATTATTTTGGATTATTATATGGATTACTTTCGTTCTTGTTAATCTCAGCTGTTTTCCTTGAGAAGAAAATGTTTCGTTTATTAAGAAAGAATTTTACATTATCCTTGAATGCACTTTAATTCTTGTATAACCCATGAAAGTTTCCTAATTAAAGATCATCCTATTTAAGCCACCTTAAAGGCATTAAGACGAATCTGTCCAGAGAATCTGTTTTACAGAACGTGTAGACAGGAAATCTTTATTTTCCTTTAGTCTCTTCATTCATCCATTCACAGTGACTTAACTGTGCATTTGTGTAGTCGTAAATTTTTAATAACAATTTAATACAATGTGACTTTACTTTATAAACTGCAATTACAAATTGCAATAAATCATTTCGTATTCATTGGCTTTTCGTATATTGTGTTTGTTGTCAAACACATCGACTTCGATTCCAAAATTTATTGTTCGACTATTCAGATTTTGTTGAGAACATGGAAATGCGAATTGCAGGGATAGATTTTAATTTTTTGACCTTTACCATGAAAGTTACTCAAGGAAATAATCCTAGTTATACTCTTGTGCTTTCATTAGAACTCAACATGTGATATAATATTTGTGGGCACATGTTTCAGGGATCATCATCATCATCATAATATGCTGAACTAAACTGAAGAATGTTGAACATCCTTAAATAAGATTTTTGTGTAGGAAGTAAGTTCTCCCGATATGATGTCTAAATTGATTGTCAGCTTTGAGTTTACTGATTTTTGATTCTCTCGCGCTTCATATGATTGCATAAAATTCTGGTATTTGCAGTTAACCCAGATATAAACGCTTTATGTCTGACATTCGAAACTCATACGTGTGATAGCTTGAAGTGAATATTATTCACGATTATCTGAATGTGTAAGAAAATATTTCACAGACATCGAATGAAAGAAAGTAGAAGAAAATGATTTTCTCATTTATAAATTTCATGATATCAAGATATTTGTTCGGAAATGAATTGAAATTTAATTGAATCGAATTGAACGTAGACATGATGTTTGAATTCTATTTCATGAGATGAATAGAAGTAATCGCTTTATGCTTTTCATAACAGACGCTGAGAAGGAAGTTGGGAAATTTTTTTATTTTCTCTTCTAAATAATACAACAGAAAAAGAACCTTCGCCACCCACACATAGCATCACATCTACTTTTTATCGAGTGCTTCCAGAAAAGGATTAAGTGGTGACCGAGATAAATAAGCTAACGTGATATTTAGTATGACCATTGACGATCAACTATTTCAGATAATGCAGAAAGTAAACAAATAAGGCATCAATACAGATCAGGATATTGCCTTAAACTTCCATTTGAAGGAATTTCTATTTTTGTCATGAAAACTTCAACTCGACAGACATCTTATTTATTGCTTTGTTACTCCTAAACATTTCTCTCTCTTTTTTAAGGCAATAAATGCCACAAACAAAGTCAATTGTCAAACGCTTTATAACTGTTGACTTTGAAGAAAATATTAAAATATCAATCACAATTTCATAGAAATTCATTGAAATATTTGGTTGATGTTTAGGCTACACATATTTTATTAGAAATATGTTAAAAGTCAGGAAATATTCATACGAACCTAAAAGACATTATTAACATTGAAATGCCCACGTCAATGCTTGAATTCTGCACATCAAGCGAATGTAGACACATTTAAATGTTTCGCTCCAATTGATTGATTATCTTAAACTTGTTCAAACATATTTTTTAGCAATTTTAGTGCAACAACTCGCCTTTAAAACTTGTTTTTTCGATACTAAGAGGTTTGTGACTAACATTCTCATAGAGTCGCTGCAACAGTAACAAATATGAACTTAAGAATTAGCATGTTTTTCTCAAAATGTTGCTTTGTTGATGTTAGTTTGTGTGATGACCGATGAACACGAATGAAGGTCGGTGTCGCTTGCTTACTTGCTTAGAACGAGTATGTAAATAATATTGTTAAATGTTGATCAAAGTGGCACGTTTAACGTCTAACGGTTTAATTAACTTAACGTTCTAAATCTCTTTATTCGTACTTATTTTTAAGTTTATATCAATAATAAGAATCTTGCGAGATTGATTTATATCTTTTCTATTAAAATGTTATTCATGCGAACTTAACCGCCTATGAGTTCATCCCTTTTCATTTGAAAGTCGTCAATCAGGCCACAAATCATCTAGATAAAGAGATATTTAGCTATTTATTGATAATCCACCCGAGTTAAGTCATACTTCCCAACCAATATGATTATCGCTTTTATCGTCGTCGTTCTTATCTGTACGGAGCTTTTCTCAAATAACACCATCGTCATCAAATCGATAATCGTAAATTCTTTCACTTTCCGAGATAAATCATGAAAGTGATTTTCCGCTGTCAACTCATGAATGAATATCAACAAAATCAACTCCGACATATTATCAGCGATAAGCAACCCCATAATCCTTTTTCCCACACGACAAAACGAACTGTTTAAGATGTTAAATCATCATAATAATAAATATAATATATGATCCATCAAGTTTTAAGAGATTTTATTATTATAAAGATGATGTTGAAAAAATCTTGACAATCGTTTTACTTGACTCCCACATGAAGTGAAGAAGTTGACAATCTTTATGTGGGAGAGAAAAATGAAACTTCATTTCGCTTTTCTTTTCTCACTCCATGCAAAATCCGATATCGCGGCATACTTCCCTACTTACTTACTTACATACTTACTTACTTAAAAACAGTGTAAAACTTTTTTTCTTTCTTTTTTAATTTATTGTGATCGGCACAGTTTTCTTATTCTTCTTCTTCCCGTTTGTCGAGTCTGTCGAGTTAGTTGAATTACTTGCTTGGCTTGAATATTTCATAGAGAAGATAAGATACGAAAGATGCAAATAAAAAGCAATTTCAAGGCTTGATATTCTCTTTCCGTTGCGCGGAACAAGAGCGTCAAGTAAATGAAATTTTATATGAAATGAAGAAGATGTCGCAATTTAATTGAATCTATAGAATTTCTTTTTCTTCTACTCAAATCGCATTTAGGAGAAACGAAAGATGATGGTTGGCGGAAGTTCTCGCATCACAATCACATTTTTGTTATTTCTCGTTTTTTTCTTCTCCTTGTGACAATTTAAATTCACGAGTTTGTCTCATGTTTTTTTCTTCTTTCAGGGAGAAATTCTATACCATGAAATTGCGTAACAACGAAAACATTTTAATGTTTCCAAATTGTTACATATTAAATAATATAAATAGAACGTGGTGGAGATAAATGTTTACGAACATAAAAGAAAAGGTTTGAAGTGCGGGGGGCTTCACGTAATTATGAAACTTCGGCCATTGACACATCTGCCAATCAACCCGCAAAATAATTCTGAAGCCCATTTCTTCATGCTTTTGTTCTTGACGAAAAGTATACTTAAGGTATGAAAGAACGACCCTTGCTTGTCGGTCTCGGTTTTATGTCGATGCCTCTTGGGCAGATGTCAAGAAAAATGTTCAAAAAGTCTTAAAGAAATTGATAATTAATTATGTTTCTCGTTCTTAATCTTTTATCATCATCATCATAATATCTACTCAGACTCAAGTTAAGAAGTTGAGTTTATTTATTTTCGAGTCACTTAATGATAAAACCGCTAATGACTTGACGATGATTTTGGCCAATTTCCCCATGGTCGCCTTCATTAAATATGATGAATAATATATCAATGAATTTGAGTAAAGACGCTTAAGCTTGATTGGATAATTAAGGGGCCACGACATCTTTCAAATTGAATTTATTGACCTCAAAAGCGCATCACATAAAAAGACATTTTTCGATAGTATTTATTTGGTAAATAAAATATCGAATTAAAAGTTTTTGTTAATGTTTCCTCTCAATGAATTGCAGCTGTTATTTGATGACATTTATAGCTTCCATGCCATAGAGCTCTATGGTGTGCTATGTTGCAACTAACACAAGCAAAGATAAAAATAAACCGACAAGAGAGTCATTTAAATGGACGAAAAAAAGTAATAAAAGGAATTGAATGGAATTCGCTATCCAACAAAAATTAAATGCGGCGATCACAGAGACAAATAAAATTTCAATCAAACAAAACTGAACATCATGCATGCGGTAAACAATTTTATTTCATGTTCACGATGTTCATTTGCTTCATGTGAATTTTTATGTTGTTTTGGTAAGAAGAAGAAAGAAAAAAGTTAATTTTTGTGTGCGAGTGTACAGATCATGAGATTATTCCTTTCTTTTTTTTTTACTCCACTCGACCCCTTCTAAGAGATTTAAAATTATTCATAAAAAGTGAGTAGTTTTGCTTGGTTTGTAAACCATGGAATTTTCCACTCGAGGAGGTAAAGATTTTCAAGAACGAAACTTTCTCAATAAGAAGGAAGGAATGTAACGTTAGTTGTTGTAAGGAAGAAGGAGAGACAATAAATATTGATATAAGTAACAGAGTAAAACCTTTTTTTATCATTGACATTCAGTATTTAATTGCAGTGAATACTACACAACAAACAAACAAAAGAATCATTCGAATGAACCCACGTCTCATGAAGTGAAGAGTCTTCTGAAGTGTAAATTGAAACGAAAATCGCTTGAGTGATAAATGTGGAAAAACATGTGAAAAACTAACAAAAGACCGCACATGAATAGTAGCTGATAACGACGAAGTAATTTTTTCATGAACATCAAATGAAGATAAACACAATAAACAACACGAAAACTTCTTATTTAAATGCTTGCTTAGTGAATTCTCTCGTCTCATGACACTTTATGTTGAAGTACCGGAGATTTGCTTTAACTATTGCTAACCATGAACATGCACAAATATCCATTCCTTACATATACATCGAAACTTTTCCATTTTGAATCACCCTCATCTGTTATGAGTCTAATACATTGGTTTGTTTTTTCTTATGCACACCGGAACACAACAACTCTGTGCTTTGCTGTGGTTCTTCACTTCTTCACCTCGATATTTATTTCTTTCTTACTCTAACTTAAATGAACACTGCTTTTTGCTTTTTTTTATTCATACTTATTTCTACTTCAAGCATTCTTTAAAAGGCGACGTTGAATGTAAAAATAGAAGAGAAAAAAAACACGAAATCATAATCTTACCTTTTCCAAAACGAAAACCTTTTTGCAGCTATTGTTGCTTATATAAATCCCAATAATCCAATTAATTAGAAGTCACAAAGCGAGAAATTTTTCCACTGGATAAAATTCTATCCACTATTGAACTGATTACGGTATTGAGTGATTCGTTCATACACTGAGATGTTTTTTTTTTCTGTATTGAAGTATCTCCAGTTTCCAAGGTAGTTCGACAAAAGTATTTCCTCGTAAATTTTTTAAAAACTTTTCTAGCTCAGATTCCACTTGAACATTCATAAACACTGAGAGAGAAGCAAACACATTTATTTTTCTTTCCTTTCTTTTATTTTCATCTGCTTTTAAACTTGAGAGAAAGAAACGCGATTTGACATGATTTTATTTTATTTTTTTTTATATTTTTTTTTACTCTTGAAAACACTCTATGAAAACAAACACAACTTTTTTTTGCAATTTTCTAGAATTTCAGTTGTCGTTTCTTCTAAAGATTTTCATTAACACAACTTCATTCGATTTATTGATTCTCAGAATAATTTTCAGGATTCTTTTTTATTGCCTATTTCTGTTCAACATAACTTCAAAATGAGAGATTTTTCAGTCGGTCTTTTTTGGGAAAAAGTTATCCTGCTTATTTTCTCTTTCGAAATTAATTTATTAATTTTCTTTGAAAAATCTTTCAATGATTTATAAATCTTTAAATCAATCCAAAGAAGATTGAGTTAATAGTTGAATGATCTCAGCTTAAGTGATTGGAGTTTATGAATTTAGGTTGCTAAACAAAAACAAAATAATTTTCACCATATTATCCAAGCGAATTGTAATGCTCTGTCTCCGCTGTTCGAAACTTACTGAAAATATTTCAGAAGTAGAAAAATATCAGAGTGGTGTGAACGGTGAAAACTGTTTTGGGTTACGCTGATTTCTCTCCCAGATTATGTTGAATTCTCTCTCGCATTTTGGATTTCACTGACATTATCTGGATAATATCGGAGACACTTTGCATTACAGTAGAAAGACTTTATTATAGGTGGCGTGTCAAAGAATGTTCAATGACTAATGATCAACAACTTTTCACAAACTTAAAATGAACTTTACAAAATGGTTAAAAGATGGCGCTATGTATTTGAAAATGTGAACATAAAAATGAAACTTTTGATGGAAGTGAACAATAATTTTTATAACAATTTCCAACTTCTGAAAAACTACAGAAGGGAATAAAATAATGCCGGTGATCGATCAGATAAGAAAAAAGAAATCTAAATCAACATCGAATGAAATTAAAGATAACAAAATTGAGTAGATGTCACATTCCTTAATCTTTCTTATCTTTTGAGCCTGATATCAAGATATTTATGTAATCGGTATCAAACAATCATTAGGCAACAAACAGAGTTTTATTTTATTTGTGCATTTTTATTTTGAAAAAGATTGCGTAAAAAATAAAGTAAATAATCGACAAAAATATATTTAATGCTATCATCATGTAGTAATAATTTAAATTGGAATATTTTTTTTAATTTCTCAATTGGAGTTTCTTCGTTTTCGTATCAGATCTTGCTGGAAATCCTCGTATATGATTTTCTATGCATTCAAGACGATCACCATCACTTTAAATATGACTACATTTCATCACAATACTATGCAAACCCTCTGGGCTTAAAAGTTACAATCGCGAACCGTTGAATTTATGCTCGATGAAAGGTTGGTTAGATGTGGTGCAATATTCATAATTTTTTGTTTTTTTTGATTAGGAGTGAAGGGAGATACATTTAGAATCGCTTCATATTTCCAACATTCTTCTATCACTTCGTGTAATCTAAAAATATTAAGAACAATTTGTTAACTTTTCCAAGGCTTAAATGACTGAAAATAAAAATACTTTGAAAACTTTTCACATTTTTTTTGGTTGTGCAAAATTAAGAAATGATTTTTGTTTTGGGTTTTATTGCAGCGGTTGATGCGATAGATAAAGTTTTTCGTTTAATCAGGCAGCCATTAAATTAAACTTTAATACAGGCATAAATAAAAGTAAAACTTAAAAAATGAATAAAATTAAAAGAAACATACGCAAAAATTCAAAATTTTGTCCACAAGGTTTGATATCTAAAAAACTTTACTAACTTAATAAAAAGAAGATTCAGGATAATTTAATATTTACATAATCCTTACGAATTAAACAATATCAGGTGCAAATAAAAGAGAAATCAATAAAAGTGTCTAGTTACGAGGCTGGAAAGATAAATATCTACACAAAAAGTTTTCTTTTTAAACACAATTTCCATCGAAAGAAAAAAAAGAGAAGTTTAAACTTTAAAGCACAGGTTGAGCGATAGCTGAAATACAAAAAAAGTTATGCATAGACGATGATGTTCATGTGCCTACTATCACCGATAATTACTGTATAGATGTAATAAAAATCATATTCATCTTTTAATGGATTAGCAGGCTTTTAAGTGTGAAATAAAATGCGCAGCTAATGAAAATAAACAATTTTGTAATCATAACAATACTCAATACCTTCTCCAGCATAATTTTAGATTTGTAAGTTGAAGTTTGTGTTTGTGCGTGAGTGCTTTTCAGGCGTTTTATTTAATACGCTGTTGGCTTATTCTGTTTGTGAAATTTAGCAGGCAAACGAGCATGATATAACTATGTAAATAAACTTAAGATAGACAACTAAAACTTTTATTTTGTTGATGAGGAAAAAACAGAGAGTGAGGAAGAAAGATAAGCAAAAGGATTCGTCCATAATTACTAAACATTATTTTTTCGTGATGTTATTAGGGTTACTTTTTGTTACGCAATTCATGGACGATTCCTTTCAAAAGCTGCTGGTTGAATTAAGAAAGTAAATGTCATCTTTATTACTCCATTTCACAGTGGCATTAGACGAGAGTTTTATACTTAAATCCTAGCAGGAAAACACCATTCAACCATCCACAAATAAATGTTTGGTAAGCGGATAATCTGCGAAAAACATCATTTGATTCGAAATATGAAAGAAATAAATAAAAAAAATGAAAATTTAATGCAAAAATAAATTTTGAGCTGCAAAAACTTTTCCACAATTGAATCGTGACTAAAAACTTTGAAACCATTTCGACGATGTGATTTACAAGCAGAATGAGTGAAATTAATAGCATTAAATCAAACTTTGGTACCATCCACCATTTCTCTTTTTCTATTTTTTCCTTCCCGCAATTAAGAAAACCACTTATCGAGATTTGTCGTCGATTGCAATGATAACGAAATATTATTCTATTAAGTTTCATGTTTTTTTATTCCATAAAAGTGATTAATTTGTTATAGTCTATAATTATACATTTTTAATATATTTTACTTCTTTTTTTGTTTTTACTTCCTTTCAATTTTAATAGTCATGTGTGTCAATTTTATGGTGTGTGTGTGTGTGTCTTGCTGACTGTTTAATCATTCAAACAATTTATGAAAGCTTTTTAAAGTTAAACTTCTAATAAAAAATATTCAAAGAGAAATAAATAATTCAACGTAACAGGGAAAAAGGAATAAAAAAAGTTTCTTTACTTTCATCTTTAAAAGCAACAAAAGGATTTAATTAAATTTTCAAGCTCATAGTTGAATGAACTCAAACTTTTATAATCCACAAACCAATTTTATTATTTATGCTGAAGGAATATAATTAAGTTGGTTTTAAAACAAAGTAGGATTAATTATTACGAACAGAACGTAAAAGATTTTTTGCGGGTTTCGAGCACATCTATCGATTTAATAACGAAACGAAAGGAAACCAAAAAGTTATATGAAACAAACACTAGCTTCATGAATTTGGACATATTTGCAATTTAAATGTCAATGTTTGCAGCTTAAGGCAACTTCCGTATACCGTAACATGCCGTAGTTTGAAAAATATCCCTTAATGCATACATTTCATGACAACAAGACATTATATCATTTCCCCGCTGATCCCTTTTTATGGAAAATTATTGCAGTATTGTATTTAAACTAGTAGCACGAGAGGCTCGCATACGAACGAACAAATAAATACAAACTCATTCATAAATAACAATAAAATGGAAAACTTTTCAATGCTGCGTTTTATCATTTATGTGAATCATGAAATATTGTCCCCAATAGTGTCACAGATAATTTTCATTTGAAAAATTTTTCATCTGAATCGAAGAAATATGATGACCAGAAATTATTATCAATCGTGTGTGGTGTTGCGTTTCAGATATTTATTATTCTTCTATGTGACCAAATCAAAGCATGTCTAAATCTGAGGCGCCGCATAAAGCGCAATTTATCCTCATCCTTCTCAAGGAAAGTTATTCATAAATACGAGTTCACATTTCGTAACGAAAGAAAGTATAATAATAAATATAATAAAAGTTTGCAGAACATAATAAATTAACATGAAAATGACATAAAAAATACAGCAAGGAATAAATTAAAATCAAGCGTGGAATAGCAAAGTGAAGTATTTTTAAATAAAAAGCTATTTAAATTTTGATTTTTCTTGAGAAATTAAAATTAGTTCATGAAGAAGAATTTCTTGTTTTAAGTATGTAATTAAAGAAAATGATGAAGGAAAGTCAGAAAAATAAACTTTCAGGTTGATTGTGACTAAATATCTACATTCGTAAGAAGATTAAATGCTTTCAATGTGTGAACATCAATTAGGAAGTTTAATTAAAAGCTTAATAGAAAAACAAAAGCTTTTCCAGATGTCGTGAAGTCATGGAGAAGTAAATAGAAACGAATGCTGACTTCCCTCAATGAGTTGAAAAGCTTCATCAACATTCAGTTTTCCGTCATAAATATCGAGGATTGCCAAACAATGACAGTTTCATATTTTTTTTAAATAAAAATGTAGAACACGAGGCTGAACATGTACAAACATTCCTCTACTCACTGCGGCTCTCATATTATTTAATTCTTTTTTTATTTTGGTATGAGATCGAAAATCTATTAATCTAGATGTTTATTCAGACTCTATTAATAAGTTAAGTGAAATTGGGCGAGAAAAATAAAAGAGAGAAAGAGTTTTATGTTTTTATAAACTTTCGCTGCTCCCTTTCTTCTTTTCGTGTGTCGAAAGTTATTAAAAGAAGCTGCTGAATATTCAGTTAAAAATTTTTTGTTTTATTTCTTATTTTTTTTCAGTTGGAAACGTGTTAAAGAGAAGGAAAAAAAGCCAAACGCTATTAATAGATCCCAATAAAATTTGTCTGCATAATAAATTTTCTGCTCGATAAAGCTTAATCAGGGGGGAAAAACAAAACAAGAAAAAAGAAAAGAGAAATAAAATCTTTTATGAATATTTCAGGATTAGAGGAAAGAAAGAAAATTTTCGAATTGAAAATGAGGAAAACCGAAAACAAGGAAGAATACAGCATTAAACTGAAACTTAATTCTCACATTATTTTTTTTTCTTTTTTGTTTCTTTTGAACGATAAGATAACACTGGCAAATTTTCATTATAAAAGCGAGCTTTTATGCGACTATGATACACGTTATTTCACTTTCAAAAAGCTTTACATAAATATAACTACTTAAGGATTCATTTTTTGATGTTTTTTTCTTTTTTGTTTTAGCGCTAAATGACTAAAAGTTTCATATTGAATAATTTGGTACATAGAAAGTATTTTTGTTTTCATATATTAGGCTAGAAATGTTCGCAAATTACACCATTCAATGTTTCTAAATCTCTACAATTCTCTTCAAGTCTTTCGTTTGACAATATAACAATTGCATGTTAATCGCAATTAAATCATTGTCTATTAACATGACGAAATTTGCGATCATTTCCCAATATGCACATTTAAAAAATAAAAAAAAAGTTTTCTTTTTTGTTTCACCAAAATTTTTATATTGAAAGGCAAGTGAATCTAATAAGATTTGAAACCAAAAGAAACGCTGAATCAATTTCATTACAAGATTCGCGTCAAGTCGTGCCAGCCTTCAATTTGCTGTCGATTGTAACGTAATTGAAAATTCAACAAAGCAATTTTTTTTTATTTAATGTCATGCGAGAAGAGAATTCTTTTTTAAGTAGATATCTAAGTAACAAAAGCTTTACAACATTTCTTTCGGCTTTGTTCCATCCTTTCTTTTCTTCTTACTATGCGTTTATTTTTTTTTTCTTTCTTTTTTATATTTTTGGCTTTCAAAAGAAAAGAAAAATGTCAATTTAATAAAACTATGCTTAATTCTCATATCACTAATAATGTTGTTTCACAATGAACATACAAAAAACGAGAGGAAAACGAACTAAAAAAGGAACCACTGAGCTAAGTTATTATTTATTACAATATAACATTATGCGTTTTATTATGCTTTATGCTTTTTCTTACTGTATATGCTCCAAAAAAATATTATGTATGCTCTGAATATTTTCTTACTCTTCTATTTGTAATTTCTTATTATTTTTTTGAATCTCCATCTTTTGTGGTGGCATTAACTGATCAAAGTCAATTATTATAACAACTAAGCTATTACAGAAAAAATCTTTACACAAATCAATTTGTTGCATTATTATCAACTTTCTTTCATTCTTCTTTTTTTATAATATTTTTTGTGAGGAAGTAAAATAAGAAACGAGAACAAATCGAAATAAAAAGAATGGCCAAATGCAAACAAGCGATACAATAAAAGTAGCGAAAGAAAACAAAAATTGTTTCGGCTTTGTCATGAAATCTCATTCAAAGTATTCACAATGTCACAATCTTTACGATGTTCTTTTAGCTCTTTTCATCGCATTGTGATTTGTGACATTGCGACAACAGCCTTGAGATTTCATTATTCAACCAACTATTTAAGTGTTTAGAACATTCTTAACTTTTTATACATTTATGTTTATTAAGTAAGTATCTTTTGCTGCATGTTTCTTTTCTTTCCTTTTCAATGAAATATCAAATAGATACATAAATACATGAGTAAAAAAACCAAAATCAACATTTATACGACGAAACTTTACAGAGGTGCACGCATTTTGGTGTTTGTAATTTTATTATAATCTTAAAAATTTATTTCGATTAGCACCGGCATGGCGAGAACCTCTGAGTCCTTAAACTCTTCTTGTTTCATGTTTCTGTACTTTCTTCCTTTATTTTTATTTTATTTTTTATTTCTAATTTAATTATGAAATCCACCATTTATTTAAGTCATCATCATCATCATCATCATCATCATCATCTAATGCAATGATGGAATAGTAATAACAATAATAACATTTTATCTCATAAATATCGATTGCGTGTGATAAAAGCAAATAACAAAAAAAGGAAATGCGCACAAATCATGGGGGCACAGATACTTAAGTATATTATTCAAATAAAAGTTTGTTAGCAAAATTAGCACACGACACAACAGCACAAAGAAAAACAAGAGCTCAATGGAAATGAAGCGACGACGATGATATTTACCTAATCATCAAGTTACATAAAAAATTGAGTTTCAAATAGGAACTTAATATTTTTTTATATTTCTCACTTTATGAATTGAAGCGAAGCTTTCTCTCAAGTTTGCTTTATTTATGGCTTGAAACAAGAGGAAAATAAATCATCTATTTATATGATCCTTCTTCAATTCACTTTATTCATGCAGATAGTCGTATTTGCTTATGAATGACGGAATGACAGATGAAGGGTTGAATTCTGAAATTATTACAATAACTTTCGAGAAAATGTCCTTACAGAAAAATTTCCGTTTAGGAAAATTTCGCAATTCCGCTACAATAAAGAGAGAGTTCACTGTATTTAATTCATCTTTTATATTAACAACATCAACTTTCTGAAACGAACCAGCATCGAATAAAGGAAAACGTTTTTCTTTCATCTGGTATCATCACTATTTTATGAAAGGATGTTATAAAAATACAAAGCAAAGTGTTGCTGGTAAAAGCACTGTAAAAAGACTTACGTTGATAATTGACAAATAAATGTCACAAGGAAGAGAAATGAACAAAGTTTGTTCAATCTTTGTACTTAAGCTTTCAAGAAAAGAGAATGAAAATTTAACGAAGATATTTGGATACAACAGTGCTGTGCATGATTGTTGTTTGTATGGTTTTAAAAGATGTATGCAATGGAACTTGAAGCTTTAGGGTATAATAAGGGAGATTGGGAGTGATTTAGAGCGACTCCTCGTGTAGCAGAATTCATTGGACAATAAATTTTCTTCATGTTGCTTCTTAGTGCTTAGTGGATTAATGAGTATGTGAGAATATCACACCCAACATATGTCCAAGGCCAGCTTTCATGTCTACTTCCCAATAGATGGCCAACATCTCAATTTCCATTTCACATCTCACACATCTCAATTTCCCCATCTTTTACTGTCGCATATTTTAGGACGAGTTTATAAATTAAGTCAGACAATTGTTAAAAATCATCAAGAACTTCTTTTGTTTTTCAAAAAGAAATGATTTCGATTGGAAATCTCAATGACTCATCGCTATTTATCTTTATTTGCTCGTCGTTCGTTCGTTTATTTGCTTAACGTCATTCTGCTTTCTTTTTTTTAATCGAGGGATCAAGATTATTTGTTCTCAATGTGCGAAGAGATACGGGGATGTAGAATTAAAAAAAATAACATGAAATAAAACTAAAGCATAAAGGAAGGAAATTATTCGTTGGCCCTGAAGTGCTTCGCTTTCTCAAACCTCAAGGAAAATGAACATTCTTGAGGAATAAATATAATAGAAAATTTATTGGCGTTCTTTCATTGTTTAAAACTTTAATGTTGCAATTCATGCTTGGTGTTGGTGGCCGTTGAAGCGAAGCAAATTTGAGCCAAAAGATGAAAGAATTTGGAGCAAAGAAATGGATGAAGTTATTTAACTATAAATTAATGCGACTGTCTGTTCGTTCGAGAATATTTGAAATGAATGCAAATTGGCATAAAATTACATTAAGTACATATTTGCGAGCGTTTGCTTTGTAATCGACTTGAAGATTGCTGAGCTTTCGTAGATGAAAAAAAAATGTTTTTTCATGGCCATTCATTTGATGTCAGTATTTGAGCTCGTTACGAGTTGAATTTTGTCGCCTTTGGATCATCTCATGAAGAGTAAGCAATTTAATGAGAAGGAAGCCGAGAGGGTTGACAGTTAAGTATCGTTATTCGTTTTTCTATGTTCACCCTTTTGAAAAGTTATTAGAGCATTAAACTTTTGAATTCATACACGTATGGTTAGGCAAATATGGAAACTCTATTTGTTTATCGCAATCAAAATTAATTATGTTAGGAGTTTTGCTTGTACGTACGAACCGTAGGCCATAGATTATGGCACGAGATCAATAATAAAAGAGAAATTTTAAGCGTAAACACCACGAAGCCTTGAATTTATTATTTAAATCTTTGGTGCACGTATTGGAAGACAATTCTGTGCTTTTCTTTTTCCTCATAAAATTTTCTTTCATTTATTTATCCTGAATAAAACATAATTTTCCTATATTGCAGTCTCAGATTTTCCAGCTTTCATCTAAACAACATGTTCGCATTCAGTCACTTATTGGATTTTCGCAATGCAACTGAGACAGGAAATCATTTCAATATAAATATCTTTCTCATCTTCTCTTCCTTTGCGACATTTAAAAAAAGCAGCAAAGCACGACACGAATATTCAGACAGATAAGCAGCAAGTTTTAAAAGCAAAATTAAGCTTGTTTGCTGAGATAAATAAATCAAAGAAGAGAGACAGAAAGCAAATATAAGCAAGAATGAAAATATTTTTTCATCATCATCACATTCTAATAGAAAAAGAAATCTTAACAATCATGAGAATTATCACAGTGCAATGTTGTTTATATATGTATCTTTATAAAAGACTTTCGATTCGAAGCATTAATAATAATAATAAAAAAAGAGAAAGCTTTAACAATATTTTATTTTAGATTGAATGTCCAAAACGAAAAACTTAAATTCGAATCAAATGCGGGCAAGAAACTAAACAAGGTGGGATAATCTTCAATATTTAACATTAGAAAAGATTGAAAAATTTACAAATATTTAAAGAAAACAGAAATATATGTTCGATGGCTAATGTTGTAATGACTTATTCGACAAGCATTTGTTTGTTTGTTTTGTTTGCAAAGCTTTAGCTAATTTTAACAATCTCCATATGACGTTATTATAAAAATAAGCAACATAATATTTATGTAGTTTCCATTCACCTGACAAATTATTTCCTTTTTTTTTCTTACATCTTAAATTTTTTTATTTTTTATAAATAAAAAACAAAAGGCACTTTTTACAATTATGAGCATCAAAGCGGCTTAAATGAATTTTCTTTCCCAAAAAAAAAGACAATGAAGCAACAGCAGGGCCAACAAAATCTTATCTTTATGCTTTCTTTTCATTGTGTTATGTATAAAATTGCAGGATGAATATAAATATGTATGTAAATAAGTACGTGAATTAAGAAATTAAAGAAAAAAATAAGCTTACAAATGTTACCTATTTAAGAAGGCAAAAGATCATCAATAAAAGTAAATCATGGATTGACTAAGTTAATTTTGTTTTTCATCTACTAAGTAATAAGTATTTAATGAAGCGTGTAAAACTATCACTCGACATCTAAGAGGTCTTCATTTTTTTGTAGGGATTTAACACTACAGCGCTGGCATTTCCAGTCTGTGACGTTTGTGTCGTCATTTGGGGCACTTGCATCATTGAAGCATTCAAGCTTTGAGCATTCATCGCTTGCGATTGACTATAAGCAAATGGATAAGATGAAGAAGAAGAAATATATGGTGTGGGAGTCGATGAAGCACCAGAAGTCGCCGTTAATTGTGGATTTGTCATTGAACCAGTCAAGCCCGGATAGAGCATGTTTTGTTGACTTAGAAATTGGTGTTGCGCTGCAGCAGCAGCAGCGTAATAAGGATTTGTTGCCGTTGTTAATGAAACAGGCATTTGAGGTCGAATAAATTGTTGAAATGGAGTTTGAAGTGGGCGTTGTAAGCCCGACAAGAAAGGTGAACGTGCTGCTGAAGGAGACATGGGAGTAGGGAGACGAGAACCGGAAGTGCCAGGCTGTTGTGTATACATTGCATTATTGTTAGCAGAAAGCGTCACACCCGAATAAGGCATTGCAGTTAATGGATTTTTTCCAGCCATTGAAGGATTCTGTTGGGCGACTGCAAATTTTAATGCATTTGCATAATTTTTTTGTGCCATTTCTTTGGCAATTTGTGCAGGGTCAGAATAGAGATTTTGTGTAAGAGCAAGCTGCTGATACGGTTGATTGTATAGCATGGCAGAGAGAAGTGCGGCTTGGGGATGATGGTTATTAAGCGTAGAAGAAGATGAAAGATAGTCGGACATACTGTCAACCTTGGGAGTCTTTGAACTATTGATTAAATGCTGATTTGGCGTCGTGAGACTATTTTTGCGCGATAAAATACTATTATTGTTATTTGTTATGGAACTGGTGGTATATATTGCCGAAAGACTAGCGGCAGGTGAGCTACTACTGGTTGCAGAGTTAAAGCTATTTGCATTTAAATTATTCTCATCAATTGTCGTCGACTGGATTGATGTTTGTGTGGCATCATCAATTCCATGATTGTTTTGTAAAACATTCGATAAATCGTTACCGTTTGTTGTTGCTGTTGTCGTTGTTAATGATGATGATGATGACGATGATGATGATGAAGACGATGATGCCAAAGCATCATTAATTGATTTATTACTATCATCAATAGCATCAAGAAGAATACTTGATGATGATGATGATGATGCCACAACTAAATCATCAACAACACTCGACGACATATTGTTGATTATCTTTGCATTTTGCACAATGAGAGCATTCTCAGAATCACCATCATCAGGCGATGTAGCGGCAGCAACAGCAACGGCATTTTTTGACAGCGTATGTTCGATATTATTGGATGGGGTGACCTTACTGGACGAAGATTGACTTATCGAATTTTGTTGTGCTGTAGGTGTAGTATGTGCATCAGCATCAGCGAAAAAAGTGGAATTATTAAAATTACTTGCATTATTTTCAAAATTATTATCAATATTGTTCTTATTGTTGTTATTACTACTCATGTTACAGGCATTAAAACTAGTCTGGCTGTTTAAATTAAGATGATGATGTAAATTGTTAGCGTATAAGGTTGCTGTGGATGTATTTGGATAGAAAGTGTCGGCTGAAGCATGAGTTTGATTGCTTGTATACTCACATGAAACGGGCACATAAGGTTGTTGTGACTGCAGTTGCATCAAATGTTGGTAGGCAGCAGCTGACGGTTGATACAAGGGAATGCCTTTGTTGTCTGGTGCTGGCCTTTTATAAGCCATCATTCCAGGGAAAGTCTATATGAAGATGATAAGAATGAAAAGAGATAAATAAAAAAAATTTGCTGACAATTTATGTCATTTTAAACTGAATCTATTGCCGTGCTATTAATTTCCTACTGTTATTGTATCGAATTGAACGTTTCTTTAAACTTTTTTTTCTTCTTTTTGTGTCTTAAAAGTTTTCTCTCGAAACTTTTCTTGTAATGGGAAAAAGTTCAATTCAACACAACATTCTTCTACCCTCATCTATCTTTGAAGAAAGTTTTTATTTATCTTAGTATTATTACAGTTCAGTTAAGCGAAGTAACGATAGAATCTTGCAAGTATATAGATCTTGTCATCATCTTTTATTGATTTTAAATACTCACAAAATCGTAGCATGGACCCATGAATTTCATTTGATCCATCTGACAGAGGGAAATAAATAAAAAAAAATGTCAAACATAAAACAAAAACAAACTACATAATAATATTTAACAATAAATGAAAAAAATAAGGGAAAGCGAAAGAGAATGTTGAAGAACATTCATAAGATTCATCAATGATTTGCAAAGTTCTTCTTAAAATGACTTCGACTCGTATCTACAACATTCACGTTCGTCGTTCGTTGGTTTAGTTGAGTTTGAGTTTTTATGTGTTGTCGTTTCGGGATGTAATCATCATAAAAGAATTAGTCATTTATGGTAAATTGAAATGAGTTAAGCCTAGCATAGTCTGATAAGAGAAGAAAAAAGTTGTGAGCGAAACAACATCAGGCAGCGGTTTATCGGTATCAGCTTTTTTATACGTAGTAAGAGCTGCTGTTGTATGTAGCTTATGACTAGAACATCAAAAAAAGGGATTCAGAGAGGAAAGATGATGATAAAAAAATCACATTTCAGCTTAGATAAGTATTTTCATTTAGTCAAGAGAAATTCATGAGATTTGGAAACCATTAAAGGCATGCATGGATGTGACAGAATGGAAAAATAAAAACTTTAAATTGATATCAACCAGAGATGAGTTTTGATCGTTTTTATTACAAATTACGTCAGTTTCGTTTCCAACACACATCTCTGAGATATCAATAGAAATATCTAAATGTTCTACACAATTCTCGTATGTTTGGTTTTGTATATTTCTTATTTTTTGGGAATTTTAATTAGAAACAATTTGGTTTAATTAAAGCAACGTAAAATGGAAATATCGATACTACTTGTAAGCATTCAGCTGCCCTCTTTTTCCCGCTTTCCATTAAATTGGCCAAAATCGAAGCTGAATATGAAGCGCTTGATAATGACTTTCCATTTGCTGATGACGACGTAGCAGGCAATGGTGTAGAACCGCTCTAAAGAATGTTTCACAGAGAAAATTATTACACTTCGAATCTATTTTTCATGTTTTACGATCGCGAGAGATGAATGAATTATTGTCGCTTTCTATTCATTGACAGGGAAGGAACATTTACCCTCTTCTTAATGTATTTATGTATGTCTGTCTTTAAAGCAAATCTCAACAGACATTTTAAAATAATAAAAAAAGAAAAAGTGAGAGAAAAATCATAAATTATTGCATCGAAAACGATGAACATTTCTTCTCGCAAGTCTCATTAAGTATTTTAAGAATATCACAAGAGAAAATAATAATAAAAACATAGAAATAACAACAGCAACATCAACAAAATACTTAGGTATATTTTAAGCAGCAACTAAAGATATTAATAGCTTTACCTGAACACGATCAGTTCGCTTTTGAGGTTGTGTTCCGGCATTTGTAGCAATAGACATCGTTTGTGGTAAAGGGCTGCCAGCCAATGCTGATGCCGCATGTTCTGGACCAATTGTGATTGGCAAAAGTCCGTGCCCGAAATAAGGATTATAAGGATTACTTGCGGGCAAATATCGATTGGCAGTCTAAATATTTGTTGGGAGGTAAACGAAAAAATTGCACACGTAAACAAAAATTTTATTCTTTTAGAGCATTAAAATATTTTATCGCATTCCACATTCTGTCATCGCTCTCTCTTTCTTGCTTTCTTTCACTCACTCTGTCTCTCATGTCATATTTAAGGGATGAGACGGATAAGAAATAAAAAATGAGATTTATGATTTATACAATTTGATTTATAAGTATCTACTTATGGTTACATCAAGAGAGAATGGCAAAATATAATTAAAGAATACTTGAGGGGAAGGAAGACAAGACAAGACAAGACAAAGTTCTTCAAAATGTTTTTTAAAAAGCAAAGATCGACATTGATCGACATTGATAAAAACAAAAGCAAAATAAAAGAAAGAAAAAATTGTACAATTCACTTACCATCGGCTGTAATGGGCTCGGCTGTAAAATTGTTGGTGCTGGTGTTGGTGGTGCCATTCCCATTTGTTGCATCAAAGCATTCTTTAAAGCTAAATGATTTCGCCCATTGATTAAGAGTTGATCTTTGAGATGCTGTGGCGGGTGAAAATACTTGCATGGTGGCTTTTCTCTGTTGCATCGAGCCTAAATAAAATGGAATGAAATTGAAAACGTTATGAAATGCAATTAAGGGAAGAAAACCGTTAAAATAAATTTGCATCTCATGAGAGAATATTTTTAAAGAAGAAGATGAAAATTTACTTTCGATTTCAATAAAGATGCTTAAAGATTACAGTTCACAAAGGGTCAGTATATAAGGGAACACCTGGTGAACCTGACTTAACAGTGATCTTTCTACTTCTTCTTATGTTTCCCTCCCAGACTCTGCACAAACTCAGACACGCACACAATTATCAGCATGATTCCAAATAAAAAGAAGGAAAAAATAAAAACTAACAAGCTTCACGACTCATTTTTCTTTCTTTCGTTGTGTTTTTCGCTCAATCTGAAGAAATCCGAAAAAGCCTTTCAAATTGCAAAATCGTAAACAGCAAAAAGCAATGTATTGAGTTTTAATAAAACAGTTCAAAGTATAAAAATAGAAACTGGATTTTCGAAAGAAGGAGAGAGAAGAAGAGCGCGCCGAAAGAAATAACGTGCATTATTAAACATACGGAAAAATGAAGAAGAAAAATCTCTTATGAACACGGGGATATAATGAGAAATTGGGTCACGTCACTTGTTGATTATTATAGAAACTCATTTGCAATTTCTACGACATTTAAGTGAAAAAAAATATTTTGTAACATCTTTCAACATATGTGACGTCATTAACAAACTTCCCCATTATCCCAGCATCATCGAAAAAAACAAAATCTGTGGTTGTGTGTAGAAATGAAAACGTTTTTCATGTTTCGTAACCAAACTAATGCTGATGAAGAGAAAAAAAGGAGAAACGTGAAGAAAAATAATTTCGTGAAATTTGCCAACGCCTTTGGCTTAGAACTTGGCTTACTTTAACTTTTCATAACAATCTTTCTACTTTTCTAGAAAAGAAAAACTAAAATAGTTTTGTTGTCTCAAATAACTAAACTGTAACTGTAAAGCAGCAAAATCTTTAGTCTCTTGTTTTTTTGATATAAACTGGTTTAAGAAACATTCTCGAACTTAAGATGTTGGGTTGGACATGAAAATTGTTGCAGTAATTTAAATGTTTGCTATGGAATTATAAAGAAACATTCAACCATCGATCCAAATTAAGTAAATATTCTCTTTCATGTCAGAGAAAAAGTTTATTTTCTTGAGTGCAAGACGAGAATGTTTAAAGGACCCAAACGAGACATAACTTTGTTGTCATTTGAGTCATGCTTAAACTTGAATTAAGACTCGAGAATGTTAAACATTGAAAAGAAAGAAGAAATCAACGTTCAGTAAATTTCATTCGATAAGAGTAAAAATTCTCAAAGTGTCTCAACTGATTAAACATTGTTTTACAAAATAACGGTTGACACGTGTGAAGAATTTAAAGGAATTGTTTTCCCAGTCAATATTTCCCATAAACAGTAAAAAAAAGTCGACAACAATAGAAAAAATCATAAATCTAGCAGATAGAAAGAAGTCTTGAATTAGAAAACACAATAACAAGCATAGCAATGAGAAGAAGACAACCCTAAGACGAGATTGTTGTTGTTGAGGGGTTGGGTAAGAAAATGTTTAACCTATGCGATGACGAAAGAAAAAAAAATAAGAAAAAGAGGGTCGGGCATGCGAGACATTCTGACATGGGAGCTTCGTGGAATCAGGATAATGAAAAGGTCCCGTTGAAGAAGCAAATGAGGTGCTTACTTCATTCATTTCTTAACATTTTTTTTGTTTAGAGTCAAAATGGCACACGCTGAAGCACGTGAAGGGATCAAATAGAAGAATGCCGGCCCAGATTTTGTTTTAAATTAAATTCCAATTAATGAGGCATTTCTTACCTTGATGCTGTCGTAGCAAGCTGTCACCCGACCATTTTGTACTTCCACTGTTGCTGGTGGGGGTGCAAACTTACATTCAGTATCGGGACGAGAACATTTGTTTCTCTGATACTCTCTGCACACTTCCAATTGAAGCCATCGTGAGTCTTTTCCATTTAATAAGTTCGACATGCTGACCATAGCAGCCATAACCTTGTCACACAAGAAATTGTTCTTAAACTTTCTTTCCTCTTCTTCTTAGTTTTTCAATTTGTGTAAATTATTTTAAAAACAATCAACAACAGATTCGTTTACTTTTTTAAAAGGATTATTTTAATTATTATTTATGTTGGGGTTAATTATGTGTTTAAAATTGTATAAATATTTTATTTTATATTATATTGTGTCAACTATCACATTTAGTAAAAACTATTCATCAATTTTTATGATTTAAGTCACTATGAATATTTTTTTATTTCTTTTGTGCACGAATTTATGCAAAAAAAAGCAACTAAAGAAAGTTTTAAAATTTCGTCGTATTCTGTCACTGGTGCTTCTGAATTTTTCTTTCACTTGAAATTTCTATCACAAAAATTATTATCGATGTAAAAATTAGAAGTGCAAACTTTTGCAGCTTAATTTCGTTAAATATTTTTTATATTCCTTAGAGTAGAAATCGAGAAGCGTTAAAGTTTGTGGAGAAGTTGAACAAGTTTCTAAAACTTTTTTCCATTTCTTTGAATTGTGAATATTTTTTTTCTTTCTTCTGTCTTCCTTCACTGTATTTATTATTTATATTATTAGTATTATTTTTTTAAAAACTATAACTTTTATCACTTTTTTTTCCTTCTTCGGATTTCGCTTTGAGTGTATCTGGTTTTCACTTTATTAATTTTGTTTCTTTTTTCTCTTTTTAATATGGCAAAACTATATGAAAATCTAATTCAAATCGACTAGAAGTCTCGAGGTATAATTTGCAATTCCAACGCGAAATTTTATTTTTATTTTATGTTTGAAGAAGTTGGACAATAAACTGGAAGTTTGTTCTCCTTTCTTTTTCACTTTGTGATCTTTTTTTTCTCTTTCGAAAGCCGGTTTTTATCAAAATCGCTTAATCTTCGGAAGCATGTTCTGCAAATGCAGTAAATTTTCGTTTAAATTCTTTTCCCTTTTTTCCACAAATTTCTAAATGTTCGCTTGATAAACCAAAAGAATATTTTTTTTGTGCTGTTTGTTTATGTGTCCTAGGAGTGTTGGGGATGGTGCGGTTACATCAGATGGAAGAAGATCCAAAAGATTAAGATTGAAGAAAAGTTATGGTTGCGACTAATGAAACCTACGAAGAAATGAGAATAAAATTAGATGAGATAAATAACGGCAATAATTTCATTACAATTCCACTTCTTTCAGTAAATAAATTGGATTAGGACAGTATTTTCTTTTAGATAATAAATTGAAGAATCTCAAATGAATGCAAAAAGTCATAGAATCAGAAAAGGTAGCTTTCACTTTAGCTACTAGCCAAATACTGTTAATAAAATAAACTTTTAAAATCAAAATGGATGATGATAACACGAACTCGCTAAAAGTTTTCCCCTCAATTCTTATTATTATTCTTCTTTTTTTTTGTTCCAACATTTCACAATTTTCTTGCTACCTAGACTAACATCGATGTTCATTGCGATATTTTTACACTGGACAGCTTAAAGCTTCTAATTTTCTCAGCCGAATGTGAATCATTCATTATCATTCCATCTAAACAAATTCATATAAATATTCAATGTTTTTCTCTTCTATTAGTTTAACGTTATTCAATTTAGACACTCATAAGCATAGAAGAAGTAAAAAATCTATTTCTGTATCTATGTTCCGCGACTTATATATAAAACATATCACAATAATGTAAGTTAGTGTTAGCAGCTGTTCATAAATGCTACTGATTTTGATTATTTTTTAACTCTCTTTGCCACCTCGTTTGACAGGAAAAAACGTGAAATAAAAAACAAATGGAATTTCGATTGTAAGTCAGTGGATTTTAATTCTTTGATAACCTACATATAAAAATAAATTTTTAAAAGAAATTTGATCTGAAATTTTTTTTCATGAAAGAAAACTTTTTTCCCGTAATGGAAAATTTTCCTATCCGTTGCACCATCAAAAATGCATGAATGAGTAATTTCGACACGAGGCGAGAATATTCTCGTGAATCTTTCAACTTCATCGCTCTTAACTCGGACTACCACGCACTTCTTTTCATGTTGTTGAAAATAAAAATATCTACTTATAAGTTTGAGAGTGCGAAGCCGCAGGCGAATGACAAAATTACGATTCACTTCTCCACTTCTGATAATCTTTTTTATTTAAAAAGCAAAATAACACACGAAAAAAAAGTTATATGTACGTAAGTTTCTTCTCATTCCCTGAAGCATTTCATTTGTGTTTATATTCCGAAATATCTTTTTTTTTTCTCTTCTAAATAAATGAAACTTCGATGCCGATGCCCACACAAATCTTTCTTCTTCGTATTCGTTTCGCGAGAAGTGAAGAAAAATTATTAATCGCGCGAACAGAAAACTGTTCAAGTGATGTCAGTGAATTGCGTCTTCTTCTTGACATACTACTTCTGATTTAATTTCTTGTTGTTATGCGAAGCAAACTATAATAAAAAAAATAATAATTCGCTTTTTAGCACGATACAAATTTTTGTCACTTGGCCTTTTGGCTTTTAATTTCAATATGAATTTATTAAAAACATTTTTTTGAGCTTGATATTCTATTGTTCAATTCCAAAACAGATTTGGTTGAGAACATCGAAAGAAGAAGTTCCCGTATTTGGTCATTTGCCTTGGAAACTTGAACTCTTAAAGATTCTTCTTTTCATCAATTTAAGAATCTAAAAAATATTTCATCTTAAATCAAAATGCTGCACAAAAAATAAGATTTAATGATAATTTTCTTGGGACTTTTGTAATTCTGCGTAGTCAGCAGATGGAATCGACCGACCATTTCCGTCCACTTCCACTTCCCTTCCCATCATTCATAAATTTTATATTTGATGTTGGAGTTGATGATGTCAGTGGGTATAACAAGAAAGGGATGAAGTATCATCAATCGATTTAATTTATTTTTCAATGGGCATTGAATTTAAAAGAAGATAGCACAAATAATGCGCACATGAGAGCGAGGAAAAAGGAAGTAAGAAGAAGATGATGAATTCTTCTTCTCAAACTAGATCACAAAACGCTCTGTTTGTTCAATGTCTGATATCCACTGAACCTTGAGAAATTATTTTATTTAGGAAAACGATTTTTGTTAAGACCATTCTTCGATTAAAGCGAATTTTGTTTCTTATTTTTTTCTTCATCATTCAATGTGGTTTTTTCAGTTTTATTTTCTAAAATAAAATAATTTCTTCTTCTTGTTGATTATCTTGTCTTCTTTGCGGGAGAAGAAGTGCGAGAGCGAACAAGAAACACAAGCAAAAGTTACATTAAAATTATTTAACAGCATGTTATGTCGACTGATGATTTCGATTAATTTAAGAGTTGCAAAAAAATTTATGCTATGACAATTTGACATGTTCACTAAATTTTGAATGTTGTTTCTTTTTTATCCTACCATATGGTTCATCACTTAAATTAATGTTCATAAATATTTATTCACAATGCGGAACTTTTTCTCCATTTAATTAATGGCTGAAAAATAGTTGTTTGCTTTAAAGCTAATCGAACTAATGCAAAAAGTAATAGGCCACAAATATCTTTTCCAAAAACGTTCGAAACCTCCAAAAAGTTATTGTGTCGTGTTATGTTGTGTGCAAGACAAGCTGCCACAGAGAGCGTTATTATTATTTTTATTTCTAATTTTACCATACCAGAAAAATATGTTACACATTTTTTTGTATATTTTTATTAAAGCGCGATGAATGAGTGTGAGTTTAGTTTTGTATTTTCTTCCACAATATTTCGTAAGTCTTTTTTTTTAAAGAAAAAAAATATTCAATGTAGGTAGAGCGCGGCTCTTCGCGTTTATTTTTTCATATTCATTTCGCTCATTGCCTTCGTTTTCTTATTGCTTTTAAGAAAAGAAAAATTCACACAAATATCGGGGGGATCGGGTCGTGTCATTCTCCGAAAAATAAAAAAAAGAATATCAACTGATGTTTTCACGATTTTATCGATTTTTCCCCTCAAGTGGAGTGGGAAGAAGAGAACGCAAAAAAAAACCTTTTGCTTGTTATCAGTAAAAATGATAAATTAAATCATAAATAGAATTTTTTTCATGATATCGTTTTGACTTGGTTTTCTTTCTTTTCATGTCGTTTCATCAAAAAATATTTAATCCTTTAATGCAAGCCAAAAGTTAATTAACTTTCAACAACGAGATTTACACAGTTGGTTGTTGCCTTGAGTTGAATAAAACAACAGACACGTATCGAGAATTCTTTTTCTTTCTTCACTTTTTTCCTTATTTTTCTTTTTTTTTTGGAAGAATAAATAAGTTATCGATCGCTATTCTTTTTTCTGCATATAAATTTTTTCGATAAAAACTTTTCTTGTCACTTTATCGCGCACAAGTTTTTTTTATATTTTCACATATTGACATATTTTAAAACAATTCTTTTAATGATTCTTCTCCATGACGACATGCAAATGAATTAAAAATTAGATCAAATATCATGCGGAATGAGAAATAAAGACGACACGGAGAAAACTTACATGAGCTAGAACACTTAACAACTGAAGTCAAATACTGTATAAGAGAATACATACAAGCTGAGTTTGTTCAATGCGATGATTCAATTTCTAATTTTCGAAAGAAATTTTTTTCGAACATCATAAAGGTTTCGCAATTATGAATGGAACTTTTATGACTGGAATTCAAATGAAACATTTATTTACGTAGAGTTGCAACATAAACTTGAATTTGTTTCTTTTTATTTATTTCGAGTAAATATTGTCAAACTATGTAATGTGTCGTTTAAAAACGATGATATTAATCATAATAGATTCCATAAACAACAGCAACGACGAAAAATTTCGTGTTTTCATGTACATAGAAAGCCATTCCATCAGATTCGGCATCCCATATAAATGCTGCTGTTTGACCACAAGATTGATTACGATTTTCGCATATTGTAACGTTTGATATAATTCGATAGCGATCATAACGTTTTGCTTTGACACGATTTAAGATTTCAGTGCTTAAATTAAGACACAATGAAATTATTGAATTTTGATCAAACTTTGAAATTTTGTTAGTTTCCACATAAAAATCGACAATTTCTTTCAATAAATCTTTAACAATGCAAGGGTTGAAAGGATTTTCAGACTCCAATTGATAAGTGGGAAGATATCTTAATGTTGGTCGAGTGTAAGTTGAACGTCTTGATTTATTTAATGAGATCGAATCAAACATTCTTGTTATGCGCTTCTCTTTTTTGTTTTCTCCTCCAGATGATATTGATGAACGAGCTGAATTTCTTTCATCATTTCCCTTAATTGTATTTCTAGCGAAAGCCAAAGTTCTTCTTGGTTCGCTTTTTGGCTGTTCATTTGTTTCATTCAGTGTTTGGTCCATGATTATTTATTTGCAAGGTTATTTAATAAGGTTTTATTTCTACCTTAAGAAAGGGAACAAAATGCCTGAAAAGTTTCTTTGCTTACTGCATCCATCAATTTCTATAAATTTTAACGTATATTTGATTTTCAAATTGTAACGTCACAATTTTCTATTAACTTCGCCTTACCTAACATTTGTTTACACATTTCAGTATCAAACCTTTAGGTTCAATTTATTTTCAATCACAAATAAATTAAAGCTTTAAGATAAAACAACCATTTCTAAAATGTTATCTTTAGTAAATTACGGTGGATCGAGTGGAAGTGAAGATGAAATATCAGATGAAGAGGAAATTGTTGGAAATAGAGTCGAAACAAATTCTATTCAAAAACCTACAATAAATCTTCCAAAACCGACCACAACAAGAGCAGCCACAGTAATTGAAGAAGATGATGAGTTTCTACATAAGAAAGAGATTCCTTCAGTAGCTCCACCTAAACGAGAAAAGATTAAAATTACAATTCCTCGTTTAGTTAAAGAGATTGATGACGACGAAAATGTTAAAAAAGTGAAAAACTTTCCAGCAAACAAAAAAGCTGGTTTGTTGCATATGCTGCCAATTCCATCTTACAGTTTTGCTCCAGTACCAAAGCCATCATATTCAGTTTCAAAACCATCTGAAAAAAATGTACCCTCATCTGGAGAAAGTAATCAGGAAATTCCTAAAAAAGTTGGTCTCATTCCTTACTCGCTAATGTCGCACAAACCTCAAGAAAAAAGAAAATCTTCAAAGAAAAAAGATCACGATTCTGATGATGATGACGATGAAAGTGAACATACCGGATCATTCTTCACATTCGATGATGCAGATAAAGATCTTCCTCACGTTAACGATGAAGAAGTTCAAGCTTTGGTGGAAAAAGAAGCTGCAAGAATGGAGAATCGTAAACGAGCAATTGTAGATGAAAGTTCAAGAAATGACTTTGAAAGTGGACAAGGAATGTCTGAAGATTATCAAATGCAACAAAATATTGACGAAGATGCAATGAAAGCATTGCTGGGTGGAAACAAAGCAAAAAGATCAAAACTAGATGACATTCAAATCATTGACTTGTCAGCATCTGAAGTTTTACCAAATCGAGATGAGTGGCTTCGCAAAACATTAGCTGGTGAAACAAGTTACATGCCCACGGGAAAAATTCAAGAGAAGGTAGTTAAATTAAACTTTTTTTTCTCTCTCGAAACTATTTAATCCTACATTTCAATCTTTTTTTAGGGACCGTCAGTACTTGCGAAACGTAAACACCAGATTTCATATTTATCGATGCGTGCTGAAACCAACGAAGCCGAACTGGAAGCAATGTGGGCCGCCAATAGGCAAACAAAACGAGAATCCAAAAGCAAATACGGATTCTAAGTTAAACATAATTACAATTTTACTTTTTTTAAGAAAACTGTCAATAAAGTTGGAAGAGATTCTTTTGTCTTTCGTAATTGATTATTAGTTGCTTCATCGATCACAATTCATTAGCTTTCAGTTAGTAGCAGTCATTTACATACAGAGAAAAAGAAATAAGAAGGAAAGAAAAATCCATTAAAAATGAACAAAAATAAGTTTCATCCTAACACACAAAATGCTAAAAATAATCTCCATCAGTCCACAATAAAAAGTATGAAAAAAAGAGTTTTTCTCAGGCGAGCTCAGAAAAAAAATGCAATGAGTTTTCTATTCAAGATTTGAACAACTTTTTAGCTTTCACTCGTTGAAATGAAAATTATGATGATGAGAATTAAATGATGTTTTAATGACATTTATGTCATTGAATTAAAAATTTAAATATATCTAATTAGTTTGATTTTCAAAAGAAAAAGAATAAAAAATTATCTGTGACGTTGCAAAGAAAAATATTTCAATAAGCGGGAAAGTATTTTGATGAGATCATCGTCAAAACGCCAACAGAACTTTTCTCACGAATAAAACACCAAAGATCGACATGAATGTTTGTTATGTCAAACGACCGTTCGATTGCACAATCTCCATGGATGTTGTTGAGGTTGAAAAAGAAAAATCTTCGACCGTGCGAAGAAAAATTCGTGAGAATCAGAAAAATCCATGTTTGGAAAACAAAACAAGATGTGTAGAGATGATGAATAAGAAGAAGATTGCAAATCTCCCGAAGAAAATTGTGAGATGAGAAACGACGACCACAGCCACAAAAGCGTAACTTCGTGTGTTGTTATGCTAAGTGAAGCATGGAGATGTTCTTCATCGTGTCACGACAACGACACGATCAAATACAGCAACAGGCTGGGTTTGAAAAATGGAAACCGTTTCTATTCTATTTTGGTCAGTGTTTACAATTTTTCTATCATAGTGGAGTGCGGAGAGAGGAAAACACGTGTGGATTCGTGAAGTCAACAGTAGAAACAAGAACTTTAAATGTGATTGTATGTGATGAAACGGTTTATGTCCATCCGAATGCCGATCACCAACTCTCACGATCACATTTCACAGAAAAAAAGAAAAAAAATTCAACAGCTTTTTACCCGAAATGAAGAACATTTGTGTGAAAAACTCCAACGCTCGAAACTAGGATTCCTATAAATTCGAGTGTTTCAGACGAGAGCTGTTTAGTTAAAGTGCACCGATCGTTTTGGAGTTTTCAAATCCAAGTTTCCTTTGGGCCACCTTTTTGTTTCTCGTGAAGGTTGGTGATTCATATTTAATTATTTTTATTATCGTAAATTAAATTCACAACGAAAAGGAATAAATTCACATCTAAGAATTGAAATCAATAGCCGAGAATTTAATTTAATTCAATTAAATGTTTTGTGAAGAAATTAAAACGAAAGAAAAATTAATTTGTGAGAAATTTAAATCGAAAGAAATGAAAATTAGAAAAAGCAACGAAAGAAAAGCAAAAATAAGAAAATTAAATTGAAAATTAAATGAATTAAAGTGAAAATGAATGATAAAATTAAAGAAAATTTTTTCTTTCTTCCTAATTCAGTAAAGCAAAGCTAAAAACCATCCAAAAATGTGTGACGATGATGTTGCTGCTTTAGTCGTTGACAACGGCTCAGGAATGTGCAAGGCTGGTTTCGCTGGAGATGATGCTCCACGTGCCGTCTTCCCCTCAATTGTCGGTCGCCCACGTCATCAGGGTGTCATGGTCGGTATGGGACAAAAAGACTCATATGTCGGTGATGAAGCCCAAAGCAAACGTGGTATCCTCACTTTGAAATACCCAATTGAACACGGTATCATTACCAACTGGGATGATATGGAAAAAATCTGGCATCACACCTTCTACAATGAATTGCGTGTCGCCCCAGAAGAGCACCCAGTTCTCTTGACCGAAGCCCCATTGAACCCAAAAGCCAACAGAGAGAAGATGACTCAAATCATGTTTGAAACCTTCAACTCACCAGCCATGTAAGTTAAGAAAAAAAAAAGATGAAAACGAGAAAATGAAAAATAGAAAAGCAGCGGGTGGAAAGAAAATCGTCTGCCTTTATATGGAAGCGATTGATTTCCGTTTGTAATGATCTCATGAAATTAATTGTGTTCTGTGTTTATCAAACAGGTATGTTGCCATCCAAGCTGTTCTCTCCTTGTACGCTTCCGGTCGTACCACCGGTATCGTCTTGGATTCAGGTGATGGTGTCTCACACACAGTCCCAATCTATGAAGGTTATGCCCTTCCCCATGCCATCCTCCGTTTGGATTTGGCTGGTCGTGATTTGACCGACTACTTGATGAAAATCTTGACCGAACGTGGTTACTCATTCGTCACAACAGCTGAACGTGAAATCGTTCGTGACATCAAGGAAAAGTTGTGCTATGTTGCTTTGGACTTCGAACAAGAAATGGCCACCGCTGCCGCATCCACCTCACTCGAAAAGTCATATGAATTGCCTGATGGACAAGTTATCACCATCGGTAATGAACGTTTCCGTTGCCCAGAATCACTCTTCCAACCATCATTCTTGGGTATGGAATCATGCGGTATCCACGAAACCGTCTACAACTCAATCATGAAGTGCGACGTTGATATCCGTAAGGACTTGTATGCCAACAATGTCTTGTCAGGTGGTACCACAATGTACCCAGGTATTGCTGATCGTATGCAAAAGGAAATGACCGCCCTCGCTCCATCAACCATCAAAATCAAGATCATTGCACCACCAGAGCGTAAATACTCCGTCTGGATCGGAGGATCAATCTTGGCTTCCCTCTCTACCTTCCAACAAATGTGGATCTCCAAGGAAGAATATGACGAATCCGGTCCCGGAATCGTTCACCGCAAGTGCTTCTAAATCAATACAATTTTATTACCGTTTCTGCACACCCACAACATCATCACTTTCTTCTGTTTCTTCTTTCTCTTGCGCAATTATTGTTTTGTTAGAAAAAAAATCTTTTGTTAGTTTTCTTTTTTTATCATTCGAATTAAATTCGTATTTTTATTGTTAAGACTGTTTTATCATTTATTCGTTTTTATTAATTAAAAAAGAAAAAGGAAAATCTTGTTGAAAAATGTGACCAACTGTCTTATCATTAACGAATAAGAAACAGCCTTGAGCTGATGCCATTGTTCGCCTTTTATGGCCAGCAAACGATCAGGCGCCGAGGAAAATGCCCACCTGCAAAACAGACGATTTTCATAATAACAAAACCAACACATTCGACGGGAGAAAGAAAAAGAAAGAAAGAAAAATACAAAAACAAAAATAAAAACTTTTTTCAATAAAAAAAGAACGAAGGAAAAGTCATTGAAAACAATACAAAAAAAATGATTTTCTTTGGCGAAATCTAAAAATATCTAAAGGAAAATTATTAATCTTGCTCTGAATTTTAAAAACTCACTTCGCATGTTTTTCTTTCTTTCACGGTTTCGTGTGAGTTGCGCAATATTTGTGAAGAGGATGAAAATGTTTTAACTGCGTGGGTGGGATTATTATTAGTTCAAAAATTCATTTGTAACTTTGACTCTCTTCAATTCTTTTTATTCGTGAAAAACGGTGGAAATTCAAACGTTTATGATTAAACGAATTTTTTTTTCACTACTTGAGTATGTAACTTGAGAAATTTTTCTTTTTTTCCAACATTGCGTGAGTTCTTCGTTCCAAAAATATCATCGAGATTTTCCATATGTTTTGAATCATAACACGAGCGATCGTGGCCAATAAATGAAAAAATTATTTTCTCTCTTCTTCGCATTCAAAACACCAACTTTTGCTCCAGATTTTGTTTCCTATCTGATTATTTTTGATCTCATGGTTTCAAATTGAGTTGGTTTATTTTTGAGACTCGCCACGTTAATCTTCAAGATCGCTTCCGTACAATTTTCTTTTTTTGGAGATTTATTCACTGACATAGATACACACTCAACCGTCATAAAAATCTAGGAATAAAATTTCGTCTGATAAAGTGGGAGGTTGTAAGTTATCTTCATGTCAAGTTTATTTTCGTGTTTTTAATTTTTCAGAAGAATGTTGGAATAAAAGAATGACAAAAAATTATTCATTGATAAAAGGCGGAAGTTGAATTATTAGCTGATCTAGAAATTCTATTGTAGAATCGAAAGTTCATCAGCATGATCTTCGTGAAAAATGTTACAAGTTAATGTTGCTAATTAATTTTCCTTTTTTTATTCACTATTTTGCTTATGTATGCAAATTCATTCAACATCAGATTTGTTTAATATAAAAGTTATTCATGCTTTCATTGTTTTAGGTACTATTTATATGAAGATATGCTTTTCAATTGAATATTCGCATTAATGTTATTCACATAGTGCGCACAGTGCGGCTTATGCATGCGAATTCGAATGTAAACAAAGTTTCATCTAACGTGAAACACTTACACATATAAACATAATAAAGAGCGACTTGAACGGAGAAAGAAAACGCGGAAATTTCTTTCTTCTCAGCTTTTAAAGTGAAGGATATAAAGGAAATTATTGAAAAATAATAAATCAACAACAGAATTAAGCATAAATATTTAATTTATTTGATACAAATGTTCCTTACTTAAAATTATATTAGATAATATATTTTATCATAAAAAAAGAATTGTTAAAATTAAGAAAAAGCCAGAAAAGAAAAATAAATAAAAAATTTAAGTTTTCGTTGACCTGTGTGATCTAAGTTGAGCTTTTGAAACTTTAATATTTGATAAAAAATTACAACTAAGGAGTGTTTTCAAAAAAATTCAATATAGATAAATTATGAGTAACTTAAACCAACATATTGCAAAAGAATGATCACCATATGAACCTGTTTTCGAAGGATGATCTTTCTGTTTCTAATCTCAAATAAAAAGCGACAACGTCATCATTATCGTGGCCGTTTTTTTCTTTGAGCTTGAACTTGATTGACGACTTTTGATACTAAAACCAAAAAATGACCAAGGGAAATATTAAACTGGTTAAGATGATCATGAAAGTTAGTTGACAATGCCAAGGAATTTCATTGAAAACCTGATAATAAAAGCTTCGAAAGCCCATTTTATTGATCCAAATTACTTTACCTATAATAATAAAATTTATTTAGAGTCTAGCTGGCGAATCCTTTTTCTTCAAATAATTTGTAATGAAAAAATGACTGAAGAGAATTGTCAGCATGCAAAGGTTGGCAATTTGAAGATGGAAGAATATTCCTGAAGCGTAACAAGTTGGCAGAATGGCAATAATACAATGACCCATAATCAAAACAAACTGAACTAATTGCATGATTGTAATGATTGGTTTGACGAAGCTTAGGCATTCACGTGTTCCCTTATATGAGCTTAAGAAGTAATAGCCGTACATGATGACATGAATGAACGAGTTGATTGAAGCGTTGTAGAGTGCCATCAATTCTGAAAACAGATTCGTCAAGTTTAGCGAGTTGTGAAGGTTAATTTCGTGGAATATTTAATTTCTCACCTGTGTCGTATGTTAAGTAAACCCACATCAAAATTACAGTTGAAACATGATGATAAACGTGCAAGAACGACGCTTGATTTTCCTTTTTCCGAAGGATGAAGAAAACTGTTTCAATAAACTCGAACATACGTAAGAAAAGGAAGAACCAAGTTCCAATAACAATCTCGTTCAATGCACTTTCACTTAGCCATGAAAAATCTTCGCATCTCCAAAGGAATCGAAAGTCAAAGCCAAGTTGATATGAACGAACAACCAAAACCAAGCAAGCGCCCATTTGGAAGATGTTATAGCCACGAATGAAGTTCTTGAGCTTATAAGGGCGTTTAGATTTCATCATTTTAGGTCCATAAATATAAATAAACCACATGTAAACAGCAAATATGACAATGAGAAGAAAAGCTGTCGAGAAAAGCACTGGAAGATTGAGTGTAGCTGAAAAGAAAATTTGTTAAATCTTTTATTAAAGTTCTATCCATTCAAAATATTTTTTTGTTTAACGTCATGGTTTGCGAATAAACATTTTGCTAATCATCTTATTGATTCTCATCCTGTTAACCTTGGGATGATTTAAACTTTTCGAAAACAATTTGAATTACTTACATCCCTGTGCAACTTCGAGAGTTGTCGTCGAATTCTCGGAAAATGTTTCCGATATGTTAGCCATTTTGGAAAATTTGAACTTAAAAAAGGAAAACTAGTAAATAAATTAATTTGCACTGTTGAAAGCTTGCTTCTTCGGTGAAATGCTAAAAGATACTGAATGGATTTAAAATATATTTAGAGTCACGTTTTGAAAAATCATTCGATTCAAAGACAAGAATTAAGTTTTGGGGTTTCTTGCTCCACTGAAACTTGACTTCATCCTCATGTTGGTGAATTCAATAATATAAAATAAAAGAATTAATTTAAATTTGGAAACCCTAACTCTGTTTATCAAACCTGCTGGACGATCAGACGATCATTTGCATACTCATCTTGAATTTTTCGATCTTCTTCAACATTGAATTTTTATCAAACGAATTCACGGCACGTTGATAAATTTCAATGACACTCACAATACTTTCAAGCTAAACTTTAACTTTTCTGTAACATTCTAATGTTGAGAAAGAAGAAAATTGAAGATGTCGAGCAAAATCTTATTTTACTTTATGCAAAGTCATGACAAAGTTTTGCGTCATCACGGATGTGATGAAAACAAATTTCCCAATTCATGTTAAATTTGTTTATTTGTTCAAAGAAATATTATTAGGACAGTCCTAAACATTTATTGCACTGAATTAAAGTTGAATAATCCTGCTAATTGTCTTTTGTTTCACAATTCATATTAAGGAAATAAACATAAAAATTTTATAAATTTTCTAGCCAGCCTATGCGAAACA
Organism: Clunio marinus; assembly: GCA_900005825.1. NCBI lineage: Eukaryota > Metazoa > Arthropoda > Insecta > Diptera > Chironomidae > Clunio > Clunio marinus. Next base: position 395,208 of record CVRI01000004.1, read on the forward strand.
TTGAAAGTGAAAATCTCAAACTGAAGCAGATTTTTTCCTCCAACCTTTTACTAACAAGTTTTATGGGATCTGAAATATATTAAACAGGTTCTCAAAAATTGATACTCATTGTGGTTTATCGTCAGCAGATGTTATTCTACTGTTAGTGAAATGGATAATCATTTTAGAATTTATCGTAATTTATTTGCATATATAAAAAAAGGTTTGTGTTTCAATATTTCCTGAACTTAGATAACTAAACTGATGACGTCATAAATTATGATTGTGCTAACTGATATGAACATCGATCTTCTTTCTTGCTTCTGCAATAACTTTGAATGAAGAAATGACCAAACAGGAATGTTAAAACAATGAAATTGATGATCTGAAGATGGAAGAAGTAACCAGCATTACAATCAGGCAGAACTGCGACGATGCAATGGGCTATAATGATTCCAAACTGAACTAATTGCATGATCGTAATAAAAGGTTTCACTTTCAAACAAATAACTTCAAGTTTTCCATTTTTAAATGAAGTCAAGAAGTAATAAGTGTACATGACCATGTGGACCATTGAATTGATGATAGCGATGTAGACTGCCATAAGTTCTAAGAAAAATGAGAAGATTACTAATAGTTAATTTATTCAAAGAGTTCGTTTGCCAAACCTGCATTTGATATTATAAAAAGCCATGTCATAGCCACAGATCCAATGTGATGAAAGATATGAAGGAAGGAAGCTTGATTTTGTTTTTTACGTAACACGAAGAAAACAGTTTCAAGGAATTCAATTGTTCGTAGCACCAGGAAAAGCCAATAGCCAATTATAACTTCAATCCTCACCAAGTCACTGAAGTTTTCGAATTTCTCACACTTAAAAATATATTTCAAAGAGAATCCTAATTGCTGTGCTCTTGTCACGTAAACTGTGCAAGCAAACACTTGAAATAAATTGTAAAGACGAATTAAATGAATGACGTTGTAAGGTTCGCGATTTTTCATCCATGCGGGCCCAGCAACGAGCACAAACCAAAGGTACACGCCACAGATGACCACCAGAAATATTGACGCAACGAGATGGAAATATGTGTCGTAAATTTCAACTAGAATTAAATAATTATTAATCTTCTCTTTCATATATTTAATTTGAGTTCATTTACTTGCACTTTCTATTAACGTTGCATTATAAAGATCCATTTTTATATCTCAAATTATAATCTAAACTTTTTTATTAATAAATTATTGTAACTTATGTCAACATCTGTCAACTGAATCGAATGGAGTCAAGCAGAACACTAACAAATAAGAATTTTTTATTGGATGGTATGAAATCTCCCAAAAATATTTTGTGGAAAGGAAAACCAGTTAAATTGAGACTAAAAAAAGGTGATGTCGATAAACTGTTCCGATCTAAGTCCGTGATGGGAATGAATCTTCACTGCCATAGCTTGCTTAAAACACTGGTTTCTGACGACAGCGAAATTTGGTAGTTTTAAAGCTTTGAAAAGGTAGGTCTAGGTTTCAAATATCTAACTTGAGACTTCCTGCGAGAATTAACAATATAAAATGGCAAGTCATTTCATCAATATTTTGTGATAAATATGAAATATTTGTCAAAAGCGTGTAAATGTTTTAAATTGTATTCAACTTTTGAAGCAAAAATGTCATAGATATCTTAGCATGTCTGTAAACATTTCCAAAAGCAATATTTGTCAACCCCGTTAAAAGATAAAATTGTTTATTTTCCAAATAGTTTTTATCTTAAAAGTTAAAATTAAATAAAATACAAGTTTTCAATTTACTATCTTTTGTTTCTTTTCGACAGTTTCATTGTGAACAATTTTTTATAGAAGTTCATGACATTGTTTTAATGGCAGATGATTTAAAATTTCAAAGAAGTAACTAATGAATCGGAAGGAAAAGAATTTTGCAAGCTTTTCTTTAATCACATGACGTCATAAATAAAATTATGTAAAGAAGATGACATGATTTTTGACAGCTGATTCATCAAGTTAATATATTCCGCGTTAAAGTTAAAATTAACATAAAATCATTAAGAATTCCTGTTTTACGTTTTTAAACTTTAAAATCAACGCATGTGAGTAAAGCAATCGAAGAGAAATCAAAGGAAAAGACAAATTAATGAGTGGGGAATTTTTTTAAGGGGAAACTCGTCTTCGAAAAGCATTCAAAACCTCGAAAGCTTTAGTTGATTTGAGTCTCGGTGAGTTTCGGCTCGTGAATCATTGTCGCAAAGAAAAACAAGTAATAAAAGTTCTTAAATATCATTGAAATGTCTTGTGCTAAGTTTCATAGTTAAATTGCTAAGCTTTTTAAGCTCCAATTACAATTAGTGAATGAAATAATTTTATCTCTTGTGATTATTTTAGACAATAAAGTTTTCTGATTCAGAAATAGGAAATAAATTTGCATATCCATAGTGTGTGATACTTGTATACGTATATAGTGTGTTTGACGAGACAGCCAACAAATAAAAAATTCATTCAACCTCCATAGTGTTAAAACGCTTTCTCTTAAACATTTTTCTTCTAGTTTTTTGACTTTGTATTGCTTGTAGTTTTTTTTTCTTTCGAACTCACTTCTCTCTCCTTCACTTCTCTCATGATCGGCTTTCGCTTTTTATTCGATTATGCAATTGCAATGAGAAAATGATATATATTGGAATATTAAAATCATTAATTACCTTTAAACGTGAGTAAGATTTCTGTCTACTCATGAGTTACTTTACTTTTGTTCACCTTTAAAACGTTCAAGGTTGTGGGATGTGAAATAATTACTCGCTTTAAAATACTTAAGTTTAATCAAGGCTGACAATTTAAATTAATCTTAAAGATAATAAAAAATATCTTTGAGATAATTTGCTAGGAAGTTTATCAGAAAGATTTCATGCATAATTTACATATCTGAGATTGCATATTGAGAATCAATGTTAAGTACAAGTACAAAATGTCTAAATGAAGCATTTATGTGTCACTTTGTGAACTTATTTTTATGTAATTTAATATTTATCACCACATTACTGCAGCAAGAACCATTCAGAAAAGTCAGATTTGGGGTAATCAACCTTTTTCAACATAAAAATATTGTTGACAAAGTAAAACCTATAAGTAATATTAAATGTTGAATCAAGTTGTTTAGCGAGTTTTTATTGCACTCGTTCTCAGACTCGAATCATATAAAAATCGAATAAATATTAACACAAAGTCGATTTGGTCAAAACTTCTGAAAACTTCCGATTTTGTAAGCTATCAAGATTAAGCTTTTTATTCAGTAATTACCGAATAAATGTCTTATTTGCTACGGATCTCAAATAAATAAAACCAGGAAGTTGGTGAGACTTCTCCTGAGATTTGAAGCTGTTTTCGAGTTGATGGACGTCATCCAATGTTAAAAATTATTATTTCAAATTGAAAAATTGCGAACATATGTAAATACGCGAGTTGTTTTGCTTGATAAGGTCGAACATAAGTTAATATAAAATATTTAATTCAGTTTTGATCTAGAAATACCTTTTAGGAATCCGGTTCTTATGAGTGAATAGGCATTGAGTTGAAACTTCCAAATCAATTGAACTTTAAACCTCTTTTAATCTTATTTGTTTACATTAAGAACTTTTTTGAGAAAATTCTTTAGAAATGTTTGATTAATTTAGATTTCCAGTTTTATCGTTAAAAGCCGAACAATTCTTTTATTTATTTTTCAATAAAAAATCAACGGATGATGTTGAATTGAATAATTAGCAGTTAAAATTTATTTTATGCAAATAATTCACGCTGCTAATTTCTTTACAACCAATTAAATTATCTCAAATGCTTCTGAATTTATTTGAACATTAATCCCAATAGAACCCACAACAATTTGATTAAATACAATTCAGATAACTAGTCTCATTGAATGAAAGCAAAAATCTATTATTATTAACAGCATTTCATTATTTATTCATATGAAATTTTCGTAATTGAATAGAAATAGAAATTCAAAGGTTTTAACTTGACTGTTGAAGGTGATGAATGATAATTTGTCATGTTAAGTACTAATCATTAATTTTTTTTTAAAAAAAGATCACAAATAAATGTTTTTTTAAACTACAAGGCGTCTCAAAGATTAAAATGTTTCTATTCATAAAAATAACCGCAAGACCTCAAACTCAGAGATCAAAGTTTGATGAGTTGCATGCAAAGAGATGTTAAATTGTAATTGAACTACATTCACGTACAATAAATAAATAAACTTGACTTTTAATCTTTTACAAGATGTTGTAACATCAATTATCGCTCAAATGCTAATTGAACAAAAATTGAAGACCTTTCACCCATATGAACAACATCTTGATACAATTTTTTTACAATTACTCTATAAAATCAAAATTCGTATGAATAAAAATAACTCCTTGACATGATTCAAGCTTCATTAAAGTTTGATAGAAGTTTGCTAAAAATTTAAAACTTCAAGCACACAACAACATGCGGTGGTTGGTTTTTGCAATTGAAAATAACCTGTTTAGATATTCAAGTTAATTTTACTTTTATTATTACCAGTACGAAGTGTATGAACGTCATTGGATTTCAACACGAAATTTGTGTCTTTAGTCACTGACAATTTACAAAATTTTCTTAAGCTTATTTTTAATGTTAAAAGTTTTAAAAACAAATTAGTAACAAGACGTGATTTCCAACCATCCCTCAATAAAAATAAAAGTTTCTGAAGTAATTTGTCTGCAACATATTGATGGAGAGAAAAAAAATTGCCATTTATTTATTGATTGTCATGTGAAGAGAAAAAAAGTTTAATTAAATAAAATATCTAAGTAAAAACAGCTGACCTAATTGCACAAACTTTGAGAGTACTTAAGCTCGGTTGTATTAAAAATAATTTCAATCGGCAGTGTCCAAAATCTGAGTTTTTCTCAAACGTCTATTCAGACGCTAAAGAAGGTTTCATATCTCCATTACCGACTGAATCTGACTTAAACTCACTTTGTAGTTATGTTTATTGCTGCCCCGCCACTTAAAAGCACCAAGACATTCAACACTTTAAGGTGAAGAAATTGCTAACGTTCCACGCTTTTTCTCTTCTCTCATGCCTCAACCTCAGCAGCACTTTTGCTTCGACTGTTGGGTAGGTTGGGAGCACCTCATAACTTTATCAGAGAAAAAGTTTTTTTCATTATTTATTCAGAACGAGTTAACGAAAAAGCTCTTTGTTTTGTGAGCATAGCAAACGTGCAATTGCATAAGTGAATTAAACGCCACATTTTATCGCGAATTAATTTAATTTTCATTTTCATTCCACTTCAGAAGGAAAACTTCAGCAACGAGAGAGTTAAAGAAAAATAATAAGAAATGAATGGATTAAGTTGGAACACTGTCGCGATTATTTTAATCGTTTGTCAAATGTCAACAGCCGCTCCAAATGGCGTGCGAGTTAAGAGAGACGATGAAGTGTCTTTGGACCCAACAAATTTAGTAAGTAGAATCATAAAGATGACAGTTGATGATGGCACCAAATTCAGGTTTTACTGCCATTGACTTCCACATACTCATCGTTTTGAATATTGTGAAACAAAATGTCGAAATAGTTATTAAAGCGTAGTGAAAAAATGTCCATCTTTACATTAATGTTTTTAGAGTGCTGTGAAGTATTTTTATGTTATTATGTAAATATCAAATCACATGTTGAATAATTTTGTTTGTTTCATGGAGAGTTGATTTCTATCATTTAGTAAATGATAAGATTTTTGCGATGGTTAACATAATTATGTTGTAGCATGACATCGATTGACAAAGAGCCCAAAAATCATTTCATTCATGCAGAAAGAAAATAAATTTCCAAACAACTTCAGATGAGTGAAAGTAAAATTTAGACACAATTGAGATTTGCATTGAATCGAAAGAAGAAAGTTAATTTATGATTCTGTCGTCATATTCTATGACATGACATGAAGATTAAGTAACCGGTCACGATCAAAGAATAATAAAAGTCTTCAAAGTCGATTGACTCAAAGATATCATTATTCATTATTCACACGAATTTATATTTCGTAAAACAAGAATAATCGTCGACCACAATTGAGACAACATTGCAATTCATTGCATTGAATGTCGCTCGAAATCCATTAATTTTCTCTCACGCTTCCAACTAAACGATGAGACGATACATCAATTTGTATCGTTGGTCTTAATTTAATCGGTCGTCTCATGCGCTAAAATATTTATTTTCGCTCACATCAAGGCTTACGCTATTGAAATTATGTCGTCAGCAAATGGAGCTGAAAAAAAAACTCAACTGCTGCATTACAAGGCAAATTATTCGCATTGCTTTTAAACACAACTTTGAACGACATTAAATATTGCCAAACAATATCTTCAGATGCTTTAAACCTGCGGCGATGTTTTCATTAACTGCCGGATAATTTTTAGAAATCCATAAAATTTATTTCCAATTACCTTCCTGACCTTAACTTTTTTTGCTTTTTGTTGAAGATTTCTTGTCATAATTTTTCTGTTTCATCAATCTCAAGAAAGATCATTAAAACTCAGAATTAACGACATTTATTAAACTTTTATAATTTATTTACACAAAAAGCCTTTCATCAGTATTTTAATTATTTTTCCAATAAAAAGTCATGGCATGTAAAATAAAATTATTTTCGATTTTCTGTCTGATTACTAAACAATTCACACTGGCAATCAAAAGTAGTTAACATTAATTAAAAACATGTTTTGTGCCACCTTTTTTTCTGAATAGGATACAACGAATGCTGAAAATGACCGAGAAAAACGAAAACTTCCAGAAGCTGCATTTCAATCTAAGAATGCTGTGTTAGGATTCGTCTTTGGTGTAAGTTTCCTTCTTGATTTCAGCCATAAATCACATGATTGAGTAATTTCATATTCATGCATGCAAAAATCGGTATTTTGAGCTTAAATTCCATCAACATGATTAACACTCGAATCATAAATCTTTGTATAAAAACTTATGATGAAATCTGTTGTAGAAAATTGATCAATTGATCGATGGATCAACGAGATTTATTGATCAATTGGACAGAAGCAACGTTGAGAAAAACAAACAATTGGGAATTGTGCAACCGCAGCCTATTCCAAGCTTCCAAGCACTCATCTCTGGTGTCATATCACCAAAAATTTCAGCAATTACACAAAAGTTCGGATCATTGAGCGGCAGTTTCCTCGGTGGATCTTCAGGGTCATCAAGTGGGTTTTCGGGTGGTGCACAAGCTTCAGCATCTGCCGATGATGGAACTGGTGGAAGTTCAGCCGGGGCAGGAGGCTTAAGTGGAATTCTTTCATCAGTTCTTAGACTTTCCGGTCCAATTCTTTCTGCATCCATTGGCGGTGGAGCTAGTCTTAGTGGCGGTGGCGGTTCTGTGGACTCAACAACAGAAGGATTCGACGATGATTTCTAAAATCTTTAAACTATCTTGGGATTAACATTACTAAATCGACTCGCTTCTTTTACTTTTCTTATCATTTATTTTCATCAGCAAAAATATTTAGAGAATGATTTCGTCTTACAATTGCAATTTTCATTACTTTTTGCTTTTTTAACATTTTCAAATAAGATTTTGTTTTGTTTTTTTATATCAAAAAATGCCCAAGGCTGTGATTACACGTCGCAAACAGTAATTGGAAATAAATTGTTTGTAAGACGATAAGGAAATTGTGGAAGCAGATGAATGAATAGAAGAGAAATTTTTCTTAACTCCATTAAATCGATTCAGAATTTTTATTTTCAGAATGTTTTAGAATTTAAAATGGTTGGAAATATTTCTCTTCATATTCATGAGGAAGTTTGATTGAAACGGAAATAATGTTCGAGATATGTTTGGATTTCTAATTTCACAAAAAGAGAAGCTTCATGTTCATTTTGAAGGTTGTTTTCGTTATATTTTTATTCTCTCATTGTCTTTACTATTTCACTTCACTTTTTCCTTACCTTGAAATTATTTTTCACTATTTATCAACCTATCAACTTTAAATTTATTTACCTAACATCAACAATTCTCAAATCAAAATGTCATACTCTTCTTCAAGCTTTACATTTACTGTCACATTTTACTGCTTATTTACATTTTATAATTTGGCAACATTAATTGTTTCATATTTTTCTTGTAAATAATTTAAAATGATGTCATGATAGAAACTACCAAAATAAAAGCAGAGAAAGAATTTAATATTTATAATTTGAAATGGCAATAAAATTGATTTTTTAAAATAAAAAAGAATGAAGAAAATTATGTTGTTTTTATGTTTGAAGTGTTTTGAACTTTTGATTGCTTCTATTGATGAATAGAAGTTAAAGAGGCATTTAACGCTTGGTCCGGTTGTTGCATTGTTTGTGTTGTATAAGCATTATTTTTATTGGATACATTCCAATTCATTAAGCTAATGAAAACGTCTTTTTTTTTCACATCGAAAAGTGATGTTAATGGTGATGGATTATTTTCAATTAAGTTTTAAGAGAGTTTAATAATTTTCATCAATTTATTTTTATTTTCACAGACATCGTCAGCCTCTGCACATGTTGTTGGTACAGCATCTCGAGGCTCAATTAATGCAATTTCACCAACTAAACCACCAATTAAAACTACCACCGACGATACACCAGATTTTGACCGAACACGAGTGAGCTTCAATAGAAAACAAATTTATTTATTCCGATCATATCTACTTGAATATTTTGTGATTACAGGTCTCGCTTGAAATACCAGATAAACTTTTCGGAAGCTCGTTCACTACAGTGACGAATCTTTCCAAAATCATTGGAGATTTAATGACTGTAAGATATGAAGATGAATTTTCAATATTTACGTTTTATAATCTCAAGAAATCCGTTAAATTAATTTTTGAATTTTCAAAAGCTCTGAGGAGCTTTTTCGAAATTCGAAAGTTTCGAGTTTATTTTTCTTGTCCCCATGCATTTTAATTATAGAAGGGAAATTCCTACTTCATAAACTCACATTTGTTTTTGTTTTAATTTAATACACAGAGTACATCAAGACGAACAGCTCAATTCTTATGGGTATTCAAACCATTATTCGGAAATGCTTTAAAGATTGAAATTCCAGAACCAACAACTGAATCGCAAATTGATATTTAAGCCAGCAAAAGTACCTCATGGAAGAAAAGCAGTTAAATGTTTTAACTTATTATGAAAAAGATGTCAATTAAGTTTTAATTTCTTTATCAATAAAAGGTTCATATTTATTTAATTTGACATTGAAAGAAAAATGGTTTTATTCACTGGGACTTTAACAATTCGATTCATTTAAAGATATTTCCATTTTTAAAATGAATCGAGCAATTTGTCATGATCGTGTCTCAGTTTATAACATCAACTGATGTTTCTTTCATCTGAGATGTTTTTCTACCATCAATCATCATTCAATCATGTCCTTGGGTTTGCCATTCTTTTACAGGTGCTACGTTTGCTATTTTTTTTTTATTATGGAAATATAATTTATAACTTAATCAAGCGTTTTAAGATGAAAACAACCTTAATATGAGACATTCACCATCATTTGATTGATTATAAATAATGAGTTGACATTTTTTTTACAACTACACTACAAATTTTACATTACGCACTTCTCAACACTTCGATTAAGCAAAAAAAGCAACGGATATGTATTTATGTCATCTCATGTCATCATTCATTTATATCTCTCAGCTCTCTTGTACATTTCAAGGTCAACACTGTCGTTTAATACGTGAATGAGTTTTTAACATTTACTTCGATGCGATTTTATCGTAATTAAACTTACGTTAAGTCTTGCGATGTTACATGTTTCTTGAAGAAAAAGGAGATTTTAAGTGTGAGCTCTTGAAAGCGCCAAGACCTCAATTGATTCATCATGAATTGTAGTATTTATTAAAGAATCGTGAAAGGCAATGAAATGAGGAAAATTTTAACGCAGCATCCCACAAAAGTCGAACATATCATTTCTTCATTAAAAAAAATTTAAATCTTATTTAAGTTTCACACGACTGAAGACTTACGTTTGCTATTTTTCATAATTTTTTTGCAATCTTGTCAGTCAAATTGGCCACCAGTTCAAATAACGTTCGCTAAACGTTAGATAATTGAGCATCAGTGATTTGCAAAAATATTAATCAAATGAGCAAACATCAGTCGGTGATGCCAATTTAATATCAAATCATTTTTGTACTTATTGACCACTTTGAAGATAAAAGGGAGAGAATGGAATAACATTTTTGTTTAACTATGTTACATATTTGCATCCATCAATGAACAATGAATAAGTGAACTTTTATTTTGCGGAGTCATTGACTGTAAGTATTAAAGCTACTTAAGAAGAATTTTTTCCATCACTGAACAATCGTCTTTGGTGTTCGTTCATTCACTTGATAGTTTAGTATATCGATTTACTTAACAAATGAGAGAAAAGAAATGTGACACATTAGAAATACGAATAATCATTTAACAATTATTTGAAAGTCCATTCATGCTGTGCGATGAAAAGAAATGTTTCGATTACATAAATCATTGCAATGGCAAATGAAATTATGGCAAGCAATGAAGCTAGAAAGCATAAAACAAGAAGTTGGAATCTGGGTCAGTGATTAATTTGAATATTTGAATATTTTCTGGGGGTAACCATAACGAAACTTTATTTAACTTATCGATGATAATTCTGAGAATTTTAATGACACAATTCCTTCTAAATAATCATAAACTTTAATGTTGCAATACATAAATATATGTTACTCAATACATTACACTGAAGCATATTTTTTTCCCAATTGTGGAAAGTTAATTAAACGTTTACAACGAAGACAAAAACACTAAAAATATTTTCCAATCAACTTCAGGCCATATTCATGCCAATTAATCACATTTTGCTGGATCAAATTACGATATGTCTCAAACAAAAATTTTTGTTTCCAACTTTAAAACTATGTTTTGTCCATTGAAAGCAATTTAATTTAAGGTTTCTCTATTCACGATGCTATTAAAAATCTCTGACAAGATTAATTTACACTCTTGTTGCCACCAAAGGGTTCATTATATGAAAAAACAAATTGGTAATGCGTTGATTTTGGTATTGAGCTCCGTCGGAAGCCTTTTGGTGTAGATTTCACACAGCAAATGTTTTTTTGGCTCGAGGCATTATAATTTTATTTGAAATTGAGTCGATGAGAAACTAAATGAGAGATTCATTGAAGATATGTAAATGTCAAGAGAAGGCTCCACTAAAGCTGTTATTAAATACTTAACATTGTTGAAGCTAAGCGGTTGCTGTCATAAACGTGACCTCGGTGATTTGATTAAGATAATTCCATGATCAAAGTAAAAGAAATTGAAATTATTATGTTTAACCATAAATAACAAAAGGTCATTAAAATTTAATCTTTGATTAACATTTCCATGCAATGCATTGTTGACAGGAACTGACAGATTAGTTCAGATATCAATTTATTAGTCTTCTATTTGTTATCATCTCATGAAAACAATTAAATTTAGCCAAAATATTGGGAAATGAAATGAAGTTGATTAGATGTCAGTTTAAACCAGAAAAGAAATCTTATCGAATAAAAAAGCATTTTGATATGATAATAATTCATATTTAAACGTTGTGATGAAAGAAAAAAGTTCGAGAAAAGTTTCAACAAGCGATTACTTCCAAAATGCATTTTATTCGTGAAGTTTTAATTCTATTTTTGTTCCTCAAATTTAGTTTGTGTTTTACGATTGAAAACAAGTTGACGTACTTGAAATCTCTTCCTGGAAATGAAGATCGACCATCGAGGATTGTTTATGGCGGTTTAGCGTCACCGAATCAATTTCCATATTTTGGACATTACGTGATTCAAAGACCTTCAGGTTGGATATTTTGTGGCAGGAGTAACTAAGTAGGCCTCACCCAGAATCCAAGTCCAGTAACACAGTTACGCTTTATTGTCGGTTACCTTTTTTTTGGATCAAATGACAAAGAAAATATGCCGATCTTTAGAAATGCCATTACTGTCATAATCCATCCAAGTTTTCAAAATCCAAATCCAGTGGCAAACGACATTTCACTTTCAAGACTTATTTCACCAGTACCTTTGTCAATAGCTGTCAATGTCATTCAACTACCATCTCGTTCCGATTCAACACGATCTTTTGCTGGACATCTTTTGACAGCTAGTGGATTTGGATGGAATTTATATGAATATCCACGATATCTTCATTTTACCCATTTGGTAGGAATTTCAGATGCAACATGTGCACATCATCATTGGGTATTCTTAAACACAATGATTTGTGCTGTTGGTGCTAATCATGCTAGCAGCACTTGTGGTGGAGATTCAGGTGAAAGTCTTAATTAAAAGCAAAAGAAGTTTTTAAGTCTTAAACATGCTATTAAATATAGGCGGACCTTTAGTATCAACAAGCGGTGGAATTGACACTCTCATAGGAGTATCAACTTTTACTCAAACACTTCAATGTGTCAATGATGTTCAAGGATTCATGCGAGTTGACAAATATTTAGATTGGATCAGTTTCTATACCGGAATTGTGATTAGAAATTAAAATTAAGTTACAGTTCTAAATTTAGATGAAAAATTGAGGAATTTCTGAAGTGCAATCACGAGTTGGAGCGTCAATGCTCAATTGACTTCTGAATTTAAGCACCTGATACCTTAATATGTTACTTATCTGAGCCCCTTGCATTGATAACATTTTTTATTTTGGAAATTTTTATTGTTATCACGAAAACGTGAATGCTTGCGATTTATTTTGAGATTTAAGCTCGATAAATTGAACTTTAAAGCCACTCGTAAGAAACAATCTTAATTTTTTATTTTGATTTAAAGAGTTTTATACTTCTGATAATTTATGGATACTTGAGTTGATAATTTGGAATTTTTCTTCAATGTGACGTTTTGAATTCAGCATTTCAGTATTTACGACATTAATAAATTACTTGACAACATCCATTGTCGTGAAAAACTTTGTGAAATTTAGTTAATTAAAAAAGTTTACTTTCTGTTGTCTTTTCAATTTTATATCAAAATTTCCCAAAATTATTAATCGCATACTGTTTTTTAATCTAATTAAGACAAGACCTAATTATAAAACCGTTTAGACGTTCACTCAAATTCACAGCTGATAGATTAAGTAATATTTGAAATATTTTTTGTTTCTCTTCGCTTCTCTTCTTACTCACAAATATATTTTAGCTTTTTGTATTGTGTTGAGTTGAAAATATATTCAGTAGATAATATTTAAGTTAAGATAACCCAGCAAGAAATGTGTTTGCTTTATACAACTTGGTAAGTATTTTAATTTACACCAAACAGCAGAAAGCTTCTTTCTGGGAGCGACTGGCCTCGCGGGGATTTGTTTTTCGATAACCGATTGCTGATTTAAAAGTTTTGCAAGGTTTCGGGATACAATTCGCTACATTTATTTATATTTTATAAGTCTAGAAGTTGCTTTTCATTACTTCACAACGACGTCGCGACATGTTTTCTTAGCAAACAAGTCATGTTTTAACATTTTCGTGAGCACAACCACAATACTTGAAACTTTAGGAAAAAAAATGTTTCGTTGTAGAGATAGAGAGAGAAGAGACTTGACTTGTAGTCTTTTTTTTCCTTTCATTTTGCTCTATGAGAATACTCAGTTATGGCTAGTAATTGTTCGATATCTGAATCGAATGAAGGCGATCGCGTAGCGCGGACAATAAAAAAATATTAAAAAAAACTTGAAGGATATTTTAGAATGTAAAGTGACGGTGAATTGTGTGCGTAGTCTTCAGTCGATCGTCAAGAATGACACATCGTTTAAACAAAGAATTAAATAAATACTTTTTGCTATTTAAAAATTAAATCAACATAGTTCGTGTTTACGAATAAAACTTGAAAACTGCAAAAAAAAAAATTAATTGAAATTCTCATTTGAAAGGTAAATAAAAGTGCTGTGCAAAAAATCGATAGTGATTAAATGAATTTCAGTATAAAAAACATAACAATGAACTCGTGTGTAGCAATTAAATGTATCATTGAATACGCGAGTTTTTGTTGAATAATTTCAGATTTCCATTAAAACTCAAGAAATCGAGAAAAAGTGTCGTAAATGTATGAAATTCAAGTTTTATTGATACGATTTTCAGTGGTCCATAAACTAGTGCAAACTGTAACATTTCTTTACATCTCGTTTATAATCCGCATCGTGCATAAAAGCTCCAAAATCTTGCGCAAAAAAAAGCTCAAGCCGTTCGCAGTGTTATGAATTTTTTTCCAATCTTAATGAGTCTACGAGCGGTGCAGTAACAAATTATGTCACAGAAAAATGAATAAAATTTTAATTGTAATGTGGATGAACTAAGTTGCAAGTCGCTATTGCACTCATTACTCATACTGCAATTGATTGAAACGAAAGCTAAAGCTAGAAAATTTTCCGGTTTGATTTTACTGCAATATTTGTTTGTGCAGAAATATAATGTCGAAACATTTCATGTTATAAAACACCACACGTTGTCGCGTCGATTGTGAAAAAAAAGTTTTCGAGTGACAAATCGTAAAACATTAATTTTTTGCAAAAATGGAAGAAGATATAAAACCGATGACCATCATAGCAAAGGGCACGTTTTGAGACACAGACAGCAGCTTTGGGTTAATTAATTATCATAAAACAGTGAAAGTTTAACTGCGTTTACGTCTTCGAGGTCAGCGATTGTGAAAATCACTTAATTCACAAAGAAAATTTATTTAGTTATGTTGTTAAATATTTAAACAGTTTACTCTCCAACACGGAATGAGTTGTGTATCAGGAAAAAACTGATGCTTTTTGAAAATTGACAAGTGCCGGTCATAAACCGGCATTATCAAGTGAAAATAATCGTCAATTATGTTGGCGTAAAATCATAAACAAAGCAACCATAAATTCAATTTATTATCCCAACATTTCATGCTCGTTTTGATGTCTTATATCGTAGAAGACTTTAAGATTATAAATTAATGATGCAACGAAGTTGATGAATTTCTATCATGGGAAAATTTAAAATCTATTAAATTGCTTGTGAATGAGAGTGGGACAAGTTAAGTGGCTAATAAAATCAATTTCCTTTCTATTTTAATTCTCTGACCTCACTTGTTTTCGTGTGTTTTCAATCGCATGTCATGATTACATCACAGATTTGATTAAAGATCAATTTACGAAAACGCAATCATCGACGGCTTCATTGTTTCTCGAGTTCGTGTCCTATCAATTCATTGAAATCTTTTTATTTCATGTTGAATTATTTTAGCGTATCAACAGCAACCTTGTAACTTGTTGCTTATTTAATTTTTTCTTCTGTTGATCAAAGAAAACATTTACACTCTACTGACCAGCTTCAGCGTCCACCACAACATGAATAGTGACAATTGTGAAATATCAGCATGCGACTGCTTAAAACTAAATCAATATTTACAATGAAATTGTTTCCACTTCTTTTATTATTTTATGAAACAGTGACATTCATTCCACATCCAATAGCGGAAAAATATCTTCTACAATTAAAAATTTCCACTTGAATCATCTTTCCTGACCTTCAATCCATCGTTCACTCTTTTTATTGAAAATTTTCACCACATCGTAACGATCGTTGTTTTCATAATTTTATTTGGCTTTGAGTGAAATTATTGTTAACTTATTTATTGCTCAAGGTCTTTCAGCTTCAATAATTTCCGTTTATGAAACTTGAGATTATTTTGTTCATTTTTAAATATTTCAAAGCGCAGCACAAGCTGTTGAACTTCTTAATGGAGATTTTTTCCCTTGCTTACGAATATTTGTCGTTCAATTGTTTCATTATGAAAACCTTGTATAGATGAGAAGATCATTTCGAATTCCCTTTTGTGTAGTCTTTAAAGCGAACAAAAATCTCACTCCAATTGTAAACAAAGTTATGATTTAATTGAAACAAATCTTCATTTTCAGCCGGGATCTCACGCGAAACAAATGAGAAGATTATAAATTTTTAGTCGTAAATTTAATTTTTTTTGTATCTCTTAAGTTTAAGTTTCCGTATTTATTATGAATTCATTTTTTTTAAAGCCTGTTTTTTCTTCTTTGCCTTATTTGATGATTCTTATGGCAATTAGATACAAGGTTGTGAAATGATCTTTAAGAAGACCTTAAGATTTGTTTAAATAAACTCATCAATACGTGAGTTGACTTGTTAATTGGCATGCGATATGAATATCCATAAGCTTTTATTTATCTTAAGCAAGTCATTAACATCAACATAAATCTCTCATAAATCTGAAAGAGTGCAGAGTAAAAACTAGTAAAGAAGGTTTATGACGCTATTGAAAGCTAAAATAAATTTTTTATGTAAGTGCAATCATGAAATTGATATGTCTCTGCTATGATAAATAAACCTTCCTTATTTGAAGGCTCTTCATACACTTGTGTCATCATTTCTTTTTATTTCACTGTTGCAGTCATTCAAGGTACAATATACGAATACAAAAAGAGTTGAAAGTTCAGACAAAATTGAAAGAAATGATCTCGTGTATTTTTTCGCATGATCAATATGCGTCTGTCAAGTCGGCAGCTGAAATCTTTCAACTTCTCTTCGTGATCTCAACACTAAAATCTATTAATAACCTCACAATGAGTCATAATCAATCATAAATCTTGAATCTACAACTTTTTCCAGCAGCATATTTGGTGAAAAAGTAATTTAAATATCATTTATGATTTGTATGATTATCATTTCAAACGACTCAAAGTGAAATTACATAACACCACTTGACCGTGATACGAATGAAAACGAAAATAAAAGAAAAAAATACGAGAAATGTGTGGAATTTCGATATAAAGTGAACGAACGAACAAACGAAAGAGAAATGGAAAGAAAAATACGTCGAAATGATTACACCAACAGTTGTTCATTTCACTTTCAGCTCAATAAACTTGTTGAGCTGAATAAAGAACACGTTAAGTGTGCTAATAATTACTTTAAATGAAATTAAATATTTAGGTCATGAACCACTTTCCGCTCAGATTATGGGACGAAAAGCTGACAAAAATGAAACATAATCAAAGCTTTTCGTTACCGCATTTCTATGTGTAGCAAATCGTTCGAATTTTAATTGATTTATAAATTTTTGTTCGCATGTTTGCGCGGCTTTTTTTTTTGTGATTTCACGGTTTACATTTAAAGACCACATTAATTTGATATTTTGTTCGATCAAAACGTGTTTGTTATCTGATGAATGCTAAACAGTTTATGCGTTCATTATATTTAAAATGATGATGATTGATTCGTTCAACTTAAACGAAAAGGAAGAAGAAAGAAAGAAAGAAAGAAAGAAAGAAAGAAAGAAATCATACATAATATCAATGATTATATCTTAATAGTGAATAAAATGACAATTAGTGGAACACACAAATATCTTAATCATTTCCTAAACTCATTAACAGATTGAAGCACATAAATTGTGACAAAGCCCTTAAGAATTGACTACTCGTCGACGATTAACTTACATCATAAAACATTAAAAAGTGTAACGAAAACATTAACAGCAAAGCGATGTTAAGCAAATGGATTTTCTTACTGTTCGCGACGGTTGTTATGTCAGAGCTGAGTGGAGATGTTGAGATAAGAAGTGGACATCATGTAAGTTATGATTGAGGTTGATTTGTTGATTTATTTACGTTTCTTTACTTACTTTGAAGCTTGTACGTAGCGATCAGCACACAAGACAGACCCGAGCAGCCTTGAAACCGCTTGGGTTCTTTGGAAAAATTGCTTACATGGGGGGACTTTTATTTCAAGTAAGAAGATAAAATTATAGATTGATATTGTATTGTGAATTTTTAATTAAAATGTTTTTTTATGTTCAAAGCAATACAACGAAACGACGAATGCTTTTGGACGAATCAGGGACATTTTGCAAGATCAATTCTCTGATACAGCAACCAAGGGAGTGAGTTTAATTATATTAACATTAATATAAAGTGAATAATGAAATAAAACTACTTTATATTCAGCCTGTTGTCGAGCAATCAACCTCAGAACCTGACGAAACGACGACGGAGAAGTATCGAATTTCACGTGCAGAATTCGGAAAGATTGTAAATAGGAATTTACGTGGGCTACAAAAGTTGATGAGAATTGAGCTCGCGGATGCTAAAAATGTATGCAAACTCTTATTTAACACAATCTCAGATGATCTCTTAACCTTTTCTTTCCACCCACTACTACATATTTTAGCAATCGCGGTATACTAAACAGGAATATCTAAAGCAACTCTATGATCAACTTAAGCCAAAAGGTGGGATTCACGCGAAACAACTTAATTTGACAGTCACGAATAAGCTTTAAGTGGACTTTTGAGATATTCCACATCACTAAGTTAAGATGAATATCATTTATCTGTGATAGTATTTTAAGCATATATTTATTGCGTATTTTTAATTGTAAGTGTAGGTGTAATGTGGGAAAATGTTTAATTTCAACACGGGTTAAACTGCAGATGATGGAAAACTTTCAATGATTTTGTAAATATTTTCATAAATTAAGAAATCGATAAATTTGACTTTTTTATGTTATAAGGGAGGGGATTTGTAAAAAGTAGAATTAGGCAAATTCATAAGCTCCAAGACGATCTGTGAATTTTCAACGTGTGTCAAAAAGCTGCCCATAAAGAAACATTTAAATTGATAATTAAGATAATAAAAAATTTAATAAGCAAATATTGAATAAAATTTAAAAGAGTGGTAAATGTACATTGATTATGTAAACATAAATAATAAACATACATGTAGAAAATTAAGAAGTTTGTTAGAATTTTCTGACTATGGAATGAAGCTTAAAATTGCAGCTTTGTTCAAAAACAGCATTTGTTCAAAGTTTATGCACAAAAAAGTTTTTTATTTCTATCAGATGGCGCTACTGAAGTTTCAAAATTTTAAAACACGTTAATTTCCTGTCAGGAGTTTTTAGTCGGAGTCTCCGAAAAGAAAACTAAAAATTATATTTTTTCTCATCAGAAAATAAATGGTTGTAATTTATGAAAGTAACTTCGAAAGAATTGTATTTTGTGTAATGATAAATTTTAGCGTCTTAAATCATCATCGTTACAATTCTCAAATTTGATATGAATTATAACAAAAAAATCATAATGCATCATAAGTATACTCATGCAAAAGCATTTTCTTACATTCATGCAAATATTCAGGAATTTATCGAATATTTTCTCACATTGCATTAATATGCAGAAACAGTTTGTACATATAACAAAAAGTGAATTCTTCCTCACTTCATTCTTCATTCTTCTCCTGACATTTGACACGAGAAGAATTTTCTTTGTTTCTTCGTCGCTTGCTATTTTCTTCCTACACATATCGTTAGACAAGTGACTCACAAAATAAAGCAGACGGATGAGGAACAGTAAAAATGTGAGATTTATGATCAACATTAAACATAATCAAATAAAAAATATGATAATAAATGTATGAACATTTTTACCTGGATGATTATACATTTCTTACTTTTCCATTTTATTTTATTTTTCGCAGTGCAAATTATTTTTCACGTCTAACTCTTATTGCGCTTATCAAAACAACAAAATGCGATTTCATACAGCCGTATGTAGTTTCATCTCTTTAATTTTTAATATGACTTTAGATTTCACGATTTCACATAAGAATAATGAAAGAAAAAGGAAAAATGCAAAGAAGCGAGAAATTTGTTTTTCTCTGAGATTTACAACAACACGAATGAAAAATGGTGCAACTTGGGAGCATCTTGCTACATGCAGAGAACATCAGGGTTCTGTTAAGGTTTGTGAATAAACTTTCCACCATCGGCTGCTCTTTTAAATCCGTAAAAGTCTTGAAAAATAGAAAAAAAGGAAATTCTTTGAATGATAAACATGGAAGTGAAAAGGTGAAAAGAAAAATTATGAAGTACACAAAATAAGAAAGATTTTTATTTATATAAATTTTTCCTCGACATGCTCATAATTCCATGGAGTTATTTGATTAAAAATTTTCGGGGTCGCTGATTTATTATACAACACTCAGCAAGACGTCATCAAATTGTAAGCATCATTCCGTTACTCCTTTTCTTCCCCATCTTATTTATATTGCCTTACATACTTGTTTGCCTCCAAGATTTTTCTTTACATTCGTCTTCAATGTGTTTTTATGTCGTTGACATTATAAACTTTCACATATGGTTCAAGTCATTAGTTTCATCAGCACAAATTGAGTTGTGAGAAACTTTCGTCAACATAAATGTTTACTTAGGAATCAAATAAAAAGAAATAACAAAAATAGCAGTAAATGTTTGAATAACTTTCCAAACAGCAATTATAAATCTCCGTTACTTCTAACTGTAAGAAAATTAGTTTAAAAATACCCCCAATGTAGATTTAATTGAATGAAATTGGCAAGAATTTTAATCCCTGATTTCATATCTTGATCACGTGATTCGAAACAATTAAATTAAATTCTTACAAAAGTTCGCAATCCTTGTTAAACTGTTAAATACATTGGAGAATTTTCTCAATGCTTCGGTTTCATTCTAAAAGCAATAAATATTGTCTTAATTGACGATAGAGAAACATCTTATCGACAATGTCATCTACTTGAATTGGTGTCAATTTATTGGAGAAAATTTCATGAACAATCGGAAGTGAAAGCTAATAAGTTCTCAATTAATTGCTTCAGTTCTCAAGTGTAGAATCGATAAGTAAAAGCAATCGTCTTAATAATGATGAAGATCCATTGATACATGAGAAAGAGAGAAAATAACTTTTTGAATAGCTTTGATTAGGAAAGCATAATTAGAAGCAAACTTGGATGAATGGAAAGTTTGTGAAGTGGATGACTAGGTTAAAGGATGAAACTTTTCTCATCTTTTTTGGATCATCGGAAGCTTTTCTCGTGTCATATCAAACTTCTCAGCTGATCATTCAATTTTATTAATTGTTATTAAAGAATTTATCGATATTTTCCACTTCACTTTTACTATTTAAGAGTTCTTGAATGTTTTTCTTAAAATGATCGTGTTTCTTCATTAAAACTTTTTCTCCCCTCATTCGTTTACTTTAAAACTTACAAACGAAGCTTAGTTCCGTTTATTTATCTACGTATGTAAGACAAAGAACTCTCCTTTGAAATAAGTACACATATGTATGATCATTTCTCTTAAATTAGATTCAGTCTGAGGAATAAGAAAGATAAAATAAAGGCAGGGCATGTTAGTTAAAGAAGTAAACTTGTAATTTCATAAGACTTCAGACATTGGAGGGAAAGATATTTCACATGTGTGCTGTATCGGTAACTTCTCTTGTGTTTTTTTTTTGCTTCTCCTTTTATTCTTTCATCGGTATCATTATGAACAATTCGCAAGAAAAGAAAGAAAACTTTTCTTCTCTTTCAACATCTTTCCTGAATTAATGAATCAAGGAGATATTTATTTCCATTTTCAGCACGCATTTGGCATCTAAAAGCAGCAAAAAGTTGTTTATAGTTTCAACAGTCTGGTCAGCAAACAAATTAATTAAATGGTTCAGCAAATAACTCTACAAAAAAAAATGAGAAGGAGAACTTAAGAATCGAGATTGTAAATGAAAATCGCCTTGAAAAGAAAGCAGTTTTCATGAGAGAGCAATTAATTTTCAGTCAGTAAATATTGTGTAACGTCGACCACCAGATGGGGATGTAGAAAAGGAGAAAAATGTTTATCTCTGTTCAGGCACGTAATAATCTCCAGTTAATAACTTTTCCCTCAACGAAACAACTTCTATCCCTCGTGGGTCACATAAACCATTGACATTGAGCCTTCAGTTGTGACCAGTTAAATGAACAACTTACAACAGCATCTCTTCCTATATTCTAGTTTGCTCCCACTACATAATGACATCAATTATGCCGAAAACCAGAGTGAAAGTTAATTGAACGTCATCATGCGAAACATGATTTCATAAAAGAAAAATTCAGGAAGAGAAAAAAAGGGAAAATTGCCATATTAATTATGAAAAATTGGAGTTGAATACATGCAAAAGAAATCTATGAAACTTTTCCTTCAAACACCAAACTTTATCTATTGAGGGAAGAATTTTGACTCTTTGTTCTTCCCTTGAATGCAAAAAATATCAAAAGATTCTCACCACCCTCGTATTTACACCATCGATACATGTATCATGGTAATTTTATTTTGTTTTTCATCTTTCCTGATGCGGAGAAGGTCTTTGGTCATTCACCGTGCGAAATGGATCGAAGAAAGCCGTTTTGATGGGGATGGGAAAAGTTAGTTAAGGATCATGAAGCATATTCTTTGAATAAAAATGAATAAAAGTTTATTGCCTAGAAGTTTATCCAATATCATCTTCAGAATATGTGTGTGTATGTGTATGTGCAAATAATCTTCCATCGCTTCATTCACCTTCATCCTTCTCTTAACAACATAGAAAAGTTTTTTTAGCAAATTTTTTTCCGTTCGATTTTTTTTTCTTCTCTTTTACAGCTTTGGACGTGATACTAATTTTTTATTAATCTCTCCGGAATTTAATTCTTCTCCATTCAAGCTTTCCGTAGGTTGTGGATAGAACACGGTGTATTTATATTTGGATTATGTTTCTCTAAGTTGAACAATCTTAAAAGGTTTTTTAAGAGAAAATATAACTTTAAAGGAAAAAACTGCATTAGTAAAGTATTAACAAGTTTTCAGTTCAACGCGAAACTTTATGAATTTATTTAGAAAAAGAATTAGATAGCCGAGGGAAAAAGGTTGCTTTAATGATGTTAACACTTAACATAAGTTTTGATAATTATGTTAATATATTTTAAGTTTATTTTTAATCTTGACTTCATTGCAGAGTGTAAGAATTAAATGACTTCATCAGATTTCATTAAATCCCATTCACGATCATAACAAGTGCATTCCACGTTTTTCTATGTTATGGAAGCTAATTAGATTTCATAATTCAATGAGTTCATGTTGAAATCAACACTCAAAGTAGCAAAAATAAAAGTTTTCGCCTTTTCCTTCCATGCTTCTTTATTCTCGACACTTCGCTATTATATTAACTCATTTTTAAATACATCACGTCTTTGATTTATTATTGATTATAAATCAGATTGGAATAAATTTTCCTTTTCCTATGTTCTGCTGAGATGGTGGTTGCTAAAGAATTTTCTCACTGCCGTCTTACTCCAGACATTTAATTTTTCAAAATGTTCTCTATCGGTTGTTTCAGGTTGAACAGTAAGCTCAAGAAGATAAGAATGAATGAAAGAATTAAAACCTTCAAGTGAGAATAGTTTGAAGCACCAAAAGTGAAGGGGATTTAAGCTTAAAACTTTAAGAAGATTGTCTTTAATTAGAAATTGTGCAATTTAAGAAAGAATGGACTTTAACTACGCAAGCTACGAAGAAAATTCTCGTGCTTGCAGGTTCAAAGTGTTGGAAATTAGTTGAAAACTTTGCGAGCTTTTTTATAAATTATTTCATCTAAACACATAATTAAAGCGCTAAATTTGATTCATCGACGTTTGATGAATTAATTAAGAAAATCAAAACTTACATGTTTACCATCTCTTGCCGGACAAATACAGAAAGCAATTAAGTCTAATTGAGTCATTTGCAAGCATCTCAAAACTGAAACTAAAGTAGCCGAAGCACTCAGAAAAGTTTTCGCCCAGAACTTTCTTAAGTACAATTTTTTTCTCCCTTTCCTTTCTCAAGTTATCGTCATTTGCCGTGAAGTTTTTTTTTCTTTTCTCACAACTTAGAAAGAGGATGGAAAAATATAAAAAGAAACACTCTTCAATAATTTTCCATTTATATTTTTCTAACGAAACGTGAAAGTTTTTCATCCTATTTTTGTCTCCTCTTCGAACTTCTACTCGAAGAAATAAACATCAAATCTTCATCCTCTCTCAATTCCAAACAAGCGACAACGAAGCGAACATTGATAAAACTTCTCTGAACAAACTGAAATGAATTTTATTATAAAAATTAATTTATTTATGATATTGTTGTGCACATTTCTCGAAGTTGTTAATGGAAAATCATTCTCTTGTCCGAGACATCAGTCAACAGATGCGAGTTTTCATAGTGTGGTTGAAATGAGTGACATATTTGGCCGATTCATCATACGAAGATTCACAACATGCTCGAACAACATGAGGTGCTCAAATAGCTTGACGATGTTGATTTGTTATTATCGAATAAAATATATAAAAGTGCCATTCTTCTATTGAATAAATGATAACTAATACTCGGTCGATTACTTCAGCAAAAGATTTGTTGATTTCGCATCAGGATAGAAAGAAAATTTTTCTACTTTCTTTTAGTTGTCTTTAACATTCTTAACATTCCAAAACCACGTCTTGTAGAACTCGTTTAAACTTTTTATTTTCTTCTTTCTCATTCACCTATTAATTCCTCGATTAGCAATCACTAAACATTGTTGAACCCTCCCCAGTTCACTAACTTGACTTGCTTAATGAGTTAAACATCAAGCAGCATTTATGTTCAGTTGTTGTTTAAGTCTCATAGAGTAAACTTCAAAAGTGTTTAATAAAATAAAGAAGAGAAAAATGGAATTCAAAAAACATTTTCTAATCATTATTGTGGTGATTTTTATTTCTGAAATGACACACGCAGCATGTCATAACCGAAGAAAAGGCGATTCGGCAAGTGATATATTAGGTGACATTAAATGCGGAATTACCACTGTAAAGGAAACAATAAAAGATGGAGTGAAAGAAGGAGTGAAAGAAGTTAAAACAAAAATTGTGGACCACTCAGTTAAAACCTTCGATGCTATTGCTAAAGCTGTTACGAAGACCAAAGAAACTATTGATGACGGGCTAGATGTTGCTGTTCAAGCAGGCAAAAACAGTTTCAAATTAGTTCACGAAATCATAACAGGACGTAAAGTCTGGAAGCATCATGACAAACCAGAAATTGTTGACATCCATCTAGCAAGTGAAGAAGCAGAGTTTGAAAAGGATGAATTGCATGATTGGCATGATAAATTACATGAATATCATGAAAAGGATGAAACACATGAAAAGGACGAATCACATGAGAAACACGATCCAATCGAGAATGAAATTTTCTACATTGGAGAACCTAAGGAAGAACCAAAAGTCGACGTAATTTAAATGACTTTCATCAAAACTTGTTTTATTCTTAAATTTCTTTTTCTTTATCATTTAAAGCTTAATGAGTGAAAGCAAATAATTAAATTTTATTTTGTTGACAAATTCGAAAGTTGACAATTAGATACTTAAGTGCAATTTGCAATTATATTAATAATTTTAATGACTAATTGATGATGAAATGTTGAAAACGAGTTTTAGCAGTTAACTGTAAAATCTTTTCTGGAAAGCATAAACCCAAAAATAAAGTTAAATATTTATATTCGATAAACGAACAATCTTATTCAACAATCAAGATCGATTCAAAAATAATTCATTGTCACAGGAATTTTTACAAAAACAGATTGAAGTGAGTATGAGTCAGTCATCAATCAAATTGAAGTCAATTCCTGGAACGAATAAACAAAAAACTCCATTTTATTAGTTAGGAAATCCCCCAATTGAAACGAATTAACATTTTGCTACGTTTTTGTTTATTCCGTAAGAGAAATAAAAATGTATTCAAGGGTAAGAAGCTGTTCTTCTTCTTGTTCGGTTGTTTGAAACACGAGACAACTCAAAACAATTGTCACAACTATTAATTATATTTAAGTTTTTTTCTCTCATATGAATTAAAAGTCGTAAACAGGTTGTGAATATTTATAGTTATGAGTTAGTAATGTTTGTGTGTGATTTTTAAACACAGCAAATTTCTTCGATCTTAAGACTAGTTTTCAGTTGATGTTGAGTGTTGGTTGTGTGATGTGTCAAAATTTTTAACTTCTCGAAGATATGTTGAGGATTTTTTTACTTTTAGTGATAAGCGTGGCTGCAATTCATTGCGTAACTGCAGCAAACTATAATCTAGTGGTGAAGACTGATCATATTAAATTTCATGATGAAGTAGATCAAGCCGCTCTGACGTTTCGAGAGAAAATTCGTTTAGACTTAGAAAAATATAAGAAAATGAGAGAATGGGCTTTGAAGAATAACTCATCGAAGACAACTTCAACGACCGAAGAAACAAGTTCAACAACAGCAGAAACAACAACAAAAGCCATGAATACGTCGTCAACAACAAAAGAAGCTAGCAAAAACTCTAGTGGAGAAAAAATAGAAATGTCGACAAAGCCAGCCATGACAGCAGAATCATCAGCAAACAATACTTCGACAGAATCCAAAACATCCATGATGACTGATCTTGATAGTAAATCGATGACAACTGAGAAGAATAATAAAACACCGGAAATTGAAATTAAAGACAAAGGCAAAGACAAAACAGCAAATGTTACTGATAGTATAAAGCCGTTTAATGGAACGATTGATGATCGATTTATCGTAAACGCTCCAGTACTTTGTAAAGGAATTGTCGTGCGGGGAAAATGTCGAAAAATTGCTCGCTAAACTTTCATATTTAAATAATTGAGAATAAAATAAAATTAAAATGTTTGTTTCTTTTCTTTTTCAAACATTTACACGATCATTCAGAGAGTGAAATTTTAAGAACTGAGAATTTAAAACATTCTAAAATTATCAACACAATGAACAGTTCGTTTATACACTTTCAGCTTTGAAGTTCTTGTCCAAATCAATACAAAGTGATATGAAAAATTTGCTGCTGATATTAATTGGGATTGTTTTGATTCTTCAGTCGAAATGCTTAACTGATAACCCTGATTTAAATAAAGAAACACAGTTAAGAACGACAACTGGACCATCGGCAACTGAATTCATTGTTCAAGGTTGCATGATGTGCTTCCGAAACAACGAGAAATTATCAGAGTGTCCATCTGGCTTTAAAATGACCCACAGAGGCAAATGTAGAAAAATTATGAATTTTTAATTTGAGATAATGAGTGAGAGAGAAATGTACAAAAACAAAATTATGTTCACGTTTTAGCCAGAAGTTTCAAGCAGTTCTTATATAAAGTAAAAGTTGAAATTTCCAGAAATTTTGGATTTCCCAGGAAATCACATCGTAGGCGAAATTTCCAAAAACAATTTCATAATCTCTGTGTGGTCAGTAAAACGATTTCGCATTTCTTAATATGTTTTGTAAAGCTACAAGAAATTAAATTAATCAAGAATTAAAAAATTATTGCAAGCATTAATCGGAAGAATGAAGAACATCACATTTTATTTTATTTTATTGTTAATTCCATCAATGATTTCAATGGCTAAACTTTTGGGAGAAATTGGCACATCAACTCAAGAATCAAGAACTGAAGCAATCAATGGAAGTGATCCATCGCAAGCACTTTTCTTCATAAGCGTTACTTTAAATCCTTGCCAACAAAGTCATCATATCCCTGACCGACGTGGGAAATGTCGTAAAATCTTTATATGATATTGACAGTAAAACTTTTAATTTTACTTATCGAAAATAAATTGTAGGTTGAGCAATAAAAACAAAACATTTCATTGAAAAAATCTTTGAATTTTCCAAAGCATCACTTCACAAATTTACATAATCGGAATCTTTATTTATTTTTGTTTTACTTATCAAAACAAAAATTCATAACGAATTTCATCGAGATTTGATATTTAAAGAAAGAATCCGCTCACTTGAAAGTTCAGTGTTGTCAGAACATTGACGATCAACGTTTGAGGCTGCGTAAATCCAGAAATAAAGAAATAAAATGAAAGTGACAATTTTTCTTTTCATTCTTCTTGTCATCACAATTTCTTCTAATGGAAGTTTGATTG
Source organism: Clunio marinus (assembly GCA_900005825.1). Taxonomy (NCBI): domain Eukaryota; kingdom Metazoa; phylum Arthropoda; class Insecta; order Diptera; family Chironomidae; genus Clunio; species Clunio marinus. Next base: position 423,039 of record CVRI01000004.1, read on the forward strand.
AAAGAATGAAAAGATCATTTGAAATTCGAGATTGTGTGGGAGAGAACGGAGATCGAAATTCGATCATCGAATTAATAGTGGAAATTGTAGAGAAATTTGTGAAAGCAGGTGAATTATAAACTTTAAAAACTGTTAAGTTAAGTAATTGCATGTAATCTCTTAGCATTCAAGTCAATGATACCGAATCTGAAGAGAATGTGACTACAGGAAACCCTTCAGATAATACTGATGATCCATTGCACATCCTGATCGCTCTTGATGTTCCTATTCCTTGTCCTAATGGTCATAGATCACTTCGAGGAAACTGCAAGAAACGAAAATATTAATTGCAATTATTTTGCATGATAAGTCTCTATGGTAAAGTTAATAAAACGATTTCGCATTTCTTAATTACTTTGTAAAGCAACAAGCAATTAAATTAAACAAGAATTTAAAAATAAACAAAACATTTCAATGAAACAATATTTCCATTTTCCAGAGCATCACTTCATGAGGACACTTAGAAAGTTAAACCTGTTGTAGACAACAAGACTCTGTGACAACTTAATACGAATTTAAATAATTGGAATCTTTACTTATTTTTGTTTTACTCATCGAAATAAAGATTCATAACGAATTTCATTGAGAGAAGATATTTAAAGAAAAAACCGCTCACTGAAAAGTTCAGTGTTGTCAGAACATTGATGATCAACGTTTGAGGCTGCGTAAATAATATAAATAAAGAAATAAAATGAAAGTGACAATTTTTCTTTTCATTCTTCTTGTTATCGCAATCTCCTCTAATGGAAGTTTGATTGAAAGAATGAAAAGATCATTTGAAATTCGAGATTGTTTTGGAGAGAACGGAGATCGAATTAAAAATCATGATAACTGTAGACAAATATGGGGAAGCAGGTAAATTTTAACCTTTAATAACTGGTAAGTTAAGTAATTGCATGTAATCTCTTAGCACTCAAGTCAATGATACCGAATCTGAAGAGAATGTAACTACAGAAAAGCCTTCAGATGATACTGACGATGACACTGAAGATGCACAACTAGAACTTGATACTCGTTTCGCTCTTGATGTTCCTATTCAATGTCCGACCGGTCATAGACTAGTTAGAGGAAACTGCAAGAAACGAAAATATTAATTGGAATTATTTTGCATGAGATTTTCTTTCTATTCCTACTTAACAACATAAAAAATATTAACAAATTTAATAAACATTAAGTTATTTACATTGTTATGAATTCCTTCAGAACATTCTTTAGTGACGACAGTTCAATGACGCAAAGAATCTCCGCGAATTCGGAATCAAATGAAAAGAAAAGCGTTCCGATTATGCTGAATGTTAATGCAGTACCATCATGTCCTAGTGGCTACAAGCTTAACAGACGTGGAACATGTAAACAGTTAATGATTTGGAACACATAGCCAGATGTAATCATTTGCAAAAATAAATTTATTAAAAACATTTTTGTAAAATATTCATTAATTAATATGGATAAATATAAAAATGAGAATTCTTGGAAGAATTGAAGTTTCTTAAAACTTTAAATTGCTTATTTTTAAAGAACTCAAGTACCGTTGATGGAAGTCCCCTTCATAAGTAAATTAGCATAATGTCGACATTTATCCTTCAACTTATTTAAGAAATACATTTAATGAGTAAAGAACAGGAAATGAGTTTTGGTTCAAGATTAAACAAGTGACACTGTGAGGTCAAACTGAGATCATTTATTTTCGCATCGCATAAAAATGAAAAGAAAAATAAAAACAAAACGCACTGAAGTGAGAGTAATCAATGTAGTGATTTATGAACTTAAAGATTCATTCAAATATTTATTAGCAGAGAACAAGTTTTAACCAATACTTGAGCACGATGAGTTGATGTTTGAGAATTACGAACACAAACATTGATTCAGACTCAGTTGGACTCTGGCGCTTGTGTTATTCAGTCAATGATGAGATTGTTGATGTTTAAAATTTACTTAATTTTGTTTACTGCGAGCGTGGTTCATGGGTTCATCGCAAATTCTCCGAACATCAGAACAAAGAGATCAGATGATGATAACGGATTTTCATTAGAAAATCTCAAAGACAAATTATCATTGGATAATCTCAAAGACAAATTATCATTGGATAATCTCAAAGACAGATATTCATCTCTTAAATCAAAAGTTTCAGATTATGCTACGAAAGGTTACGAAGAGTTGAAAAATCTTTTCTCTAGTGAAAGAAGTGTTGGCGATTACCAACTCAACAACATTGATGTTAGGTTTGGTGAAGGAGATGAGAAGAATATTAACACTAATAAAACTAATGCAAGGTCAACGCGCGATGTCAAAGACAAAAGTGTTGAAAGTTCTGAAGATTCACATGAATTGGATGAACTTATAGAAGCATTGATTGATTTTGAGAAACCGTCAGATGGTAAGAATCTTCACTACGATTTTCAAAGAAAAGCAGGAAATAATTAAATTAATTATTCAAATAGATAAGAAGAAAGAAGGCAAGAAGGATGGAAAACTTGAGAACAATGCTGAAATTTCTCCAGGATTGCCGATACAACATTCAGTGATCATCGCTCCTTTAATATGCACAGAAAATAAAAAAGCTGTTCGTGGCCGGTGTCGAAGCATAATATGAAAAAATATTTTAACTATTCTTGTGCCGTGTATGGTGTCATTTCTAAAATAAAAAATAATTATTAAGATTACCTGTTTTATGTGAAACTTATTGATCATCTCTGGATGAATTGGTGGAATATGAAAATTAATCAGTCCATAATGTGGAAGTTACGAAAATATCAATAAATATTAATGATAAATTCTAATCACATCATTATTGTTGGACGAATCCCAAAAATACTTTTACGTCTCCATATTTATTTCTTTTGTACGTCTTACCACCAATAAGAAATTTTTTTTAAAAAACGAACAACTCAACCGTCGCTTCTTTTTTTATAATCTTCAATCAGTTTATTAGTAACCGTGCCAGCTTCAACAACATTGGACGTAAAATTCAAACAAATATTTATACGAAAAATGAAAAAGTTAAATTTAGCAATTCTTTTCATTGTTATTTCAATTCACACTGTAAATGGATTCTTCTTCCCGAGATGCAGACAGACTGAAATTTCTTCAAAGAACAAGTTTAGACGTTTCATTCAACATGCAAATTGCACACTTTTTGAAGGGCATCGAATATTTTTAAGTGGACTAAACTGGTTTTCAATGAAAATTCAGCGAAAGTTTAATTATATAGAAACGATATTAGATCGTCATCAAAATACTTTGAGGCCTACAAATGTTATGAAAGTTACGACTTCAAAACCGACAACAGTGATAAGTGAGAAACCTGCAATAATTGAAGAAATTCCTGTGACAGAAAAAATGAAAACAACGACTGAAACATCCACAAAAATTAATCTTGAAATGGATGAAAAGCCTGTAACAATTGAAGAGATTCCAATAACAGAAAAACCTAAAACAACTACTAGACCCACCACAAGAATCAGTTTTGAAGTCAGTCAGAAACCGGACATGTCACAAGAAGTCATGAAGACTGAAAATCCTTCAATTAATGAGATAATTAGTGGAAATGAAAACTTTCCAGACGATGACGAACCCAACTATGAAGGTTTGGATCATCCAATTGACATTCGAATGCTTCCAGTCAACTATTATGAGCAATTTTTACACACACGATCAAAACGTGACGAAAACGAGGATGAAACTGAAAGTAACACTCAAGGTAATCAACATCAACAAAATAAAACAATATTGTGTTAAATAATGAGAATATTAAAACTCAGTAATTCATGACGCAATGTGACTAAGCATTTATGACATTCTAGCGGAATATTTCATTGCGTTTTGTCTTTGATTTATAGGAGAATCACCCTATGAATATAATTACAAATCAAGTGTTATTGTAAAATCTGATCAAGAGGTTATCAATGAATTTTTCTCATTCTAGAACCAATCGAGGATGACAATAATGGCGAGAATGAGGAAACAACTCTCGGAACATCAGCTTTTAATTTATTTTTCGCTCCCGTTAAATGTCGATATGGTTTTGTCTTAGTGGGGGGAAGATGTCGAAGAGTTGAGGAATGGAAGTAAATGTGCAGTGGAGAACTTTGAGTAAATCGTGTCAATAAATTATTTTCAGTCATTTCAAGTGCTAGTTTCAATTATTAAACTTCCTTTCAAGTGAGATGAAATTTCTTTTTAATTTAGTTCTAATAATGCTGTTGAGTTTAACAGTTTCGCGTGTTAAAAGTCAATATTTCCAATGTTTTTGGGTGTACGACATTCCCCAAACAACTCAAGAACCTCCTCAACAACATGAATTCGATGCGAATCTTGGATCAATTTTCGAAGCTCCACGAATTTGTCCCGAGGGTCAGAAGCTTATCAACGGAAAATGTAGAGAGATCCAACCTCAGTCGACCAATCAACATGATTTGTTTCATAATTATTTTTGAGCAAAAACTTTCAAACCCTCACACTTCTCGCGTCAAAAGGTTATCAAATTCGATTTTAAAAGCTTCATCTTCAACGAAGAATTTTTGAGAATTCAGTCGCGAATTTGGCTAACAGCGTTAAACATGGAAATTTTCAAAACCTTAATTATTTTTATATTTCTTTGTTCTATGAGTTTCGCTAATTTAATTTATCGCAAATACGAAAAGAAACATCCAAGAAAAAATTATGTTCAAATTGTTGAAATTTTCGGAACACGTCAAAGGCCGCCACATTACCTTGAAAGTGAAAAAGATTTGAATGATTTTTTGGCTCGTGATGCATATAAAACCGATATGAATTGTACAAAAATTAGTGAAGATAAAAGTGAAAGAGTTACAGAGGCACCAACTACGCGACCACCTTCAACAACTTTTCCTACAATCCCAACAACGGCTTATTGGTTAGCAGTCAAGCCAACACTTCCTGTTACTAGTCCTAGAACGACGTATCGCACGATTCGCCCAAATCTCAACAATATGTTCACTATTCGAACTACAAAGCCTACGATTAGGCCAAATCCACGAGAGAACAGCAATCCCGATTACACCGACTTAGGGCATGAAATGGAGCCAAACGTTCAAATGACAAAGCATCGTTACAGCACCGTTCCACCAACCATAGTTATCGTTGAAACAGACGATATTCCATTGACTGAAAGAACATCGCTCTTTGATATTGATAAGGAACGAACAACAACAAGAAAATCTTATTCGGGAGAGTTTTCAGATGATGAAATAATTTATCCCGATGTGGAGGAAATCGAGGAAAATGATGCTGAATACGATGAAAATAATTATCCAGAAGTAATTCCTTCAGATCAAATTGAACCACTACGTGATAATTATGATGATGAAGTTGATGAAGGTTATGAAGATTATGACGAACAAAATGTAGACCTTGGAAGAAGACGAAAACGTCACAAGAGAAAGTTAGTCACGTCGATAAACAAACGAAAAAATACAACAAAAAATTAATCAATTTGAAATAAACTGAAAAAATTCACACAAACACAATCTTTTTTTGGAAACAAATAATTGATAATGTGGGAATAATTCGTAAGAATTGTCACAAGATAGATTATAAAATTTTTTAAAAATGTTGAAGTTTTCTAATCAGGTGAAAACAATTTATTAATAAATTGAGACGTTCTTGAAACTTGTTTCCTTCTATTTTTAACAACATTTTGTGTTCCTCATAGATCGTCAAACATTTAGTTAGTTTTTAATTGTATCGAGAAGCGCAATAAAATATTTTTAGAACACTAAAAAATGAAATCAAGGCAAATAGCCATTTGTGTTATCATAATTGTGCTTTTAATAGCTGATAGTGATGAACTGAAAGTTATCTTTGCGAGGAACAGCACAGCACATGCATTAAGACAAGCGCAAAAGGTTGAAATTGAGCGGGAAAAAGCGAACGAAGACGTGATTAACACAGGAACAATCATCAATGCGCCTAATAACTGCAAGCCTGGATTCATCTACGAGCCAACATTCCACAAACGTTGTCGAAAAGTTTCAGTTTAAGAAAATGAAAAACCCTTTTCCGTATCATTCCACAGCTGCATAAATAGTTAAGTGACGATGGAATTTCTATCACGAAACATTGTCGTTTGATACAAAATAATTAAGTCTTAACAATGTGCATTGTCAAATCTGCTTAAGAAATTTTCCACTCCGACATTTTCTGAAGAAAAAAACATTAAAAATATTTCGATAAAAAATTTCTTACAAGATTTTTATTTCAACTCGATGTTTAACAAAAAAAAAGTTGTTGCGTCATGGTTTTCGAGCGTTCAGTTATGAAAAGTCAATGAATGAGTCGCATTTCAGTGATTCACTTTTCTTATCTTCACGCTCACGTTAATTTATTTATTTCGCTCTTCGTAGCGAACTCTCAAGTGAGACTCGGCTGATAACAGAAAATTCCCCTTTCGCTTTTATGTTGTCTACGAAGGTTTTTCGATGTAATAAAAAACAACAGAAAGAGCAAATCAGTCGTCAAATGAAATCGTAAAACCATAGACGTTCGTCTATGAAAATAGAAATAAGATAAAAACAAATCCGTGAATAATGTCGATTGCAAAAGATAATTTTAAAGGTCGAACTTTAATTTACGCGCTGATTTCGGTTCTGCTTTTCAACATGTTATTCGCTGAAGTCAGCGGAAAACTTTTATTCTGTAAAAGTTGCAAATTAAATCGGAACACTTCAGTCGAAACTTCAACTTCAATCCAAACAGAAACAGCAAATATCATCAATGCACCCACAAAGTGTAAAGCTGGCTATGGCCCTGACAGACGTGGAAATTGCAGAAAACTTTACAGCAGTTAGGAACACGCCATGTGAGATTGAAAACTTTTCCTTTTCTCCTTCTTAAATTAAAGCTTAGTCGTTTTAGATTGCGTGGAAAATTCATCGAGGATTTACACCATTTGTTACACTTAAAAAAAGCTTTATCACCTTAAAATGTAAATATTTCGTAGCAAACGCGTCATTTTCATAAACACGCGTTGATAAAATTAGTTTGTATTTAGTCTTACATTCACCAAAAATGATATCAAGAGATTACCAAAAGCTGTACGGTGGTGTATAAAACAGAAATTTACAAGATAAGATTCGCACATGGTGCGCTACTAAACTACTAAGGAATCTATCTAATCATTTTATATGCAAAAATATTGGGCGGTATTAAAAGAACGACGGTTATTAATAATACATTAGATTAAACAAGTGTTATCAAGTTTTTGGGAAAGACTACGACAAATCGATAAGTCAATTGAAGGCTGTTGATAAGCTTCAACAGATAACGCGGTAAAATGCGTTAATTTTTAATTAAAACCTCATATCTTCATAACTTGTTTGATAGTCTTGTTGTCTTCTTGATCGTCTTCCCTAGAGGTTTCTAAGAAAAGAAAATATGAAAAGTTTACAAGTTCTGGTAATTCTTGTTGGATTCTTCGTTTTTGCTGCTGTTTCCACAAAAGTTATTTACTTCAATCATAAAAAAGCAGGAGAAGTCTTTAAGAAAGGCGGAATAATCTTCGTTCCGAATGGAAAACCACGCTGTGGAGTCGCTAAAGTACCTGACGAACATGGCAATTGCCGTAAAATTGTCAGGTTTTGATCAGAACAAAATTTATTGAAAATCATTTAAGTCATGATGGAAAAGAAAATAATTAAAAAAGTTTCAACGAAAAATGTCGACGGAAAAAAACGGAAACATTAGTCAATCAGCAAACACAATAAAACGTTGATGGTGTCGTCGAGAAGTGCTTCAACAAAAACGTTTTTAGTATTTCACAGTGTTGATTTATGTAACCGAGAGTGGTCATATTTTAATATCCTGTTTTTGTTATCACAATTTTTACTGACATGAACGACAAAACTCATGCATTTAAAATTTAGTTTCAGCGTCTGCTTGCAGTGTAACAGCTTGTAGTGAATTAGATTTAAGTTTGAAATAAATTTTGTATTTGAAAATCGAACTTTTAGTTTAAGGAACAAACTCAAAAAAAATTCTTTCGCTCTTTTAAACATCACCGCTGATGGTCTGATTGCTTTTAAAGAAGGAAAATCTCCATTTAAAGTTCAATTAAATTCAAAATAAAACAGCAAAATATCATCTACAAATTTCAAAGTAAAACATTTTTTTATCGCAAAGCATAAATGAAACAATAAAAAGTTGAATGAAAAAGTTTTTCATAACATTACATTTTCAACTTCAGGTTTTTAGATGTTAGAAATATAAGACGGAGCAGGTGACACATGTCGGAATATTTTTGCACACTTCCCTTAGCTTGAGAGAAGTTTCATTTACGGTCGACACTGTGACTATTAAAAAGTTATTGTTGTGGGTGGTGTTTATTAGCATGGCTATCATTGCATATCATGCAATGCTATTTCGGGTGATGGAGAATTTGCTTCGAAGGAAACTAGAAAACTTTTTTCATTATACTGAGTTGAAAGCACACCGAGTTGGATAAACAGGAGTCACAAATACATAATTCATACGCAAGTAAATAATGGTGCACGACATGCTGTTTATTAATGAAACCGTCCATCGTTTTTCATAATATTTGCATGCAGCACTGCACTGCAATTCGTTTCAATTCTCGAGAATGCTATGAATGTTTCGCTGTTTGATAAATTTCACAACAATAGAATAGAATTCTTCTTTGTTCCTTTTATTGTTCTCTGACAAAGTCCATTTACAGGTTCTTTTTTTGAATTTTCGTGGCAGGCGGATAGACGACATAAGTTCCATAGACAGAGACACTGCACTTTATTTATTTCCCTTCTTTCTTGTTGAATTAGCAGAAACTTTTTTCTCTCTCTTACTGTCTTCAATGGGATTTAGCTTTTATGCAAACAGATAAAAATAGCTAAAAGATTCAGTGTCGACACAATAGAATTTCTGAATGCTTTGATAACAAATGTGGGGTGGGTGAGTGACGAAAAATAAAGGAAAAGATAAAAAGAAAGTTGAGTTGCAATGTCGCCTCAAAATGACAAGTAAAAACAATAAAACGTGAAGAAATGTGGACAGAAATTTCATGAGGCTGATGAGGTTTGATGAAAAGATGAAAAGAAACAACAATACTTAGAAGATTTTCATCTGATCAACACTTAAAGATATTAAAGGCGACAAGCCGTTTTCGGCTGACTTTAATGTCAATTGAGACACTTTTTCTTTTCCCATTTTCTAAATCGAACAAACATCAAATACAAAACGTGAAAGTAATCATTTTAATTTATTTTCATGGAACGGGGAAACGTAACAAACATTCGTAGAGTAAAAAGAATCTTGATTGGAAATCGGCACATTTATGGTTGTGATAGCCGAGATCGAGGGATGGAAAGAAAACACAAAATCATTATCTTTTAAAATGTGTCCCTTGGTGAACGTTTCTTTCGTGACGAAGCTGAAGAAAAGGAAAGTAAAGGTGTTTCTTCAATGGAAGAAACGACGAAAGGAAGCATCCAACATCAATCGTTCATTGTAAAAAAATTTCATTGTTTAGATCGTGTTTTTATTGCGCGAGATGATGGAGATGAATCTCATCGTTTCTAAAATTCTTTTGTGTGCGGAAGGAAAATCGTTCAACTTTGTTTAAGATAAATTTCTTTCTTAACCTTTCCTTTTCATTGTCGACCTTAAAGAATCTGTTTCTCTAAGTGGAAGTACCTAAGACGCTTTTGAAATAAAAAAAAATCTTCTTCACAGTCTAAAGCGAATAAATCACAATTCTTCTACTCACGGGGGGTCGACAGAAAATTGAGTTATTTTGTCTCGTCGAGTTTTTAATCAAAATGTAGCAGAGAAAACTGTAAAGAAGTATTTCAACAAAAGAAAAACTAGCACGTGATGCCTTCGAGGCATTTTCTTCCTCAACGTGATGCGTGAATGAAATTGAATGCTAAAAGAAAACAATTCTAGTCAGAGTGCTTAAGATGAAGTTCTTTAACCTTTTTTTCATTGAAATAAAATATAAAAAAAATTTACTTCACAACATTGGAAATCTTAAAAATTTCTATTTCCTGAAGTTATTGAATCTTATCTTTCTTTTCTTCCACTTGTTTGAATGCTGATATTTACTAGTAACGTACTTAGTTATAATAAGCTTAACTATTCAGTATCAATATTTTCTCGGAAAGAGCTTATCTAATCTTTTCGCGAGCCTCAACTAAATAAGTAGCTTTTCGTGGACGATGGTAATTCAGTTTTCAACTTGTGTTTAAACTTTAAAGTTTAAACTTCATAATTAGTAACAGTTAATAGAAAAAATTCTAAATTCATTCTCAGTGAAGTGGAAAGTTTGAAAAGATAAATAAAATATGGTAATTAAATTGTTACAAATCCAAACAGAAGATCAAATTCTTAAATATCTATTTATGTATATTAGAAACAAAAATAGAAACATAAGAAGTTTTTACACAAAAGAACTGTCATTAATCGGTTTGGATTTGATAACTTGGATTGATTTATGACCGCTACGCACTTTTATCGCTCGCGATTTTTTGATAAAGCTATGGTGAAATAGAGAAAACTTTATAGCAATTAAAAAGCTAATGACAAAAGTTTGATAAAAGCTTTCGTGTGATTATTATAGCAAAAGAAATGTTTAAGTATTAGTAATTTGATAAGTCACCTGCAGTTCCTTTTCTATTTTGAATTACAAAAATAATATTGAAATGGTGGATGAGAATAAAAAATTAAACCTGTTAACTCATTTGGTAACTAAGCATTTTTAATTCGAATAAAAATATTTACTTTTTACGCTTCCAGTGCATTTTTTAACAAATGTTGACAAGAAAATGTTATTCAGAAAAGTCTCGAAATTTCATTTTTGTAAGCACTCTTATGATGTTATAAAATTCGTTGTGTAGTGACTCAGAATGACGATGTACGATGAAAGCATCTAAGTAAAAACATTTACATCTCCAAATTGGCTCGTAAATTCATAATTTAATTGTCGCTGTCGTTCCATGTGCTGCTTGTAAACATCCCAAAGCGGAAAATCATTGCAAGCGAATTAAAGAGACGCGTAATGTGCGAGAAAATCTAAAGCTCAAAATAGTACCATGGGACCATCTGTTAGGATTTCCAAGCTTCAACAACCGAAATTAATATAAAATACAAATCATGTTAGATCACTTTTTGTGGGCTTTACGAGAAAAAAAAGCAATAATAAAAACATCAAATCGAGAGGAGAGTAAAAGAGAGAAAGTTTCTATGTGGTGTTGAGAAAAGCGAATTTGTCATCGTAACTTTTCATCAAATCCTCGCCACCTTAAACGTGTAATGGGTTCACTTGCCCCAAAAATTGTAGTTTATTGTTCTTGCGTTCAGAAAATTTATCTTGATTGTCATTTATCTTCTGCATTTATTGTGTTAATTTTCACAACATTTCGCAAGGTTTTTCATAACTCGATGATGAAACTTAAAGGAGCAATATTTTCATGGTAGACAAAATCATTGCAATGTACCTTCATTAAACTATTAGGGTTGATCTTGGCACTTTTTAATGTTCTCTGTTGCTAACCTATCTATTTGCTTCTTTTTGAACATTGGAGTAATTAAAAGTAAATGAAATATCAAAATCTACAAAAGTAAATGATTACGTAGACATGTTTCAATAAATAATTACACCATTCTTGTTGCTGTTGCTGAATTTATTGGACTGATAAGTGAGCCGATACAATCAATGGCTGCTTCAATTTTTTTAAAGGGTGATTTCTGAAAATTTAGAGAATATATATAATCTTTATCTTATCTAAAACACGCACTTATTACATTTTAGTGTTCTGCGAATTATAAAGTGAGATCATTTTAAATTGACAGGAAATTAAATGAAACTCTAATTTTTTATTGTGATAATTACAATTTGTTTTTATTTTGCACTCATTGTTTGTAATGGATAAAAAAGTTTTTAATTTTTAAGTTTTTAATATCATCTTAATTCCATTTCAATTGAAGCAAATGATTACAAATGCTATTTATAAAACCTACACCATAAGTATTTCTGCTTGCATACATTTTTCAAAAAAAAATATCTGCTTCCCTAAGTGGTCATCTGAATAGTCATAAACATTTTATATTTATTCATCCTGATGATTTTTCTCTGTTCTTCCGTTACAATATATGTCAGTTATAAAGAATATGGATATGTTTTGAAAACCACCACGTTTAAGTAAAATTATTTATGATTAAATATAGGAATATTGATATAGATTATTATTATTACATAGATGTAAGATAGATTTGTGCACGCAATTGAGAAAAAAAGTACTGACAGAAAATGCTTTTGAGAGAGTTTAA